>VYXC01009423.1:67483-149921 GCA_013397175.1 Platysteira castanea | reverse complement strand
AGGAAAAGGTAAAGGAAGGAAGAGAGACCTGCACCACCACCAAAACTATTATTTCATTTTTTTCTTTTTCAAGGGATGGTTTTTGGTTTGCTTGTTGGTTGCTTTGCTCTCCTTAGCTCCTCATGTCGCCAGGTTCTCCGCATTTATGCTGGACATCCGAATCTGAGAGCTGCTCTTGCTCAGAATGGAGAGTTGTGTCCCCCCGTTCACTCCGCTGCTCGCTAGAGAAGGATGGCGATGTTTGAAATCCACAGCAAAATACCGGTTGACTTTCCAGCTCCTCCATTTTCTCTTTATTTCTGATTGCACCTTTAGGGAGAAACTTCAAAAGGTCATTTTTTATGTACTTAGCCGCTCGAGGACATGCTGACAAATTATCAAGATTAGAAAAAACCCCACAATTCGACAGAACTATTTTTAAAGTTGTTATTAAACTCCTGATTTCAGCAAAATCTGAAGTTATTTCTCCATGGCTGGAAGAGGTCTGGGCATGTAGTGATAACTACAGCCCAGCCCAGGTTCTGTGTCTGATTTCAGGTAATTTAGGATCAGCCCAGAGGTGTGTGAAAGACCTGATCAAAACTACCTGGAGGAAAAAAACAGCCTGTTTTCATCAATGGCCAGTACCAGAGATGTAATAAGGAGCCAAAGAAACCAGCAATCAAAAAGGCACGGAAAATATTGAAACACCCACAGGCAGCTTCTCTCACCTGCCACTGATGCATGGATGCTTACTGACAACTTTGCCTCCTGCTTTCAGGTCCTCTCCAAGCAGACCAGCTCTGAGATTAATGCACATCTGTGACACCTTCCTTTTCGTGAGAGTTTTTTCTTAATGGGCACCCACAGTAAATCACCGAGAGTAAAACTATCCATGGTCAGAAGTTCAATTAGGCAATAAGTAAATAATTCCAAAGCTTTTCTACTTTTCACTCATTGCCAGTTTTCTGGCAATACTGCTAGGGTGTGCACATGTGTATAAATACATAAAGCAGTAAAGATTTAAAGTAAGAGTCTTGTCCTGTTTTTTGCTAAACCTTCTGTTATAACCTTGGAGTCAGAGAATTTTCGCACACTTTCATGTAAAAAATGGCCAATGTTTATTTAACCGTTTTTTCTGTTTTTCATTCCTTTTGTGATAAGAGAAAGTTTGATGAGCATCCTTTTTCTCCAGTGGGATTGAGGAGGAAGTGACATGTCCTCCAATCTCTTGTGGAGTTGAAAACCCTATAAAGTATCAGAAATGTAAATAAAGTCTCTCTTTTCCTTCTTTTCTACTGAACCTAGCAGGTGTGAGAGTTTCCTTTATTGTGCCTTTACCGGCACATAAGAGAGATCATAGCTCAGACCAACATTTACTTGGTCTGTTACTCATTCCTGTATCATATTTCTGAATGAAATAGTGTAAGCCCAACGAAATCTCTAGAGATGTTTTCCCAGTATATTTTTCCAGTCTCCAATGAGCTGCTGTGTCAAAGATGTTTGTCTTGTCTGTAATGGTCATTGCTAGATTTTCCTGGATAAATACTGTCAAAATGGATCAACCTAAGTCAAAATGCTAAATAAGGGCCTCAACTGTATGGACAAAAACTACAGGGAGGAAAAATCTGACTGTAAAACTTACATTATCCTCCTAGGACCTCCAAATTCCTATTTTGGTTAAAGTATAGACATTTATAAATTAGATAGAGCATGGAGTTGTATTATCTCTGTAAAAAGGGAATAGTGTTTGCATGTGGGACAGCGTGATATTGCAAATCCTTTCTTGCTGTAGGAAATTTAGTGGAGGCACAAGACATTCCCTAATCACCATTCTGTGATATCTGAGAGTGCAAATGGCTTTAAGTAACCTGGTTGAGATGGTTTGGCTAAGAACCAACCCCCACTCCCTCCAAGGGCCTTCAGGAGATCTTGGCTATGCCCGTGAGCAAAGATGACCCGTAGGTTTGTTTGGTGAGCTTGGAGATTGTTATGGTTTGTCTGGGAAGGAATCACGTGGATTAAGGAGTTTGAGACCTTTTGTACCAGAGATCAGCAATGCCAGGCTATCCCTGCACTCAGCCCCCTTGAAAACAAGAAAAGAAGGTGGTTTTAGGAAAAGACTCCAACTGCTGAGCTGCACAAGAGATTTGTAGCAGTGGAGGAGAGACTGGATGAACTCCAGATGTTCCTCTTAAGGCAGCCTGGAGCAAGGAACCTTCTCCCATCAATTCAGACAACAATTACCTCAGATATTCAGATAAACAAAGGCAGGGAAATGCAGACTGGAACAGGAGAATCAGAAAGAAACCACAAATGTGGGAAACTGATGCCAGCAGCAGCAGTCGCCATGTGCTGAGAGGAGTGTGAGGCTTGCAAGGCACCCAAGAGGTGTCTGGGGGATGCTTCTGGGTGTCTGACACCCCTGGGCTGTTTGTGTGCAGGGATGAAGGTGGCAGGGCTCAGGAGAGAAGCTGGCACCAGTTAGGTGGTGCCAGAAAAGGAGGCCAAGGGCACACAAAAACTTGGACTTCAGTGAAGGATTTGACACAGTTTCCCCCAGCCTTCTCCTAGGAAAGCTGGCAAGATTTAGAGTGGGTGGAAGATCTGCAAGATGGGAAGGAGATCACACTGAGAGGGTGGTGGACAGTTGTTGTTACTCAGTCTGGCACCTTATCACTTGTGGGGTCCTCCAGGTACTGATTTTGGACCCCACACTGCTCCACATAGAGCACAGAAGGGATTGGGTTGGAAGAGACCTTAACTATCACCTCATCCCACCCCCTGCCATGGGCAGGGACACCTTCCACCATCCCAGAGTGCTCCAAGCCCCGTCCAACCTGGCTCTGGACACTGCCAGGGATCCAGGGGCAGCCACAGCTTCTCTGGGCAGCCTGTGCCAGGGCCTCATCACCATCTTCATCACAATCTCAGTGATGGGACTGAAAGCACCCTCACCAGTTTGGCTGATGGCACCAAACTGGGAGGTGACATGGACGTGTCAGACCTCTTGGATAGAGCTGAACTGCCTGGGAGAGGGGACTGGCAAGAACAGGGCAAAGTCTAACAAAACCAGTGCAGAATTCTGCACCTGGGATGACATTTCAAAAGAGACCAATCCATATTGTACCCCTGTTAGGGAACCTTAATCTGAGCCATCATCTCCGGTAAGGCCGATGTTTTGGTTTAATAAAGACATCACAAATCCTCTTTTTATCTTTTTTTCTTTTTTTTTTTCTGAGAATTGTGAGATTCAGCCTAAAGTATCAGGGATTATGGGAGATGATGAGTTAGAATGGACAGTTAGAACAGCAGTTACTCCCACAAGAAAATGGGATGTGGATGATGGGTGAGGGACATTAAATATTAAAAGTCTTACCTCCCCATTCAAGAAGCAATAGAGAACAGCAACAACAAAACCCTAGGGAAATGGGAGACAGAAAAAAAAAGTAATTCAAATCCTGAGGAATGAAAGAAAATAGCTGGATTTAAAAAAAAAACAAAAACAAAAACAAGCAAACAAATAAAACCAAAATCCTGGTATACAAAACATACGCATAAATGAGCAGAGACACACTCTGTGACCTTTGCATGCAAAGCAGCTGTAAAGAACAGAGGTTTGGTTCTAAGGAAAGCAGAATTCAGGGTACAATCACCTGGAAGGATCCCAGTCCCAGCTCGAACACCAGCCTCTCCCGCTTGCTGACATTCTCAGGAGAGAAGGCGAACACCGTGTAGTGAATTCCAAACAAGGGGATCAGCAGCAGGGTGGAGCGAGCCAGCCTCCTGTCACAACAGAGGGAGAGAACTTTAATGCAGCCTTGCAATCAGCAACCCGCGCTTTAATTAAAGAAGAAAACACAGAAAATATTTTGCTGGCTGACTTTGGGGAAATACTTTCACTGCGTAATTATACAAACAAATAGGCAGCATTCCTGTTTGTTCCCAAGGACTGATTGCACACACACTGCAGTTTGCTCCCCCTTCTTCACACTGCTACAGCAAGGGCACTTGATGTATAATGCTTGTTAATAATGCTTGATGCTCTCTGCTGCTATTTTAATTTGCATTATTATAAGCTGGAACTTTCTCCTACCATGCCAAAAAACGAGGAGAGGAATCTTGCTAAGGGATTCAGACTGCTACCATGGTACAGTTACAAACCTCTCACCCAGCTGCTCAGGCCCAGTGGAGAGTTTGAAATCACTTGTTCTTGTTGATTTTGTGTGTGTGTGTGAATATGTTTCTGCACAGCACAAAAAACTTCCAAAACAACCACGCAAGTAAAGCTAAAAAACCAACAGCCATACAAGTAAAAGCTAAACCCCCCTGCATGTTCTTGTTCTTGTGCTCACAGCTGTTCCTCAAGGTCTTGATTTTGGTCTCATTTATACTGCTGGAAACCTAAGTGCAATTCCACTGTTTAACTACTTCCCATTGCTTCCGAATAAAGAGGTTTCAGAGGGAAATCAAGCCCAGCAGATATAAACAAAAGGGCTGGAAATGAATGTGTCACATGTGAGCACTTAACTGGTGACATTCCCCCACAGCAGGGGCCAGCCAAGACTTGCAGATGTTTTGGTGAGTGTCATTTGCTGACTGAGCAGCAAAAAAAGACCTGAGAGGAAGCAAATGTTGATCTGAAAATCAGGCAAGTGCTCCATTAAAAACAAAGTGACCTAAAGAAGCCTCCAGGACATTTTCAGAGGGGAAGAATATCATTGATTACGTTCAGGTAAGGGAAGAAGGCAGAGGGAGGACAAAGCAAGGTAAAAAGCCATAAAGATTTTTCGAAGAGCTGCATATTTGTTAAAAATTAAATGTCCCCTCTGCTTTTATCTATTTGGTGCCTTGCAGACAGATTTGAATTTGCCAATACATGCTCAATGATAACCCAAAATGATGTGGTTGCTTTAGCAGCATTGAAGATTTAATTACCACATCTCCAAGAATTCTGTGAGCACAGTTTTCTCCAGCACTGAGCTGGGAATGGGACACGGGTGCAGTGCTGGTGTCTCTCAGGCAGACTTTGGGCCCTAATGGGGATAAATTCATCCCAGCTCTTGCCTGGAGCCTGCACTGAATGTCCCATGGACACCAAACCTCAAATCTTGGTGAAAGACCCCACAAACCACAGAGCACCATTCCTGTGGGTTATAAAATTAGACATTGGCCAAAGGCTTTCAAAAAGAGAGGAACAACCTCGGAACAGGGTGGTGAAGAGATACAGAGTGTCTAGTTTTGATAGTCTCTAAAAATGTAATCTATGCAGGAGTGAGCCAGTGTAAAAGAGCTTTTGGAGTCCTTTTTAGTCCTTTTTCTCTATGGACATGCAATCAGGTTAATAAAAGGAACAGAAACATTGAGGAAGAGATTATAGAATTATGTTGTCTCTGTAAGAAAAAGGATGTAAACAATATAAAGTGTTTTAAACTAGTCATGGAATTTTAAAAAAAAATTAAATAAAGGTAATAAACTGGACAAAAAGGTATCATCTCTCCATATCTTCTTTCATTTATATTCAGACTTAATGACACCAACAACAAAAGGATTGTTTTGATCTAAAAGTCAGAATAGAATTGTGTATTAATATGTTCTGTCTCACCACACTCTTAGGAGATTAATTTAGAGAAAGATGCAGAAGAAGTCTTTTTTTATTGTCAGTTTTCTGGCATTAATTATATCTGATTAATCATATAATTAGTTTGTAGAAACTTAAAATATAATGCCATCATCAACTTATTTGAGATGTTATCTTCAATATTGTCATAAAAGTGAGGAAGAAAATGTATTAAATAACATATTCTGAAGTTTATAGAATATTAAGATCTATAAAGAAGAAAAGAAGATTTTAATGATACAAAAAACTTGAGAGATATTAATGCCTGCATGGATGATGATGAAGAATTGCCTTTTTTCAAGAAGATGGAGAAGAGAGAAGACTTAAAGCAGGTTCTGTGAGATGTGTAAGTTTATGTGCAAGGGGGAATGAAAATCTTAAAAGACACAGTGGAATTCTCAGGAGTCTAACAGCCAAAGATTTTCCTCCTCTTTTCTTCCCCCACTCTTTGAGACAGACAAGAAACTTGGGGGGGTGGATCTAAAAGTTCTGAGGACAACAATCGTTCAAGTGGCTGTTTGGAAGATAACGTTCTCCAAAAGGTCCAGCAAAAGCCTTGTTCACATTCCCACAGGGAGAGGAAATTCTTCAGGCTACTTAAAAAAAAAAAAATAGCAATTTGAATATCAATTTTTGTTGAGGCTGACATTCTATTTTCCAGCTCTTATTTTCCTTAAAAACACTTCAAACATGAGACTTTCTCCAGTAGCACGGCCATGAATGTGGACTTTCCATGAAGTGTGAGTACAAACACACAGATAATGGTGTCCTCTCACTTCCCTCACTCCTCTACTGAATTATGAAATTAGAACTTTATGGTAAAAGAAACACAAAGCAGGAAGCTTGTCTGATTTGACCAGCATTTGAAAGAATTATGCTTTTATTTTTCCATTGCACATCCACATTTATTAAGGAAACTGCTGAAGTCTCAACCACTCAACTTTTTTGAGAGAAAAAAATCAAAAAAGAAGCAAAAGTCTGCAAACCAAAGACTCTGAAGGAAGATTATGTTGTTGTCTTGCCACTTAGTCTTGCCTCTCTAAAATAAGAGAATTGCCCAGTTTAAAAGCTATCTTAAGTGAAATACTTTGATCAAATATAAACTTTTGCAATGAAGACATCAAGGTCTGTAGTCCTGTAGAGAAACATTCACCTCACCAAGGTTTGGACATACACAGCATAGATACTGATAATGAAATTATTTTAAAAATGTCTCTGAAGTCAACGCAGAGAAAAATACACCTTTAGAACATAATTCTTGTGTGCTACAGATGCCTCTTTGACAAGAGGTGACTCCTGTTGTAACCCCCGTGGGTACTGAGTACATCTATTAATGTATATATTGATTAACTTAGTGCTGTGACATATCTGCAATGATGGCATCTATCTTTAATTAAATCAAATCCACACTTACATCCCCTTGATTGTCTATGAAAAGCAAGAATCACTGACATACAAGGACAAATCCTCTTGCCCAAGAAAGTTCTTATCACATCCTAAATTTATCCACTGACCTCAAAAGGAACCTGGACTGAGTTTGCCATACAAATTGCTGCCCTGCAGACTTGTGAGGTTTGGGTTAGAGGAACCCAGTTTCCCTGGCCAAAGGTACATATTCATCATCTCTGTGATGAATGCACGCAAAAAATGATCGTATATATTTCAAATAGAAGGATAAAGAGCAAACCATGAAGGCACAGGATGTCATTGGTAATGAAATGCTCAACACAGCCATGTTCAATAAATTGAAGGATCTATTTTATCACCAAATGCTCAACAAATTAACATGACTGTCAGGAACCTCAGTGATCTCCCTGACAAATCTTTTCCAGTCTTTCCCAAAAATTTAATTAGGTCTGTAGCATCGCTTCCAAAAGACCTGAGCTAACACCTGAACACAGTGAGTGATTCCAGGTTTTTTATTTTCCTATGCACAAACCACATCCCCAGAGCAAGGACTTGAAAAACAGAGAAGCTTACCAAGATTTTCATACTTTAACACACACAAAAAAATAGGTTTAAATACCTCCTTTTTAGGCTGAACTCTTCTTGCCCTTGACTAGGCAGAGGATTTCACCTTAGAGAGTTATCAGTCTCCCATCTTTCCCTGCATCTAATGGGAAATTTGGTTCTCTGCATAGGCCCAACGTGACGTCTGTGCTGCATCAGGATGTCCATTAAGCAGTGGACTTTATATTTCAAACTATCTCCTCCTAAACCCAACTCCTAGTTTTACCTAACTGTTCTTAGTCTTCAGCTGCTCTCTCTATAAAAGATGGAGCTGCTGTTTTTCTCTTCTTTATTTCTATCTGCTTTTGCACAGTTTCAGTCTATTGACTGAATATTTTTCAGTGTCTTCACTGGTCTATTTCTTAAATACCTCAAAGAGATATAAATCACACAGAAAATTTGCTTTAATGTTTTTTCTAACTAAAAAACATAACTATATATGCAGTTAAGTTACAAAATAATATTTTTTTCCTTAATGATGTCGAAGATAACTACTAAATACTCTTCAGCAAATTCCTGCGGTGTTGGGTCTGTGTGTCCAGACATCTTTGAGTGTTGATTCACACTTATAAAACTGTTGTGAAATTCAGGGGACTGATCAGCAGAAAGCATATTTTATAATAGATGTCTGAAATTGCACCTCATCTAAAGAAAGTGAGACGATGACCTTGGAGCTCTCTTCCATCCTTAATGATTCCATGAATCTGTGAAAACCTGTGGGTTTCTTGTGCAAGGAGCAGGGAGTCAGGTGCACTATGGGACAGTGGTTAATTCACACAATTCTTGGCTGAATGGCTTTTGTTCACTCTCCTGGATGCCTCACTCTGTATTTGACAATGATATTCGACAATGTTGGACTGAACTTGATGATCCTGGAGGTCTTTTCCAACCTCAGTGATTCTATGATTCTGTAACTTCTGATGGACACAATTCATTTTGATATTAGGTTAACCTTAGCCTTTCCTCACACCTGGGTATTTATTAACTTCACTCAGTTCAATGGACCAAAGATGCTTTATACCCACTGAGGGTCTGATTGACTCAATCTCACCCAGCTTTTCTAGGAAACTTTCAGGTGAAACATTTTCTCTCAGTATGAAGGTGCTCACCTCTTTGCTGTACAATAAAGAGCAGCTATTAATTCTGTGCAGACACTACCCAAAACCATAAATAGCATCAGCCATAATTACCAAAACCAAAAAAAATTAAAAAATTAAAACGACCTCAAAACCCTCGATCGTGCCGCATCAGCAAAAGCACAGAACAAGAACAAAAAAAAAAAATTCTACATGCAACAAGAACTAAATGAACACTTTGCTTTCTAGTTACTTCCCCTCTGCTCTCATCCATTCGTTTAATTGCAACATGCGTCACACACACACGGTATTGCCACGGGAGTGCGTACACTTACAGGGTAATGGTTGATAGTTCTGACATCTTGCAAGAGTGCTGGTTAGCCCTCTTAGGCTTACAGTAGCATTTCTGAACGCAGCTGCTAAATATGACAAGATTAGCATTTTTTTCAGCATATTGTGAACAGGCCAAGGTAGGTCACTTTCAACACATTTCATGAGACACGTCACAGAGATGGAAAGCGGACACGACAGAATGGAGTCACGGCACGAACCAGCTGCTTGACCGAAGCAGAAATTAAAGAATTAAATAAAATTAAAAGGCACTGGCTGCTGCTGGCTGTTGTGATGCATTGATTCACGGACAAACCAAAAGTTGAACGACCTGAGGGCAGGCGGGCAGCGCTATGCATCCAAAATACACACGACCTGTGCGGTCTGGGCGTGTACAGAGGTAACAGAACAATATATTAAACAAAACTCAACTTCATGCTTGTGGAGAACAATCAGAGACTAACATAAACTTGTAGGGTGGGGATCAATCTAAGGTGAATTGGGTCAGATATTCCTGATTTTCATTGTGCTGTGGATCCCTTCTTTTTAGCAGAGTTCTAGTGAGGACACCAAAGCAGTTTTTCATCCTTGGTGATGGGGAGGGAGCTCAGCATGGAATCTGCATGTCTGGCTGGTAATTCTGGAGGTACCACTTATTTTTTGTCACACACACTTAGGCAGTGTGGCCATCAAAGCACAGGCTCATACACTGTGGAGCAGGCCCTTGATCCCTACGTGTTGGATTCTAGGAACAGCTGCTACAGAGAATGAAATAGGCCCTTTACAACCAGCCAGGAGAAGCAAATTTAAATCAGCCACCAAGAAGGGTAATCTGAAATGTGGAAAGGCATTTGGAAGGGTCCTAGAAGAGATTTTATATCTGTTATGAGAGGCTGAAAACCATGCAAATTGAAAATAATGATTTCTTGTCGACTTTCAAGGGGAGAATTTTTGTTTTGTTTTCAACACATGGTTGTTTTGGTGGGATCCGCCTCAGGAAAGGTTGGATGTTTACAGTGTGGGTGTCTAAGCAAAATGGACATCCTTAGGACCTTGAGAATCACCAGAATAAGTAGTTGAGAGAGAAATACACACTTACTGGCCAGGCTACATCTGACCTGTTCTAGATGTCCCCTCCAGGATGGGATGAACACCCAAAATCACCGAGTACCCTAATTAAACCTCCATTAACTATAAAGGATAATATCTTGGTTTTTTAAACAATTGCCTTCAGGCAAATATTTAGGTTTGTTCAAACAAACCAAACTCTGTTTCTGTTACGCAGTCTAAGGTCTGTGTTCATAACTCACAGAATTTATAATCGGAACAGAAAACCAGGATAAATTTAAAACATACTAAATTTCTCCCGACTTCTAATTCCTTTAAGTTAATCCCCATTACTGGAGTTACGTTTTGTTTCCTTTTGGATAACTGAAGCCTGGTAACTGTGTTGTTTTTAAACATTACAGTATAAGAGCTGGAAAGAACACAGTCTTGTGGCGTGCACACATCCAGCAAATAGCAATAGCAACCGTGTTTCAATTTGCAAAATGAATTTCACTTTTAGGATGTTGCTGAGGAAGTAAACACGAAAATAACTGCTCTTTTTACACTATAATTTCTGTGCTACATTATTGCACCCCCTGCTTTTCACAGAGCTGAGTTGGGCATTAATTTTCAGCTTAGACTCATCAAAAATGAGGAAAGAGGGTTTAGGGATAGTTCCATTTTACTATGACTGAGGCTTTCAGAAGTGACTATGGATTTTGAGAGCCACTCATTTTTTTTGATCACTTGATCTGAAACACATTTCTCAGACCGATTTTTACCACAAGAGGGCTGCTCAGCCTGTGTTGAAAAGCAGCACTTACAAGGCATACTAAGGTACAGAACCTGAAAACAAAACGTCTAAAAATCAATAATCACTTTGAAAACTCTTAGCCTTGGGTTGTTTTAGGGGGTGGTGGTCTTCAGTGATATATTTAACGTTGCCATGGCAATCTAGAAATAAATTCCCATCCATGTTTTGTTTACTGCTTGTGCTCTGTTTTATTTGACAGGAATTGATTTTTTAAATAGGTTTTCCTGCTGAATAGACCTAAGATAACAGCATTTGGTATTTACTAGAATTATTGAAAAAAACAAGACTTAATTTTGAAAATATTATCTAAGGATTAACTAGTGCTCCCCACCCAGGGAGGGGACACTTACACACAGGTTTGGGATGGAAAATATTGCTAGCAATTTTTAAGAGAACCTTAAAATTTTTGTGCTGTTAGCACTTATTTTCTGCCATTCCTAATTTAGGTAGAGTCACCTCTCTGATGTTAGATGGTGCAAAGTGTCCCAAATCTTTAGAGTACAGAATTTATAGATGTTTTCCTTCCTTTCTTCCTCCCCTTTTATTTTTTACCTAATTTATTTATTATCAAAGTATAGACGTTGGTGTAAGGAAAGGGAGAAAGATAGAAGAGACAGAGGAGGCAGGAACCAGGAAAAAAAAAAATGAAGGAGGAAAAACCAGACAAATATAAGAAAATGAACAGAAATGAGAGCATGGCCGTGAAAACACTACACGAATCAGGGCAGGATCCTCAGACCTCTGCAGGCACACGGAGAACGGAACTGGTCACATCTAACTCTACGTGCCAGAGACAAATTTCAAACTGGACTATCCCCCTGAGCTCACTCAACCACGGGAAGAATGGGGAGCTCCGGGCTGAGCTGCCCTGTATGACAGAGGCACCTGAGCCACAGGGGAGGCTCAGTGTGACCGAGGTGCCCCAGTCTCCCCCAGGGACCACAGACGAGGACTGGACTGCTCAGATTGAGCACGAGACTTGAGACAGCTAAAGGCAAACAAGCTGAGTCTCACCGCAAGCGTCCTGGGCAGGGACTGCAGCTGCATCTGGGAGGAAGAGGGAGGGTGCTAGGGCGGAAGGGGAAAGAAAAAGTTAAACATTCCCGGGGTGAAATGAGCGATGGATGATGTGGCTGAAGGCCACCGCGTCAGACCGAACACCTGGACGAGTCTGGCGAGTCAATGCGAATGAGGGAGAACACAGATCTGAGGCAAAAGGAGCTGCAGTTCAATTCCAGATGTCTCAGAGGTGCTCAAGAGGAGTGAAACAAGCATGCGGATCCAGGGGAAGGAGGTTATGCTGCATTATCCAGGTACATCCATAATGAAAATGGTCAGGGTTCTGAATTTAGGTCGCTACCAAGACGCAGGGAATGATGGAGTTTGTGCCTTGTCTCTGAATGTGCTGAAGGGGAATCCTTTGGGATATACAATGAAGGTAGAACTTGATTCATGTAAATTCAAATTGCACCTCATGAAGGATCTTTGTGGGCCCTGCTCGAGTAATTCTCTGTAACCTCACCCTGAGTAGGACTGGCAACTGTGCAGTAGCAGGAGAAGGAATGCAGAAACAAATCAATGAAGTAAAGCACTGAAAATACAGTGAAAAATTAACCAAAGTGGAAGTAGAGAGATTGTATGGGAGAGAGAGGAGAAAATTGAAGAGTGGATCCGTATCGTGTATTATTTATATCACACACCCACTTCCCCTCAGCTGATACTGCTTTAGGCTGGGGGACTTTCCCCTTCTGCTCAGGAGCTGAGGATTCCCCAAAGCTGCACGTGTTTCACTTCCAGAACACCAACTACATTTACAAACCCCCCGCCCTTACAGATCAGATGGAAACAGTTTGGAAAACAGAACTCGTTCTGTGAGCAGCAAACACTCTGCAATTCCATCCCGCTGCAGTGGCTGCAGCCCTGACCCTCTGTGGGCAGGCAGAGTCATTCACCCCTCACCCAGACACGGAATAAACACAGGTGCTTCTCAAAGAAGTTGTCTTTTAGTTGTATCTCCTCTAATTTTTGAGGTTAACAAAATAGCTGCGTGCCTTTTTCCTTGTCACCCCATGCCAGCTTGGTGGCCGCTGGTAAAAAACAGAACATAGAGTGAGATTTACCTGACCTATTTTAAACTTATTGTTTAAAGTGAAATAAACTGCACTAAGGATTTTATTCTCCGGACTGGGTAGGTCTTTACTGACTGTGGAAGGAGCCCAGCAAGATTGTTTTATTAAACCAGATAGATCCCGTGCTGTCTTGCTAAATGTAAAATCACTGCTGTGCTCTTCATGAGAAAAGAAAAAAGAAACTCTGTTTCTCTAGCCTTTAATTGAAAAAAACCACCAAATTCTTAGTCTTGTTACCTAGAGCTCCACTTTTTCCTGCTAACACCACCAAAATAAGAGGCTGAAGCTGAATTAGTGCTTGCAGATTAATATTGTGGCTAAAAATGAGTGTTTAACAAACGTGAATTTGGACTGGAAGTCTTTGTCCAGTAAATCTGACCCTTGAGCAGATCTGAGGCTTGAAGGTGAAACAGAATGGTCAAAGAGAGCCAAAAATCATATCTACAGTGCTCATTCCTGGCTTTTCTAACTTTGACAGAGTGGACATAAAAGGAAGGAGAACACCACTTCTATACTTGGAGTTAAATAATGAAGATATTAAGCTTAGTATTTGCCTGTGCTCTACAGAATAAAGGTGGTAGCAGAGGGCAGAATTCTTCCAAGGAAAACAGCCTTTAAATGAACTGGAGCTTCAAGGTTCTGTGTCCTGCTCCTGTCTCTGTATAACTCCTGTTTTACTGAGCTGGGTTATTCTCTCTGACTCCAGAGCACAGCCCCAAGCCGTGCACCGGGGAATAATTCTGGTGCAGCTGCAGTAAAGTAACTGGGGTGCAGCAGGCAATAGAATGCTCAAGTAAAAAAAATATACCACGCCAAATGAGATTCTTAAACGGTCTTGAATACTTTGCTGCTTCAGATGAAGAATGTGCATATCGAAATCCAGGATAAATACTGAGAATGGGATTTAGCTCATTGTCCTCAAAAGAAAGCAAATGAGCAAAGCCCACAGAGTGTTTATGGCCCCAGTCTGACACAAGTGGATTTTTCAAGCATTACAGACAGGTTTTGGTGCCTGTCAGCTGGCAGAGCTCAGCATCAGTGTAACTACACTGCGTTTATGTAATTTGCAGCTCTGAAGCTTCAGTTACACTGTTTTGACTCACCTGCCTTACATGTTATACAATATCCCTGCAGATTCAAGGTACAGCCCATCTCTGCAACTCTCCTTAATGAAAAAGGAGAGCACTGCCTGTGTCTGGGAAGGCACAATAAAGACGCTCTTACACCTGCCAGGTTCAGCAGAAAGGAGGGAATGCATGTTTATTATTGAAATATCTCACATTCATATACACGTCCCAACTCCACAAGGGATTGGAGGACATGTCACTTCCTTCTCAATCCCACTGGAGAAGAAAGGTGCTCATCAAAGTTCTCTTATCACAAAAGGAATGAAAACCAGAAAATACCATTAAGTAAACACTGGCTATTATTTACATGAATCTGTGTGAAAGAATCTGACTGCAAGGTTAAAAACAGAAGGCTTTAGCAAAAACCAGGGCAACAACTGCCTTTGTTAAAAAAGCCTGGGCTTGAAGATATTTAATGAGCTGAACAACTCCAGTGTTTGTATTGGACACATAAAGAGGAATTCCAGTTTGGGAATCTCTCAGTAATGACACAGGTAGGACTCAGACTGTGATATGAACCTTACACATGGCTTTGGAGCTGTCCTATCTTGAGGTAGTTTACATTTGCTTAAACCACCTTCAATGAGACTTAATTCAATATTAAGCCACTGTAGCCTGGTGCCTTTGAGGATGTACTTTTACTCTCCAAAGCAGGCAGAGTTTGTTCCTGGAAAACTGATTGCCTACTTTGCACCACACAGTTCCTCTGACACCCAGTGTTAGTCATGAGATCCTCACAAGAAATTTGTCTTTCCAGATCAAAAAGCCTTCTGCACTGGGGCAGCGCTGTCTTTCTTGTCCCTTCCCTACCTCAGGCTGTCTACTTGCTTGGACTGCATCCTAAAAACTCTCCAGATGTAAAACTAACCCCACTGGATGCGAAACAATGCCAGCTGCTGAAGATAATAAATCGATGGCAAGAAGCAGAGACACCGAGGGGAAAGCAAACTCCTGCTGTCCTCATATGATAGAGGCAAAAATGTGAATGGTGGGAAAAACTAACGGGAAGGCCATGGATGCTGGTGGGCATTGAGCCTTGGTATAAATTGAAAGCACGTTCAGGATCAGAGATGTCAGAATTATTCCCCATTTCCTGCAGTCTCACATCGACTGCTGCACGACCAGCTGCTTCAGCTCCACCTTCATCTCTACATTAAGTAACTGATTCAAAGAATCAGAGGTGCAAAGTGATCTGGGGACAAAGAAAAGCTCAGCTCCATCCCTTTCAGCCTAACAGTTCACTCAAACAGCAAACTCAGCTATGGGCAATGCATGAAGGAAAAGGCAAACAGCCAGAACGGTCTAACTTGGATATTCCCAAGCTAACTCAGTTTGAGTCTTCTGAAAACATTTCTGAATCTCCAAACCCATTATCTTTCCCAGGATGTAAACAAGCTACTCTGATAAAAGATACTGCCCCCAAATCCGTGAGTAATTCGTAAAGATGAGTGGCCTTGGGCACTGGATGTTCTCTATCCTGCTGATCTCCATGACAACTGAAGCTTATCAATACACATCAAAATCAAGTTACTCACTCTGACCAAGTGCAGTGACTTCAGAGGCACACTTGAGATCCGTTCTGCACTTTCTTTCCAAAAGCTACCTTATTTTTGCTAATCAGGAAGCTCGAATGCGTGGCAAAATTTATATTACAGCAAATTTAGTGAAGTGCAGCCACTCTCCCTTTACAACACAAAGCTTTATATTGTGCACATTGCTGAAGTATTTGTGGCCTTTTAAGCAGCCAGGCTGGAACAATTTCAGATATCTAAAGTGTTTCAGACAGCACATGCGTGGGCAAAATCCTATATTTACACAGGCACCCTACAGACTCACGCACTTATGGACAAAGCACTTTTGGATAAATCCCTCTGGCTTGAGCCTCTGAGTGTCCCGAGTTCTGTTCCACACCAGTTATGGCAATCAAGCCATGGTGGCTTTGGTACTGCCTTTGAAAGGTGTTTAGATTTGAAATTTCCAGAGATATGCCACTAACACTTCAATAGGACCTCATAAAATACTATTTAGCCTTTTTTTGGTGCCTCAAACTCTATGGAAACAGGGCTGTTAGGGTTGATCCAGCCCTTGTTAGAACTGCTGAGAGTGCATCGAGCTTTACTGTGTTTTCTTTAAAAAAAAGGAAAAATCATTTCTAAAAAGAGAATTGGAGTGTTGGATAAAACCTGGCATTATTCTCTCCCTCACTAACCCGCACACGTCTTTGATCTTTCAAGACAAGCAACATCTTTTAGTGGCTCCTCTTTTGATGCAAAATTGCTCTTTTTCAGTTCATGGCTTGCTCTTGTGACAGATGGGGGAAAAAAGTCTCTGCTTTGCTCTTTTAGGATGCAACTTGTGGACAAAGAACGTTGTTCTCTAAGGCTGCCACAGATTATGGAGCCAGGGAGAAATTTTAAATCATCATTAGAGAATTCTTACGTGTGAAATCAAGGTAGATTTCAAAATCTCATGAGTTCAACAGCAAAAATCACCATTGTATCCTTCTCTCTGCCTGTATACCCATTCAAACCATAAAATTTCCCATAAAAATGCCTTCCTGCCACAGAAATAGTGCTTAAAGACAGACTCAGCCTATTTTTCAACATGATTGCAAAGGAAAAAGGACACGACTCAGCCTCCACCATACAGACACCACCCGTGCAGGCCAAGGCCTCGCACCCTAAAATCCACCTTCTGAATGTTTCCAAATAACAGAAGCAGAACCCTTTTTAACTCTGCATTCACCACAGGTGATGTTGAAACCACAAGAAATAAGATTTGTGATCCACGATTTCAAAATCAGATCCCGCCAAAGCTCTAGTTAGGTGCTTGTATCATTGGAAATGGAATGGAATTTCCTTCATAAATATTGATTTGCTCTTCTGGAATATCCCTCTGGCAAGTGGCCCATGAAATAACAAAACCCCTTTCAAGGCAGAAATAGTTTTAGGTCTAATCTCATCATTTATGTAGGTATGTAAAGGGTGCACTGGATGACAGGACAGGGTTTAGCTTGGGAAAGTAGATTTGACAACCAAAATTTCATCTTCCTGTCCTTGCCACAGGCACCTGAGGGATTTAGGTGCATTTCACCCTCAGTTGTTCAGCAGCAATAGCAGCTTACAGGAACATTATAAGCACACTAAATATTCTGTCCTGTTTGATTTTCCAGCAATTGAAACCACAGACAATCAAAGCAGAGTAGGGCTTTTAATTATTTTATCTGAAAATAAATAAATTCCTGTTAATTATACTCCTGCTAATTATGGTGCATAGTGATCACGTTCCTCATGAGTACACTCAGATTTTTTCCAATCCCTACCTGAAAAGATTGGCACAAATGAACACACCCCTCCTCCCCAGCCAAAAACTCCAAAATAAAAAGCAACCAAAAAAATCGAACCGGCACCCAAAATAATAATTTGCCTTGGGCAATGTTTTTGAAAAGTACAGTAGGGAGCGAGCACATTTTTTCTAGAGCTTTAAATAAATCCATCAAGAATTAGTGTTGATCAAAGCAGCAAGTATCTACTCCCCTGGCACTCCTTAGCAATGAGCACTAGCTCCTTGCTGATAATGCACTGACATCAAATGACCATCATCTGTGTTTCCCAGTGTATTTTCCTGTGGTAGAAAAGGATCAACCCAAGGACACGAGTTCCTGTGTGTTGCTGGGTCATTGGGTGTCCCAGCACCCAACTGGCAGTACCTGGGGGTCAGAAATTGCAGTGCCCTCCTAAAGCACACACTGTCCATCCAACATCTGCCTTTGCTGGTCAAAAAATGAGCCTTTTGGCACCAGGACCCTGTCAATAACCATCAGCTCTGGCAGTCTGAGCACTTGCAGCAAGACAAAGCGGCAGCAGAATGAATCACTGCGTGCGCAGTGACTTTGGAGGTGAGTTTTAGAGGAGTGTTGTTTACCAAAACATCTGGGTTACGACATTGCTTTTGCTGCCCTAACCCTCTAGGTTGCACCATAGGTAAAATCATACCTACCTATGATATATGCCATGATTCTCCTTTCTTTCCAGCAAGATGCTGATTGGAGGAATGACGTAGACCTGAATTAGCTACATATATATGTGGGGTTTGTTTTCTTTTCATTGAGCTTTCAACATGTGATACAAAATTTATGAAGAATCTGTCAAAGCAAAAGCAGAAACAAGCTTCCCCCTCCCAAATTATACTAGTCATGATAAACTGGAAATCAGAATAAAATAAAAAGAAGGGGTTTTTTTCAGTTATATGTGCTTGATCCTTGAAAATGAATGAAGAAGCAAAGTCTTGATGGAAATGCGTGGGCCTTTTTTAATCTTAAGGGTTATTCCAGCATGCACCTACATCATGCACCTACTAAATACTGTGGTGTTTTATGCTAGTGATGCTGATGATTTTCTCTCTAAAGTGAATATTTCAGCAATGCAACGATGCTCGTGAAAATTACAGCGTGGATTTAAGCTTTGTGTAGGCATTTCTGTAGAAATATGGTTTTTTCTGGGGGGTTGATGTACTCTCTCTACAACAGCTCAACCAAAACCAGGATGCCTGAAAACAGATTCTGACATACCAGGTTACACAGTGTTGGCTGGGTTTTTCATGGTAAAAATAGTGAAATCTTACCAGATTACTTTATTATCCATTTCCTAAAATTCCAGAGAAAGAACTGATAGATGATAAATCCATGCAAATAATGCGGGCCTGATGTGCTGCTCTGTGTGCTGAACCAGCCATCGTAGGGTTGTGAATGTGTGTTTGCAGTCCCCAGAACTGTGAGATCCCATTTAATTCATGGGCTCCTGGTGTGGTGCTCCTTGGCTCTCAGCGCATGGGGTAACGATCCCTAAATAAGCTGCTACTTCCTCAAAATATTTACAAACTGCAGTTGGAGATTGCTAAAAATCAGGTGGTTCTTTCTGTTTGGAATCATGTGAATTAATTTATAGCTGGATGGAAAATGCAGGTACCAATTCCAGACATGGTCGGTTGTTCTGTGGGATTGAGTAGGACGTGTCAAAAGGGGGAATGGATTTTAATGGAATTTAAATTGTGAGGTGGGGGAGGCCCTGGCACAGGGTGCCCAGAGCAGCTGTGGCTGCCCCTGGATCCCTGGAAGTGCCCAAGGCCAGGCTGGACAGGGCTTGGAGCAGCCTGGGATGGTGGAAGCTGTCCCTGCCCAGGGCAGGGGGTGAGACCGGATGATTTTAAGGCCCCTTCCAACCCAAACCATTTTAAATCTGTAATCATGGCACTTTACTGTTGTTTATTTTAATCATGGCACTTTACTGTTGTTCATTCACCAGATGGGGTGAGAAACCTGCCTGAACCATGTTAATAGCTGCCTTAATTACTCTAAGAATACAATCAATAGTATTTTATGCTTCCCCACCACCTGGGGGTCTCAGAACGTCTCACTCACATAAAAATCTATTTCATCTGCATTACTGATCTTGCTTCGGTTCGATGCTTAATTTGGCAGAATTATTCAAGACTGACATAAGATTAACTGAAGCTAGACACGTTTCAGGAAAAACACTTCTGCCTTTGGCACTCCTCACACTAAAAAGTAACTATGAGTATGATGACTACTGGGAGGAAGTATGAAAGTTTCTTAGAAAAATAACCCAAAATAATAATAAAACTAAAATAATCATTAAAAGAGTGTCTTCTGTTCCTTTTTGAATTCCCACCTCAGCTGCTTAGACATTTTGGTGAATCTAGCCCCCAGTATTTTCAGCCATAAAGAGGAATTTCTATCGAAAACATCAGTGAAAAAAAGACAGAGTTATTGCTCTCCCAGAACCTGGCAGGTTTTTGGGTTCTGGGGCTGAGATGGGACCAGCAGCATGCAGGCAGTTCTGGGGGGAGCTAAAGGCACGAGGAAAGGTTGAGAAGCATGAGACTGGTGATGAGTGGCTGAACACACAAACTGATAAAATGGAAGTTTATAACCACAGAAGCACTTGGCCACTCCAGAGAATTGTGAGGAATCAGCAGCATGTTTCCAGGTTTTCGTCAGCCTAAAGGCAAGGGCTGTTGCACACAATGGTCAGGTTTTTTGGAGAGAAAGTCTAATTTTTTCTTTTTTAATGAGAGTAAAGCCCTCGTAATGCACGGCAAATGATACAAACGATTGTTTGTTTTATTTTAAGACAAATCTTACATTCTCCAGTGGCTACACTGCATTAATTAAGCCTCAGTTCCCCTGCAGTGCTCTCTTCTGCCATGGTCCTGTCATAGCTCCCAGCTAACTCCTCTGGTGGGAGATTTTAATAATGAATGCACAGTGGGAGTAACAGATGATTAATCTTTGAATTTAAGCCCTCCCCCAGGGCTTTCAAAATCAAATACAGGCTTAAGTGCTTTGCAGAACCACCACCACAGTGTCTGTGAAGTAGAACCAGAGGTAGATTTTTCTAACAAAAACAGTCATTGAAAGGACCTGAACCTAAACATGTACCAAACATACAAAAAAAGAAATCCTGCTCAAAGTCAGCAGCCAAGTTTTTGGGGTCTTTAATTTTCTTTTTTGATGGTGGAAGTCCCAGCTGGCTAAAGCGTTATTCCAAAAAGAATGGAAGATTGATGAATCTCAATCTCTGCTGCAGATCCATGTGAAACTACCTTCAGAAACAGGCTGAAAATTCTTCCTCAACCTCATCGTTCCTCATCTACTAAAGGGAATGTGCTTAAAGATGAATAAAGATCTGGATGAGGAATTTGGTCTGATGGAATGATGCCATAATAGGTGGAAACAGCAAAATAGAACATGGAAAATGCTTAATATGAGCCACAGCCTAAATGTGAGATATTTCAATATGGTGACAGAACCAGATTATGATCTATCATTTTCCTTCCTTACAAGCTCCCTTTTTACAGGGTCTGTGTGCACAAATATTGACTCTGCCTGGTGTATATCTGCACAGAATCATTAATTTCACTCCTTTTTATCGTTCCTGTGTGAACTTTTCTGCTGTCAAATCTGTTTGGATAAACAACACTCCACTCCTTAACACACACATCAATGCCAGATCCATTTATACACACCCAGTTATAAAAGTTGCAAAAAAATATGAGGGAAAAAAATAATGGCAGCGAATGAAACAGAAAATATGATGTTTTCTCTTGGTTTTGGTGGCTAGCTATACACATAGGAAAAACACCAGCAAAACCCAGTCACCATATTGATCCAAGATGCTGAGGATGTTTGATAACCCAGTTACAGCTCTGGAGGCCATGGCATGCTCTGCTTCATACCTGAGATGTGCAGCAGACACCAAACATGCACTTGAAAACGAACTCAGGACGAGCTCTGCACATCTGGGTGGTAATTCCAGTCTAAGACTCAGGGGTGGCTTCCCGAGAGCACATCCCTGGGAAGCCTTCATGCAAGCCCTAGGCAGACCATGCAAATTTAACCTGGTCACTAACTCTCATCCTCTGTTTTACTTCTGAGATAAATCCCCCTGCAGAATCAATTTAAATCGTTGTTTTTGGCTGAGGTAACACGGTTTGGAGTGAGGTGCAAGGGCAGTGCTGTCAGTAAGTGGATGTCTGGCTACGGACGTGAAAATTGATGTAGAAAATATTATTTTATGCAAATCTAAGCTAGATAATAGGGGCGGAAAAAGAAAAATAGGCAGCTGGAGGACATATTTTTCTCTGAAAACTGTCGTTTAGATGGATGACATCATTCTACTACAATTGTGGTTACTTAGGGTGAAACTAATCACTGGATAATTGTGTTTGCTACAAAATAAGCATCTCCTACTTTACCCTAACACCTTTTAGTTTCATTTAAAGTGTTCACGGCTTGCCTATTTTCATCAGGAGTTTAGTACTACATTAAACAGTCCTACCTATGTTTATGAGTGCAAGAAAACACTCAAGCTCACCAAAAAAAAAATCACAAAATCAAATGTGTGTGGTGTTTAGGCCGACACCAGATGTGGTGCTAACATATCCTAGTTATTCCAGAGGATTACCTAATTTTTATATGGAGAATGACTGCATGCACTCAAAATGATCAAGACGACCACCTCAGCTGGCCAACCTCTGCCCTCTTATGAGGTGGAAATGAATAAAAAGGATTCCATCTTAAAAAAAAATATATAAATGACAAGGCTACAAACGTCTAGAGGAAAATTTTAGGATTTGTGTGCTTTTAAAAACAATTTTAGGGAGGTGTGTGGGAAATGGGGTGTGTGGAATGCATGTAAGTTTACAAGAAACGTAGACATACGCAGCTCTAGGGGATCTTCCCAGATTATAATTCAGCCTGAAGGTAATTAAACCTTTTCACCAAGTCTCATTGATTTCAGTGAACTTTGAACCATGTCCTGGAACTTATGAAGCACAGCAGACCATCCCATGAATATAACAACAATATTTATACCTGGTCAATATGTTAATTTTTAGATAACTGACCTGTAAAAACATCAGATTTGGTTTGGGCTTGTTTTTAATCTTGCATTTATGTTTTTTTAATAGGCCTTTTAAAGAAAGGTGAAAGCTGGCACTAAAATGCCCTTTCACGGCCGAGGGATTGAAAAATTAAAATAAAAATCAACCAAAGTAATTTAATAGACCCTGTAACTCTTTTCAAAAATCAACCTAATTCAGCTGAGGTGTCTTTTTGACTTTGTGGTTTTTTTCCTATGTGTATATCAGTAATTTAAATTGATTACTACTTTATTTGTACTTACAAGTAAATGCTGGATTCATTGCCCCCGATGTCAGGTGACTGGAGTTTCTGCACAAGTATCACAATTATGCCAATAAAAAGCACAAAGTTTATCTGGAGAGAAGAAACAAAAGGAAGAAGCTGTGACAATGACACACTTCTACAAAAGATGAGACTGGGACATGCCCAGTGATTTGCTGGTTACATTCCCTTTTTCTTCTCCAAACTGCAGCCTAAAAGTTTCGTAGGGTCAGCAGTTATGGGGAAAGTTCACAAAGACTTTATCACCCCTTTTACAGGTAAAAATATCCCCCTTGCTGCAGTTAAAATGAGGCAGAATTTCTGCAGTTTCAAGCACAAGAGAAACAAAAATGGAAAGGTTTCAACATTTTTCAGAATCAAACTGTGCAGAGTAAAAAGAAAGATCCCTGCACATAAAAATCATAAAATAAAGACCTCAAGAGCAAAGGCATTTTTAACTCCCCTTCTCTGAACCAAGAGACTTCCCAGTTTAGCAGGTTCCATGGGTTTTAAAAACTTGGAGAATGATAAAATTAGTTTATTTCAACGCTTTGGCTTGAGATTTGGCTGCCACCAGCTCCATAGCTTCTTAAAGCCTGAACAGTGGGAATTTAAGATGGTCCATTATAAAATCTTATACTCCTATAGGGAGACAGGAACAAGGTACGAGCATCTTTTCCAGCAATTTCTATCTGGTCTGAGGACTACAAAGGGATGGAGAAGCACAGCTGTCCCTTGCTGGTTGCTTGGTTCTTTAATGCCTTCAATAGAAACCAGGTTTAAGAGATTCCCCAAGCAGGTGAACCTTCACAGAACACACCTGTAAAACATGGAAGTTCACACATGGACAAAAACCTTGGATCACTGAACCCTCTCTATTTTGGTGCTGAAATAGGCTGAATTACTTTTGATTTATCTGCAGATTGCTGGACTTTACAGAGCTGTCCAAAGGCTTTAAAGGAGAAACACCAAATCTGATAAAACCTCCTGTTTTACTGGTTACCCGTGAGCTGGATGTCTGAATTCCCACAAAGGTCACTGAAAACATCCAGAATTCTGTCCATGGAGTGTGGAGAACAACTCAGGATGCCCAGAATGAGACACTTACATGTGGCAAGCAAATTTTCAGGTACCACTGAACGTATTGTCCAGAGGCTCAATTTATTTTCCTAACTGCAGGAGCCCAGCAACATTTTAAAATTCCCATATTATTTGGAACATCTCAATATCTCCTTCTTTTCAGATATTCAAAATCCATCTGGTCCCAATCCTGAATTACATGCTCTAGGGGATCCTGCTTGAACCAGGAGGTTTGGACTAGACAACTTCCAGTGATCCTTTCCAATTTTACCCATTCTGTGAAGCTCAAACAGGGCACTTTAGAACCTCTCAGCCCTCCAAATGCAGGTCTGACATAAACTGGGCCAAATCCAAGACCTCCATCAATTAAAGAGAGCTCAGACACCTTGCTGACAATTTAGCATCTTGCACTGCGACCAAGTAGTGTTTTAAAGCTAATATTGGATAAATGTAGCTGTGAAATTAATCCCGTTCAGCAGAGTCTATTTTTCCTTGTCACTATTTTTAACATTTACTCTTATTTTAGATGCCCTGGATTGTCCCACTCGGTCTCCAGCTGCCACCCCAACTGGCACAGGATTTCCATACATCCTAAGACATGCCTGCCAGCCCCAGACAAATGTTCCACATGCTCTGGGGTCTTAATTTTGGCATTTGTGTCTGTGTTTGAGCAACTGAACAACTCCTTTCCCACAGAGCTCCATCATTTAATTTGTGTTAATCCTTCTTAATAATGGAATTCCTCGGCACTGTGGGTGGAAAATGGTGGAAATTTAGAGAATTTGCCCCCCAGTCCAGCACAGGGATGCAGCACAGTTTGTAAAGAGTTTGAAGAGGTTTGAATTGGTTGTTTTTCCTCAGGAGAGTCGAGGAAGTGTCTTCTCTGAGTGCTACTCACCATGATGGACCCAACCACGGGGCCCTTGATCACCCACCACAGGGCAGTGTTGTCATTCATGTCCCAGCAGCTGCAGTCGTTAAGGAAAGAGTGGGATGGGGAAAGAGGAGGAAAGAAAACAAGACATAACAAAGAAATTAATGAGATTAAAACTGTTTTTGAAGGGGCAGGATGTGGGAGGTTGTTTTCGCAGCTAAATTATTTCACTGAAGTTCGAAGTGAGAGTTCTTTACTTTGTCTTTACTGCAGCTTTCTTTTACAGCCCTCCCACAATTTTCTGAAAGTAAAATAAGTATTTCTGTGGCACTTTCAATTGTACTTCCTACTGAACAGCTTAGACATTTTGGAAAAAACCCTTTAAGTGTTTTCTGTGTCTACAACTGTAAAGCTGCCCCTTAAAAAAAAAAAAATTCAGGGATACACTGAAGAGTAAGAGATGGTTATCCCAAAATTTGATGTTTCACTTATTTTTCTGGGGTTAACAGATATAAATGTGGATTTCTGGCCCTGACAAGGATTTTTACACACTTCCAGCATACCAGGATCCTGGTTGTATTCACATATAGAAATTACTTTCCAGTCACTGGGTTGCAAGTCCTATTCAGGATTTATCTTAGAAGGATCAAATACTGGGCAATGGGTAGGGTCAGCTCCTTTGTTAAGCTGTTGCTAGTGAGTAATCATAAATAAAATGACATTTCTACCCCAGAATTTAAAATCCTCCTCTGGAATCACCACAAGACTCTGCAGAAGATGATTTCACACAAGTGCACTTGGACATTCAAATATAGGACTCGTGTACAAATAGGGTTTGATGTTAACACATTTTTAGAGCTAGAAAACCAATAATAATGAAAAGAATCTTATTTTCCAGCCCCTGCTACACTATTATGACTTCTATTTATCAGTGAGAAATATGTCTTCATGACTATTTTAAATCATCAAGAATTTGATTGTCAGCTACAAATTCTCTTTCATTTGTCTCCACTTTCTTCCCCCAATTTTTCCCCCTAGAAAATATAAAATCATGGCAATCTGTCTACTTTGTACCTGCAGTTCTGAGAAGGAGTTTTTCCTTTCCACTGGGAAAAGAGCCAAAGTCCCAGCAGAGGCTGTCATGGTGTATTTGTCAAAAGCCAAAAAACAATTGGGAAGAACACACAGGAATAAAACACTGCTGCTCTCCTGGGAGCCCAGTGCGACTTGTGTGTCATTTAAATGTTTGCGTGGTAGCATCTGGGGGAAGAGTGAAAATCTTTAAACAAAACTGTAAGTGTGTAAAAGTGAGGAGCACAGCTAAAATCCTATCATCAAAGTGTGTGTGAGGGAAATCCCAAAGGGCTGAGTGATGCCTGGTTTGGAAATTTCAGTTAATCTTATATTTTCAGGTGGACAATATTCTTTATTTTCAGCTGAACAATATTTATTCATTTCAGATGAACAATATTTTACTGGATTCCCATAAAACCAGCAATAAGGATGTGTGTGGCACAGCTGGTGAGAACTGAGCAAACGTAGAAGTGGAGTGTCAAATTTACACAAAATTATGTATTTTTGCTTCTGTTTGCAAAGCACAGAAACCTGAAATCACACTAAATCTGTGGGGCTGAGATTTTCAAGTGCAAATTAATATATCTGAGTTACCTCACTTTGGATGCCCAACTTAAAATATTTGGAAGGGGATAAATGCTCAGAGGGATGGCCTCACCCACAGTCTGGAAATCAGGTTTTCTGTCAGTAATCAGAAACTGTATGCACCTAAATTCATAAATTATCTTTTAAATTCTTTGTATGTATTTATAAATTAGGCGTTGTTTACTGAAAACATCTGTTATTTTCGTGCTCAACCTCCTTATAACGGACATTAAATCAACCCGAAAAATCTTTAGTGGGCTGACCAACATTGGAAGAATCTGGGCAAATTCTCATATTAATTTAGCTGTACAAGTAGATAGTGATGTGTGGCAATTTCTCTGTGAAATAATGAGAAGTTACAGGGATAGGAATCCACCTCCTCTAATTCCAGTTATCTGGGTTGCAGTCGCCAACAGCCCAGCTAATTATCCCAAAATGTGGTTGGGGCAAAGGGACACTTGAAGGTTGTTTTGGGGTTTTTTTCCCACATTGAGGTGTTTTAAATGTGTACTCTAGGGTGATACATCATCCCCTACAAATTCCTATTCTTTGACCTCTCTGCTTTTTCCTTCTCCTCTTCTCAGGCCTTTTCCTTGTTTGGAGCACGCCTCTGTTTTTACAGGACGTGTCCCTTGCAAGCTCAATTCCCAACCTCCACCTTGTACATGTCAACAATGAACCAGATCAAGCTCACACAGAGGTTTTATTTCCAGGACTTTTTTTGTCCAGTCCCTGTGACACCTATAGGATAAATTCAGGGAAAGGAACCACCACCCCCTCCTCAAATAAAAAGGTGGGAATGCGTGACAGAACAGTCGGAATTGTTTGTAGGACATACGCAGGCTCCCTAATTTCTGTCAAATGTTTCCCTACAGTGCAGGTCAGACAGGCAGGACTCTTTTCCAGGATGGATGAAGGGAAGGCAGCCAGGGGGCTGGGGGAGGAATGTGATTTCCATTTGCAAAGGCCAGAATCTGATCTCTGCTACATCTCTGGGGCACAGTCTGGAATAACTCCTCTGAAATCAGGAGCAGAGCTCTGGATCTACAGGCAGCTGCATTTATCTCTTCAGTCCTGTCACTCAGAGTGATGGAAGTCAGGAGCTGAAGTCGAGGGAGCTCTGCCAGCTTTATAAGAGACAGGCAGGAGGGGACTCGGGCTCCGAGCCCGTGTTTCAGTCCCTGCCTTTGCCATTGTGGTTTTCCAGTTCAGCAATTTCCGCAAGGTTTTCAGGCTCGTGCTGGCTTCTCCCCCACTCCCAGAACAGTGCTTGCTGATTTTTAAAAAGTAACCACTGAGACTCTCAGCTAGAACCTGTCTAAATGTCTTGCATGCTAAACAGCTTTTCTAAATAAAAGGAATGGTTTTGGCTGGTTTTTTTATTTCTTCTTTTTCCTTTTGTGAGACATTCTCCCCACCTGCAAAATGCAAGGGCTGTTTGGACTTGTAAGAGGAATTAGTGCTTTCAGGACCAGTGCTGTAATCATAATAATGACACAACAGGGGTTTCTGGCTTGTTTTTCATGGAAATAAATGATTTAATTTGTCTTAATGTCAAAATAAAACAGTGGGTCAAAGCACTGGCATGCCCGCTGGAGAAAAGGCTTTATGTGCTTTCCAGAGAGAGTCTGGAAGAACAAGGATGAAGAAAACCTGACAGAACAATGAGTTTTGTGCAAATTTTGGATCCAGGTATCTCCAGTATTAGGCAAAATTAAACCACAAACCTGAACGACTTGGAGATGGGATTTGGGTATGAAGTGCCTTTCCCTCAGTTCTGTGTTTCCAAAGAACCACTGACTGATTTTTGAAATTTTACTCAGTCTGCCTCCTTTTTTTCTAACATTTCACCAAGTTCAAACATAGCTCTCATGAAAAAAGCTTTGCCAAGTTTGTCTTTTCTGGGTGTAAGCACACATCCATTCCTACCTGCCACACCTGCTGCTCCATCAGAGCAGATCCTGGCTACCAAAATATGCAGGTGCATCTCTGGGAGCAGCTTTTCCTTCTGCTCCTTTAGAACAGGGTACAGGATATTTGCAGCTCTTTTTCTCTACCAAAAGAGACAGTTTGGGAAAGACCTACCCTTCTGAATTTTTTATGAGATAGTTTATTTTTTTTTCCACACAGAAGACAGGATATGGATTTCTGTCTCATCCCTATTCACCTCCCCTGGAAAACCCTCCTCAGTGGGATACTAAACTCCTTATTACCATGGCAAATCAAAGCTCAGCAATGCCTCGTGCAGATTTCATTTATGGTATTAGATTTGTCTCCAGTAATTTCTCCAGCTGAATTCATCACCTTCATCTTCTTCCACAGTCAGAGGGGAAGAAGCTGAGAATTATGTGGGATTCAACTCACAGCTCTTGTAAGATGAGACAAACCATATCCTGCACTCCACCAATTTAATGGAGCAGGGAATGGGGTCAGCTGCAGGTTTATGGGTTTGATGCCTGAATCTTCTTTCAGGAATTCCCCAGGGCAGTGGTGGCACAGACATCGAACTGTGGCTCTTTATGAACAGGAAAGTACCTGAACACTGGGCCTAAATTTTGTTTGTACACAAACTGACTTCAGGAAGGAAAGGAGAAAATAGGACAAGAGGACCTGGCCTCAAGTTGTGCCAGGGGAGGTTCAGGCTGGGTATCAGGAAGAATATTTTCACTAAAAGGGTTGTTGAACCTTGGCAGGGGCTGCCCAGGGAGGTTTGGAGTCCCCACCCCTGGAGGTGTCCAAGGAAGGCCTGGAGGTGGCACTCAGGGCTCTGGGCTGGGGACAAGGTGGGGATGGGTCACAGGTTGGCCTCGGTGGCCTCGGAGGTCTTTCCCAACCTCAGAGATTCTGTCACTCTGTGGTGCTGTGCCCTCCAACCACCACATTCCTGTGGCATCCTTGCCATGGGGCTGGATGCACCTGAAATCATTTCCCACACAGCAGCACCTACCCGGTGTCATCGAAGTGCAGCCTCAGCACCGCCCAGACAGTGACACAGATGGTTGGGGTACCTGCAGGGGACAGGACAGTGACACATCAACAGTCCAGGCACATCTGATACTCAGCAATGAGCATTTATGCACCCTCTCCACCCAGGTTTTGCTTCCGAACAGCACTTGTGCATGAGATAATGCAGTGCATTGAATTAATTCAGAGCTGTAGGAGCATCCATCTCAATCAGAGGTGGGATTGCAGAAGCAAAACTGATCACAGGGAAGAATGATGCTCTTCCAGGTCATTACTGCTCAGTGTTTTACTACACCTTGTTGCATGAGGAGTAAAACAAACCCTGGACAGAACAGAATCAGCCACGTCTGTGTCTAGAGCCACTGGAACCAGGCAAGGATTGCAGCACCAGATGTTGAGCTGGAATGGCATTATTGGATTCTGTGTATTCTTCTGTGGTTTTGCTGTAAATGATTTGCATGTGTTGCATTTCCTCTGTGTAAATAACCAGTTTTGCTTTACTTATTCAACCAAAACAAATCCATAGAGGAGATGTTTCCTTTGCTCACAGGAATATTTAATTTCTTTCATTTTAAAAAAATACCAAATCAAAACAACAGACTCCAAAAAGAGAATATTGGAGTAAGGATTTAATTCCTGTTTCAGACATTTCTTCACTTTCAAAAAATGCATGTAAAATACAAATTTAATTAAAACAGTAAGAACCCACCGAGAAACCTGGATTTGTTTTCCTTTCTGAAAAACTGAAAAGTGTGATTTTTTTCAGTGGAAATACTTTTATAAATCAATGCACTTATGCAAGACAGCCTGGGTAAGTTGGATCTCCACTGTCTGGTAAATAAAATCTTTGACAAAGAAACTGCTGACATCTGTTCAGGCACCACTGGAGAAATGAAGTGCTAAGAAGCAAACAAAACAAGGACCTTGACAATCCCAGCTCCCAGCAGTGAACGAGGCTGTGGTGAGCTGACAGGAACAATTATGTTCCACACGTTTTGCAAGGTTGTGTTGATGTCACATTAATTAGTCACTCATTTGAACCCACTTAGACGAGTCTCTGTCTAATCATATTCCCACCCTCAGAAATAAAAATATCCCTGTTAGACCTGGGTGACTGATGGAGCCCTCCTCCTTCGAACAACCACGCAGGGAAAAAATTGAAAGGAAAATGATATAAAGAAATAAAATGACAGGCTTTGGGGAGAAAAAATCATGCATGTTTAATTTCAGTTGAAGTCAACTTTTCTCACAGGTGAATACCTAGAAAACACTGAGATATTTGTGCCCTTAAAGGAGTTTAAATTGATTTTTAAATATCAAACTTTAATTTTATCAAATTAACCCTGAAATATCAAATATTTGTCCAGAGAAGCTGTAGGTGGCCCATCTCTGGAAGTGTTCAAGGCTGAGTTGGATGAGGTTTGGCGGAACCTGGAATGGTGGAGGGTGTCCATGGCAGGAGGGTTGGAATGGGATGAGTTTTAGGGTCTCTTCCAATCCAAACCATTCTATGATTCTCTGAAACACGGGTCTCACGTTTTATTTAGTTTGCACTGATTTCCTCTACATAAATTTTGATGCTATGAATAGTGTTCCAAATCTGTGAAATGTGCAGGAAGGCAGAATTAAAACTAAATGTGTCATAAAAATACAGTTAAAAACCCCGCATTTCAGATCAGCTTGGAGTTTTGAGCCATCTGCTGTATCAATATACAAATCCTCACACTGCTTTTCTTTACATCAAAAGATTTATATCTCTTCATCACCTCCCTTTCAGCTTCTGAGGAACATTAGAAAACAGACAAGCCCTGAAGGCTGGGATTTATTCCTGCTGACTTGTGCAGCCCTGGGTTAGGAGCAGGCATTAGGAGAGAGCTCGGGAAGACAGCAGTCTGCCCAGAAACCACACCAGCATATTGCAGACCTAGGAATCAAAAATTGCCTGGATCAACAGAGCCACATGTAGTTCTCATTAATCAAACGAGGACTCTGACGTCTCAGCACATCTGAAGAAACATCCAGATGCTGCAAAGTGCTGAGCTCTCGTTTCTTGCTGCTTCAGTGCAGCCCCCTCCCCGCCAGCCCTGAGCTGAGGGGCTGCTTTTGCCCTCCAGGGTTTGAATCCAGGGTCTGGAAGAGCCTCTGCTGGCTTTGCAGAGTGCCAATGGCTCCCCCAGGTCAGGGGAAGTGCGAGTCCAGCTGAAACATACGGGAGCTGAGAAAATTATTGTGCTTAAAAAATCAAAACAACCCCCAAACCGTCCACGTCTGGGAAGTTATTAATGGACATTGTTGATGATGTTTAGAGTATGAAGTGGTTGGAGTGATGTTCCCAGGTGTGGGACACCCAACATGAGCTGGACGTGGACCTGCTGCAGTGAATCCAGAGGAGGCCACGAGATGCTCCAAGGGCTGGAGCCCCTTTACTGTGGAGAAAAGCTGGGAGAGCTGGGAGTGTTCAACTGAGAAAAGAAGGGAGACCTCAGAGCCTCTTCCAGGGTCTAAAGGGGCTCCAGGAGAGCTGGAGAGGGACTGGGGACAAGGCATGGAGGGACAGGACACAGGGAATGGCTTCCCACTGCCAGAGGGCAGGGATGGATGGGATATTGGGAAGGAATTCCTGGCTGGGAAGGTGGTGAGGCCCTGGCCCAGAGCAGCTGTGGCTGCCCCTGGATCCCTGGAGTGCCCAAGGCCAGGCTGGGTGGGGCTTGGAGCAGCCTGGGACAGTGGAAGCTGTCCCTGCCCACGGCAGGGGTTGGAATTAGATAAATTTTAAGGTTCCTTTTCAACACAAACCATTCCATGGTTCCATGATGTCTATAAATTGAACAGCCAGATATTATTTATGGTACTCAACTCAAAGCTAAATATTTTAAGGTTGCCTTGCAGAATGAATCCATCTGGGTAGTTCATTCATTACAAGGACTGATTAAAAAAAATATTGAAGTCAGTTAATATATGCTGGTTTTCAGTATTCTCACATTCAGATAAATCTACACATATGAAATTTGTGCAAACTTAATTAAAGGAACTCAACCTCTGATTTATGTTCCAATTATGAGGATTTTACAATTTGCAATTTTCCATTTCTATCTTTTCTAACTGTCAGATTTTCATGTACGTAACCCCCAGTTTCTCCTTGGAAACACATTTTTATCCCCGCTATAATGTGATTTCACAGCTGAGGATGGTACAAAAGGAACCTTGAACACCCTTTCCAACTGTTTCTCTCCCCAAAGCCTTTTCCAGTAACCATCCATTTCCAGCAGCCTTTTTATGGCACAGATTCTTTATGATGATTTGTTCTCTTCTTTCTCTCTATACCTTCTCTACCTCCATACCTTCTCCAAACATTTTTTATTCTCCCTACTCTAGGGAGTCTTTACCAGGAGATAAAAATTTTGGTTTGTGTGCAGCTGCTTCAGGCGGGTAAAAAACAAGACCATCTGTTGATTTCTTGAAGGTTCAGGCTACATAAGGATGTTTTTTCAAAGGAGAATATTTTAAAGCGTGGGGTTGGTGTGTAGACCTTACACATGAATATAGAGGATTACTTCTAATTATTTCAGAAGTGCCTAAAAGTATAAAAATTGAGTTTAACCTTCTCAGGGAACATTTTAAATTAATGTATTCTTCTGCATTCACCATCTGACTTCTGCACAAAAACATCAGCAAGAAAGTGCTTGAATTAACACAGGAATCAATTTATATCCAGAAGGTCAGAATGGAAAATAATTACAGCGGTTACCATAATTTAAATGGCTTTTCTGAAATAAGTCTTGTTCCTTCCCACTGCAAGATTTTATTTCCCAGCCAGGTAGGATAAGCAGATGTGAATATCCCTTTAGATACATTCTTAATTTAGTTATTATCTGGAAGAAAGGCACAAATGAAGCCATAGAAAATGGACTGGACTTAGCCTTGCAGATTTGATTAAGCTGAAGAAATTTATATTAAGATCATATCTTGTAGAAGGCAATTTTCTGTTTTAGATTACACCTCTGCAAGAGACGTGGTGTCCTCCAGATTTCAGTGCAACTCTATTCACACCAAAAAATCACAGCGCACTTTGGGCTGTGGTGGTACTTTCATACAAAGTTTAAATTGTACACAAAGTGAAATTGTAGTTCGAAATTGCACGTGGAAGTACCAGATGGTTTGTGGAGTCACCCTGCACACTTGAGACACATTTGGGACAAGAAATGCCACATACCCCAGCCAATGATTGTGTACCAGTAGAAATATCTCCTCTCCGGGAAGAAGGTTTCCACCAGCAGAGTGAAGAGGTACAAGCCCTCGATGAACAGCCAGAAGTAGTTGGACATGACACAGTAGTGAAAAAACACCATCACTGCTTTGCATTCCACCTGCAGAGAATCAAAAAGAACGAAGTTATTTCAATCTAACAGGAAAAAAGGCTTTTAACCTCTCCAAATCTCTCAGTGGAAAGAGCTGGGAGTGGTATTACAGACTTTTAATAGCAAAGGTTTTAAAGAATGGGGAGAATGTGAGGTATCACTTAGGCAGAAAAGCCTGGATGGGGAAGAAGCCAATTTTACCAGTGGGAAGTGGTCAAGGAGCATCTGCAGAGCAGCTTGAGCAGGTCCTGCCTTGCTGAGAGCTCGCAGCCCCAGAGAACACCAACTGCTGGACTTAAGCCCCTTCCAGGATTAAATGCAGGGAAGAAAAGAACCCAGTTGTGTACCGAGAAATTTAGGGGAGGATGTGAAATGAGAGAATGATTGTGGAAAGTCCTGAGAGCAGGATCTGAAAGGATGAACCCTCCTGTGTGCAGCTTCCTTGCACTTCCTTGCCATCATCAGTGTTGTCACTCAAGGACAGAAAATGGAAGTGAGCAAGAGAAAAAAGGGGGCTGAGTGATCAGCTGTAAAAAAATGATGAAAGCTTTCATTTGTGGACAGGAGGGGGAAGGAGCAAACTAAAGAACAATCAAAACTAGATATAAAATCAAAGATAAAATTAAATGTAAACATTTTTAAGAAAGGAACTGGTTTTGTTAAGCCTGGAGAAAAGGGGGCTCAGGGAGGACATTATCACTCTGTACAACTCCCTGACAGGAGGTGGTAACAAGGTCGGTCTCCTCTCCCAGGTAACAAACGAGAGGACAAGAGGAAATTGTCTTAAATTGCATCAGGGGAGGTTGACATTGGCTGTAGGTAAAATTTCTTCACTGAGGGGTTGATCACAGGAACAGGCTCCAGGTCAGGGATGGAGTCACCATGCATGGAGGGGTTTAAAAGATGTGTAAATGTGGCACCTGGGGACGTGGTTTAGTGGTGAATTTGGTGGTGCTTGAGAATGGTTGGACTCAGTTTTAGAGAGCTTTTCCAACCAAAATGATTCTGTGACAAAAGCCTAAGGTGGAAGCCAAGCTCTACCCTGTGAGAGTAGGATACACTGGTTTTTCCAATGTAGGATACATTGGTTTTTCCAGTGCTGCACCCCAGGAAGATGCCATTAGTCCTACAAAAGGAGGAGTTTCCAACAAATCCGAGCAGAATCCATGTATAAAATGGAAACTCCTGCTGGAGGCAGTGATTGGTTCCCACTTTGACTTCATCCTCCGGGCCAAATCTACAACCGAGGTGTTTAAACCATCAGATCTCAAGTTTCTTCATGGAAGCTCTACCAGGGTTGAAGATCTGGTCATAAAATGGCTGATTTTAACGTGTTTTGTGCTTTAAGTGTTTCCAAACAAAGAGGCAGATGCCACCATTGGAAGAGCAGCGTGAACAAACTACAGACCTAACATGGCTCCAGCTTTCTTCACGGAGAAGAATTAACAGCAAAAACTAGTTTCAGTGACAAAGAAAAGGCTGACTAAGAAACTACACAGCTGCACTTGCCTTGTGGAAGTGACTCACAGGGAATTTAGCTCGTAACTGGGTGGATAAAGGAGAGCTCAGTTTGTAATTCCATCATAATTACACCCAGCGTGCTGATTTATCGTATCAAATACTAGCCTTAAATGTGAAAGGAATTGGGATTTACACATAATATGCAGCTAAATGCATCAGTGAAAGAGTGCTCTGCATGAAACTACGTATTTAAGAGACAAAGATGTGGGAAATGCTGATGATTTTCTGTGAGTGTGACCATCGGGTGTATTGTCTGTGCCTGAATGGTCACCCTGTTTACACGTGCCTCTGCCTGGTGTCCAGAACAAATGAGGCTCTGGAGAAAAACCAGACCTTCAGATGAAGGAAATTGCTTGTGCCTGCTCTCATCCTGCCTATCACCGAGCAGATCTGGGAAAGGGAGAAACAATCAGGGCAGAGTCATAAAACAAAACCTGTAGGTTTGTTCTGAAGGACACTGGTGGCATCATGAGATGAAACATCCAGTCTGGCTGTGAACTGGGAGGGAAGTTAAACACCAACTACTATTTTCCCCAGCAACTTTTCAGCTCATGATACTCCACAGAGCACTGCCTGCCCCACTGCTTTTACTTATTTCACTTTGAAAAAAAAACGAAGGAAAAGGCTTTGGTTCCAGTTTGACTCACCGTGGAGATGAAACAGTGGTTGCCATCCTGCTCAGCATAAAGAACCCCATCCTTAATGAACACAGATATTGCACGGAGGATGAATGAAACAAAGAGGTTCATGTGGATGAAATTCCGAGTGCAGTGAAGCTTCCTAGAGAGGAAAGAGGAAGGGAGGAGGGGGAAAAGAGAAATAAAGAATAAAATACTTTTATTTCATGGAAATGTCACACTGGGCCTGAACACACTTGGCCAGAGCACCTTGGTGCTAAGAACAGCAACATCTAAGCCAGGACTGTGTTACTATGTTGGCCTGGTTTTTGCTAAGCCTTCTGTTTTAACCTTGGAGTCGGAATTCTTTCTCACACAGTTTCATGTAAATAATAGCCAATGTTTACTTAATGGTATTTTCTGTTTTTCATTCCTTTTGTGGTAAGAGAACATTGATGAGCATCCTTTTTCTCCAGTGGGATTGGGAAGGAAGTGACATGTCCTCCAATCCCTTGTGGAGTTGCGCATTGTATAAGAATGTGACATATGTAAATAAAGGGGTCTTTCCCCTCCTTTCTGCTGAACCTGGCAAGTGTGAGAGCGTCTTTATTGTGTTTTCCCAGACACATTAGTACTGACCCTAAAGCTGAGCAAGAGGAGGATTTGGGGATTTTCTTGTAAAAGGATGCAGAGAAGCATAAAACAGACAATAAACCCAGCCCAGTGCAGCTTGTGAAGTTTCATAAACCAGACCCACAGCTTCTCCTGCTGCATTCACACTCCGCTGAAATGTGACTGCTGGAGAGTGTCCAAGCTGGGAGAGCAAGCCAGCTAAAGGATTTTCTCCTCCTTATTCTACATCTGGTGAGATAAAAGCTTTGACTCTGTTTGGGGCAGCTGAGCTCCAGCTTCCTTCCTCCCGTGACTGACCAGCTCATTGCTCGTGTCCCCACTCACCTGAAGCGACACAGGATGACCATGGCAGTGGTGAGGGACACCAGGGAAGTGCTGTATCCCACCGTGTACAGGGCCTTCACGGAGAGATAGTAGTAATCCTTGGGAGGCAAAAACCACGGGGTTAAAGGGTTCAGCAACAGCCACACACCTGGCAACACGCAGGGGGAACCAGAGGCAGGATTTGTGTCTTGAACAGCCTGGGTTCTCCTCTGGCTCCCTCTGAGATCTCACTGTACATCCAGCTCTGCTCTGTGTCTGGGTCTGCACACCATGAGGTTATTTATCAGTGAGCTAGCAATGGCTATCTGTATTTTTTTTATAAGTGCCTGTAGAAAAAAAAAATTGGCTAAGCGATTCTTTATCAACAAGGGTAGAATTGGGGGTTAGCCTGTGATTCTAGAAGTTCCAAGCTACATCAACATTAAAAGCTCATCTTCTACAAATATTCAATACAGGCCCAGGAAGGATTCAGATCTCTCGTCACATTTTCATACCCACGTACCTCTGATTGTTTGTTCTAGTCACTATCACATCAGAACATGACCAGAGGCTGGACAGAAAGCAGCCCGCTGCTCCACCCTCCCTTCATTTGTTTTTAATTATGAGATTAATTCCCACCTGGTTGTCGGACTCTGTTTCGTTCTCGTCGAAGCCGCAGGCGTCGTAATAATGAGGGAAGGGTTCAGACCAGCCATCCTCAGTGCAATTCCTGCTGATGTCCCCTGTGCCAAGGGCAGGCGGGAATGTGACATCCCATGAAAAAACCCCAAGACATCCCCTCCCTCCCCTTGGTGCAAAGAAAATCCCACAGTTCTACCAAAAGTGCTGTTTGTCTGCCTATCCATAGATTTAATTCTTGGAATTTAATGACATATTTAATGATCCAGCCATACAACAGGTGCCTATGGATGGCTACTACTACAGCTGGTCACCAGAGAGCAGAAATACTTAATCAGTGTCTCCAGGCCACCAAAAATCTTATTCTCAAGTGGGTTCCTGAACCAGGGATCAGCTAAATGCCCATTTCTCTCGAAAAGGCATCCCAGGAACACAACTTTGATGAAGATATCTCCACTCCAGGTGGCTGAAGGGGAAGTCCAGTGCTTAAAAACAGGTGCTTTGTGCAAGTTTTAGTGGTCTGTGTCTGAGGCACATTCATGGGACTGGTGAGAAAACACCAGATAACATGAACCTTTTGGTCCAGGTGCTGGAAGCCAACCAGGATACTTTGGGATATCTCAAATATCCATTATATAGCACGGAAAGGCAGCTGGATTGCTCTCCTGTAGTCAGAGAACACACATCCCACTCGTCTGTCTCCAAACCCAGGCTCTGATCTCAGTGACTTTGTGGGAAGAGGTTGTAGAAAACAAAGGAACATGGAGTGGGAATCTCTCTCCCATCCCCGTCTTCATGGCAAAATTTACATCTCCAGATGCCCAGGGTGACCTCAGTTGGTGAATTCAGAGCTTCTGACATTCCTCTGTCTATTAATTGTTCCAATCCTGGTTTATAATATTAATTTTAAGCAAATACTGGCTTACATACTGTAATCTTTTGGCTAATCTCATATAAGAACCAGCTCCTAAACGGCTTCACTGACATATTTGGGCTTAAAAACCACATTGTGAAGGAAGCATTGGGGGTAGAAGGGGAAGAGTCTCTTGACACTCATTTTTCTACAAAGCTGTCTGAGGTAGAACAGCCCCTGTTGAGCTCTTTTAAACACCTTTATTCTTCCCAAAGCTCAGTGGCCTTCCTAAAAAATTACAGCCAGGTTGCTGCTGCACTTCTTCCTCTCCAGTGGACAAGAACAGCCTCCATTTATCAAATTATCACACTTTTTGGAGTTTCAGCTGCACTTTGACCAAAACAGATGGAAATTTCCAAGGTTTGGGTTTGGTTTTTGCTATTTAAATTGCGCTGCTTTGCATTCTTGAAGCAGTTTAGTCTCTCATAACCTGACTTTTAACCTGATTTTAGAGGATCTGTTTGCCATCCTTGCAGCAGAATAGATCTCTTTAATCACAGCATTCAATTAAGAACATCACAATACTTGGCAAATTTTGTTAAATTACTCCTGCACATTCATCCCTAGTTTTCCAGGGAGAAAAAAAAGCACTGAATCACGGTGCTGACTTTCTTTAACACCATTCAGTAATTACTGTTAAGCAGATAGATATAATTTATAGCAGCACACTTGCTAGATTGCAAGGCTTAAGAGAGGAGGAATAAATCTTCATATTATTGCTGAAAGTAACAGAACAGAAAATACGTCCTAACAATTAGAACTGATTAGAAAATAATAGCAAAATGGCAGGAAAAAAAGCTCAGAGCTTCCTTTTTAAGAGGCATAAATAAAAGGAGAGAAAAAAATTCCCATGATTTTGTTTCTTACCTAGGAGAGACTGGGCTGTGCTTTCCAGCAGGTCGTAATCACCTAGAAAAGTGGAAATTGAGTATGAAATTGTTTTGATCGTGTTTTCTATTAGGGCCCAAACTGGTCTCTGTGGAAATCAGTGAATGGAGTGCAATTGATTTTTATTTGTTTAGATCAGGCCCAAAGGCAATAAATACTTGGTGCTGTCTTCTCAGGAAGTAAACACAGCTTTACTTGACAGTTTAAATCAAAGTTGAAGCTCTAAATTTATAACTAAACCCACATACAATCAAACAGGGGCAAAGTTTATTGTAGAATTATAGAATTCAAATATTATATCTTTAGGAATTTGCATTTATAATCCACAGGTATTTAAATACCATCAGTTTTCAGAGAATTAATGAAAATTATTTCCATCCATCAGTGACAAAGAGCCATAATGAGTTTGTTTAAATAAGACAATTTAATTTTGTGGCTTTAGCTTAAATCACTTTGATTTATAGAGACTTACGAGATTTTTAATTTCACTTTTTGTGCAACTATTACAATGAAGTGAATGTATCACTGTCATAATGGTTGATACACAAACAACTTTTTAATAATCTGATATCAACATGTGCATACAATTTTTGGGAACAGAGGTACCAAGGATGTAGGCAGCACAATTGGTTCTTACCTGCATGGGTTTGCCCCAAATTATCCACTTCCCAACCTGAAATTAGAAGAATGAAAACATTTAATTCAGTCTTGATTGTAGTTTGCAATTTAATTTTGATAAAAGTTTGACTCCCATAAGAGGAACGGATGTAGCAGAGCCCAGAGAAGAACTGCAAGTTTAAATCTTTATTTCTGTATTAGTCCTGTGCATTTATGAATGGAAAAGGGTTTTCAGAAGACGGTGATTGCATTGTTTTGTTAAATATTTGATTATCATGAAGTTTCCTCAGACTCTGGGAAGAATAAGAAAAATAGATGTAGGAGTATTTTCGTGAATGTTTTAAAATTATTTTTTACAGCAAGGTTCTGAAGAAAGACTCACACTGTTCCAAAATATTGTTCCCAAACCCATGCTGAACAGTTTCCAAAAACCACAACTTTTACAGTGGGAAATGATAAAACTTTGTGTTTCCGTTAGAAATCTTCCTTTCCCTTTCTTTTGCTCTTCCAAACGCAATGGTTGGAATGATGCCAAACCAGCCCCCCACCCCCTGTGCTCAGCGTTTCACCCGAACTGGGCTGGAATCAGCCTTTCCTGAACCCTGGGTGGGTTCTGGCCCAGCTGGGGATGCAGGAGGAGCTGCCTTGAGCCAGGGAGTGGAGCTGCTGCATCGTGCACAGAGGAGCCTCGGGGAGCTGCTGCAAAATGCTCTGACAGCGGCACAGAAACCAGGGAAAAAAACACTTCCAGCCCTTCACTGACCGCTAGAGCAGGCTAAATGTTCACATCAGTTTGGTTCTGCATCCCCTGGAGCAGCCACGGGGCTTCGGGTTGTTCCCCTTTTAACCCCGATGGTCAAATGTTAAGTAGGGATCAGAAAAACCTTCCCCAGATTGTGTGAGAGGGTTTTGATTAAAAGTAAAATCCAAACGAAGGGTGATTTTGATCCTATGGGAAAGGAAAAAGCATCTAAGGAAATAAAATAATAACAGGAGGCCTTTCAGCACAGCATAAAATGTGGTTTTGTATTTTATGATTCACATAATAATTTAAAATTCATTGATTTCTGTGTCTCCTCTAAGGTAAATCAGATGTGCATATTTACCTTTTAAGACAGAAAAAAGAGGGTTTAATGTGAAAATGGTGGTGGGAGTATAGAAAACTCATCTGAAGCATCAGGGAGGCTGTACTGTGACTTTGGGTGGATTGTTAGGCACCAAACCTGCACATCCAACCCACCGGGGACTTTGGAAGGTTGATGCTGGAAGCCACGGTGAGAACACCTGAGGTCTCCATCCTTCTCTTCCCAACTCCAGCTGCTCACAGGACTTCACAGAAAGAATTTAGGCTGGGTTTTAGGAAAAGATTCTTCCCCCAGAGGGTGCTGGGCACTGCCCAGGCTCCCCAGGGAATGGTCATGTTCCCGAGGCTGCCAGAGCTCCAGGAATGTTTGGACACCGCTGCCAGGGATGCCCAGGGTGGGATTGCTGGGGTGTCTGTGCAGGGCCAGGAGCTGGGCTGAATGATCCCTGTGGGTCCCTTCCAACCCAGGATATTCTGTGATTCTAATTCCTGGCTATTTACAAATGTCAGGGAAGTCTCTAAATCCTGAAGAGGAGTCTCCAGTGCTCTCAGCATTTTCCAGCTAAGGAGGATCAGCTGCTGCACCGGACTGAACCAGCAGCTGCTGCAGCAGTGCTGGGGCTGTGCTCTGCATTCCTGGCAGAACAACAGGGATGCTTCTGCAGAATAGTTTGGAGAGACCTTTTCTCCTCTTAAATCCACCAATCCCCAGGTCTGTTAGCAGGGGTGTAGCTCAGATTTAGGAATTTGTTGCTAAAATCAGGATGTGTTGCTACAGCAGGATGTGTTGATAAAATCAGAATTAAGAATAGGGATATCAGGTTGTGGAGTGGGAATTTTTATCTGTGGGTGTACCAGGCAATGAGAGGATCAAAGAGCAAACCACCGCTCCTTTATCACTTCTTTCACGGTGCTTTTCACAGCATCTGCCACTCAAACCAGCAGCTCTAGTGGACCTGGTCCCTGAAGTGAGGTCACCTCACTCAGCAGCCTGTGCCTCACACTGACCCACACAGGCAGGCTGAGAAGAAGCTGCAAGAAAATCTCTAAAAAACCTCTTTGACTCATAAAAATCCGGAATTATTTTATCATTTGTGGAGTAATTTGACCTTAAAACTGCAGAATTCTTTCTGGAGGAAGACCAGGCCAGTATTAGGTAGACTGATGCCTGATGTTCCTGGCATCCTGCACATTACAGTGATGGCCAGAAAAAGACATTTCTCTTAAATTTAAATGATTTGAATCCAGCTATTTTTTCCCTACAATCTAAAAAGCATGAAATAAATATTATCATTATTTCATTCTAAATATAGGTAGCAGTTAGTCCCACTGATGTTAAAATATTAGATTTTAGCTCATTTTTAATTTCATGACATCTGTAATAACGGTTAAAACTTCATATTAATGTTGTTTTTCTGAAATGAAAAGGCTTGTTATAGATTTTTTTTTAATTTATAGCCGAATTATTATTGCATTTCACTGTGTTTGGGCATTATGAAGGGATTCACTCTTCCAACAACATAAATTTTCTGATTTGTAGGAGCAAACAAGCCTTTAATTAACATATATTTCTGTATCTGAGTCCTAACTAATATACTGAAGAAAGTTCCAGTACAACCTTTGTCTGTGCAGGCTTTTAGGCTTGATTCATCAACCCAATTTTCACTAATAAGTTAAGCTACTGGAAAGTTAATTAGATTTACATTGAACGTCATGCCCTGAGTTACAATGAAAAGTCAAAGTTCATCTATTGAGTGTTGTGATAAAATGTACACATACACAGTTACATTTGTGGGTGTAGGAATATGTTTTTATATTTCCATGTATTTATTTAAATATCTATATTTATATGAATATATAAAATTTATATCTTTGTATATATATATACACATATGTACATATATATACAAACAGATATATTTATATTTATTTATTTATATAAATATATACACAGATATATTTATATATCTATAACAGGACATAACGAGGGAACATACAGCCACCATCTGCCTTTGAATTCCTGCCTGCTGCTGCTGCTGCCCTTCCCTCAGACAGTGCAAGTTTCTGTATCCTGCAGCAAAATATGGATATTTACTCACCAGAAACCCATGGCCTCGTTGGTGTTTCCTCACCTGTCTGAGAACGCAGTGGAGCTCAAATGGGTTATTTTTGTGCACAGCATTTGACATGTTTACCTATAGAGGGACAAGACCTGACCTTGCATTTAAAGGGTTGTAAGGAATCCCAGACACAGGGGAGTCACTCTCATTTTTTACAGTATTACCTCAAAACATTGTTTTTCTGGGTTATTTTTCCACCTCAGTGCCTTTAAGACTCTAGAGAGCCCTCAGCGAATTTCCTCTGCTGTCAGGGATGGAGTGGGCAAGGGTGGAGGATCCCTCACTGCCTGGGCTTTCCCACAAGCCCTCTCATTGTCCTACTCTTAGGACACAAACAATGAGAAATTGACTTCACTGATGAAGAGGAGAAACCCCCCTGATGTGATTATACAATGGTCTGATGAAATGCATTGCTCTCCCAGAAATTAGGAATAAATAAAATATGATTTTCATCTTCACTTTGACTGGAATCCCATTTTTCAGAGGTTTAATTCAAGGATTACATTTACAAGGGACTTCTGAGAAGAGCATGTAGTGATAGGAGGAGGAGGAACTGCTTTAAACTGAGAGTGGGCAGGTTTAGGTTGGACATTAGGAGGGAATTCTTCCCTGTGAGGGTGGGCAGGCCCTGGCACAGGGTGCCCAGGGAAGCTGTGGCTGCCCCTGGATGCCTGGAAGTGTCCAAGGCCAGGCTGGACAGGGCTTGGAGCACCCTGGGACAGTGGAAGGTGTCCCTGCCCATGGCAGGGGTGGCACTGGACGAGCTTTAAGCTCCTTCTCAATCCAAATCATTCTATAATTCTATTATTCTACAATAACAACATCTTAAATATCATGCTTTTATGACTTATTTGAACCACATCCGTGCTTCTCGCATGTAGTTAAACCCAAACTATGGAAATATGGACACGACAGCAGATACTAAGCAGTGCCTTAGAACATCACTTATTAAATCAATAATTGCTCTTATTAGCCAATAAAATCCTGAGGAAGCTGCTGTTATCCTCGACACAGGATGGTTTATCCAGTGCATTGACAGGCTGTGTTATTCACTGTCTGACCAGACTTGAGTAAGTGTCACTCTTCGGGAAACAAATCTACAATTAGTGCTTTAATTGACATTGTTAATTAGATGTTATTTGCAGTAGTGCTTGGAGATCCTAGAGAAGATCTATCAGAATGCTGAATTCTCAGTTCTAAAGCCCGAATACAGAAAATATCCCTTATTTCTGTTTTCTGCATGGAGAGGAAAAAGAGGGAGGAAAAAATTTCCAAGGATTTGCCAGTGGCTCCCCACAGAGTTGGCGGCAGAGACCCAGACCTCTCCTGCCCTTTTCTTGCACATTTATCAGACTTTCCTCCTTCATTTCTATTCACTGAGACCCAGAACACATAACTCACCCCTCACCATGCAACAACTGGTGAGAAACTCGACGAAAGCACTCGCTGCTCCTGATTTAAAGTGGTCAGGGCTGGCGAAGCCGGAGCCAAGGACCAGCCTGTGCACGAAGAGCATCGGAGCCTTTTAGATCTCCTCCTGGTGCCAAACCCGGCTGCTCTCGGTGTCAGCTGGCATGGCACCGGCCTGGCCTCCCGTGGCTTTGTTTATCTGAGCACAACTTGCATTTAACCCTTTTGTTCCAGCATTTGTCCCTTATTAGTGGCGGGGCGGGAGGGGATGAAAGGCTTCCAAAGCGGTTCTGTCCTGAATTGCCTCTCCCACGCTTGTCCCATAGTCCTGTTGTTCCCATCTCAGCGTTGTGGGCTGGGGGGCTGCTCCACAAAGGTAATTCTCCAAGAGGTTTTGGGTTTTGACAGCATTAAGATCAACGTGCAGAGCCTGCAGTGTTTTTACTGCGCGGGAATTGTGTACCTACAGAAAGTGCAGAGAATGGGGCAGGGGGAGGCTGTGGAAAACATTTACAACCCCTTGTGATCCTGCTGCCCAGATATGTAGATAGCGAGATGGCTGAGCAGGAATTGAGTTCTTTTCTTTCTTTCCTGTTTTATATAGCACTGATTAGAAGCTTAACCTTTGATTTCTAAACATGAAATAAATCAGCGAGCTCTCACGCCCGACTCCACAGCATCCACCACGCTGAGCCTCCTCTCTCCCTTCCCCAGGGCTGCCTGCTGCTCTCCTGCTCCGGCAATCTGTTCACCGGCTGGCAAAGCCACAGTCGGGAGCAGCAGGCTACTTAGCAGCTTTTCTGCAGCTCTCTGAGCTCCCCACCTGGGTACTGCTCCCATACCCTGCCCAGTCCTGTGCCTGCACACACACGATCCCACACACGCATTATCCAACCAGCCCAGCTCCTTTGTCATGGCTCTTTGTGTTTTCCAGAGGTCCTGTGGCTGCCCCATCCCTGGAAGTGCCCAAGACCAGGTTGGACGGGGCTTGGAGCAACCTGGGATAGTGGGAGATGTCCCTGCCCATGGCAGGGGGGTTGGAACTAAATGATCTTTAAGGTCATTTGCAACTGAAACCATTCTGTGATTCCATAATTGATTGATTAATCCAGGATTAGCTGCTTGGCCTTTGCAGTTTCACCAGCAGGATCTGTAGGACGGAGCAGGCAGGCAGGGTCACAGAGCACATGGCCCTACAGCTTCACACACCTTTCCCTGTGGTGCTTCCCACAACAATTTCCAGGGGTTTGGGTCTCCCCAGCCTCATGCCCTATAGCCAATACTTTAAACTACAGATTAAAAATCATTTATACAAGGGCAGGAGGTGACAGGACATTGGGTAATGGCTTCCCACTGCCAGAGGGCAGGGTTGGATGGGATATTAGGAAGAATTCTTCCATCTGAGGGTGGGGAGGCCCTGGCACACGGTGCCCAGAGAAGCTGTGGCTGCCCCTCGATCCCTGGAATTGTCCAAGACCAGGTTGGACAGGGCTTGGAGCAACCTGGGACAGTGGGAGATGTCCCTGCCCATGGCAGTAGAGCTGGGATAAGANCCTGCCCATGGACTGGGATGAGAAAATTTTTAAGGTTCCTTCCAACCTAAACCATTCTGGGATTCTATTATTCTACCATTTACTGTTTATCACTTTTTGCTGTGACAAAGGGATTTGTGAACATAATGCTCACACAGAGACAGTACAAAATCAAGTAGTGTTCATTTCATTTAGAAAACAAGAAAACTGGGGCAGAGGTTAATCAGGTGTAAGATTAAGAAGCCTTGTTCTTATTTGTGTGTTTGAATAGGAGCTGGTGCCCAAGGACATCCGAGTAACTGATCCTGTGGGGCAAGCTCATTCCATCCACGTTATCCACCTGAAGATAAATTCACTTGATTTTTAAGTCTTCTCCCACAAGGGGCAGAGACAGTGGTACTTGCACAGGGTGGTTGGGTTTAGATAGCTGTCCTGCCATGAGAGGAACTTCTGCAAAGTCTTTGTTGCCCAGTGGTTTGGGCAAGACATTGCAGGACTGATATATATTTAATTTCTTCCTATATTCCAGTTTATCTTCAGGGCACAGGGACAAGAAGACCCAGTGAATCATGCCTGGAAATCACTGGAGAATTCCAGTGAGGTCCCACATGGAGAAGAGAAAGACCAGAGCACACAGGGCTGGCTAAGGTAGGACTGCTGCACAGATATGATCAATAACATTTAAGGGAAATCATGGTTTTATTCTTTTCTTCCTCTTTCCTGTTAAAGGATGTGAAACTAGAAGTGGACTGAGGTCACCATAGCAACTAAGCATCATCTAAACCTTATGTGAGTCCTTCCTCTGAGTCTGGCTGCCACAGCAGCATCCATCAGAGTGCAGGATCAATGCAATTACTACTGAAGGCTCTCCGAGCTCTGAAGAGGGCAGGGACCATACCTGAGAGAAAATCAAACGTTTTTCAAACAAGTACCACGAAAAAGTAAGAAACATCACCCAACGGAGGTTATCAGTCGTGAAAGGACTCCTAGAGAAGAAAGCAAATTAAATCCCTTGCTCAAAGGTAAGAATGAATGTGTGCCCACCACACCTAAAATCCTGCAGTCACCGGGAGCTCCCTTCCCAATCATTTGGGTCAAGAGGAGCAAAGGCTCATAGGAAAGGCTGAAGGATCTGCCCACGTTGCACCCACAGCAATAATTCAATCTATTACCTTCTGCAGGCCAAGTGTTCTCCAAACTACTCAGCAGCTCTCAGCATCTTCCACCCTTGCATTCTTCCCAAACATGGGTGATTTTTTTCCCCAGGCCAAATTAGCTCTGAGATCATTGACAACGGCCTTGAGCTATGTTACAGCTTTCCCCTGGCCACTGCAGGATGTCCCCTTGCGGAGGACCAAGGACTTGATCTTTAGCTGAAACGCTCTTGCTCATGCTGCACGTTTGAGTATGAGAGGCACAGAGCCTTATGTCCCCATATTTGGTGGGAAAGGCCACAAAATGTCTTTTTTTTTCTGCTAGGAAACACCTGAGAGGCCTCAAATACTTGATTAGAAAGGTAGATCCAGCTGCCATCCTTTGAGGACAGCGTTTTCCTCCCGTTCCCCTCTGCATTGCAGATGGACTTTGTGATGTTGTGACCGAAGAGGCTTAATTATAGCCTGTCCTCTTCTCTTTGGAGAAAGCTGGAGTAATCCCACGGCTTTACTGCCTGTGCAAAGCCCAGGGACGAAAACCAGCTGGAAATTATTTGTTATCTATGAAGTGCCATGATGTGTATATATATATATGGTTTATATATGAAACAGATATCTTTGCATTCAACTTGCTTGTGAATGCTATGTAGGATCTTACATAAAATTAAGCATGAAACAAACATTTCAGAGTCCTGGTTGCTTCAATAAATAAATTTACACAAGCTCCAATGGCTCATTATTATTCCCATGGTGAGAATGCTATGGGATGGGTCATACGTGTTTTCCAGAGAGCATTCCTTGGTTATGGGGTTTTCCTTCCCTTGGTTTTCAGGGAAAAACCCAACAGGATGTTGGAATACTCATCCAGGCAAGACATCCTTGAAGAGAAATCTGGACCTTTGCATTGATCTTTTGCCATTTTGACAGGCAAATCCAATTTCCAATTTCACTCTGCTGCAATGCTGACCTTAATTTCAGTAGCAGCAACGAAACTCTGCGTCTTTCACCTCAGTAGAAAATAACTACACAATCTTCCAGGGACATTTAGGTGTCTAGAAGGGTCCTGATGTTTAAAAGTCACCTTTTCTTCCTGTCTAAATAAAAAAACCTATCAATACATAACCCAAACTAATAGAAACTCTAACTTGCAAATATTTTCAACAACTTTCACCTCAGAAAGTCAAGGACTTATGTTGTCTTTTCTCCCAGTTTGGGGTTTTGTACCATTTTCCCTTGTCAGCCTTTAAAGGCTTTACCAGGACTGTCTCCCCTGAAGGACACAAAACGAAGATGGAGCATCACTTCCCCTCTCATTAACTCTTCTCTTGTCATCTTGTTCTAATTGATTAGGGATAACATCTAAACTTGGGCACAGACTGCTTCCCAGATCCAATTAACCCCGTGTTCATAAATCCTGCTGTCCACCCGTGGCATCTCTAGTGCAGCACTGATGAGGCTTGGGGTTCTTACACAATCAATTAATCAATTAATTAGTACAACAAAGAACTTGAGTGCTTCCTCGTGTTTTAAATGGGATCAGTAACAGACTATTTCCAATTTCTTGGGATAACAGAGCTCATTGCCTGAGCACTGACTGTATTCAACCAACAGAAGCAACAAGCCAACGAGTTCGGTTCAGAAATGTGAGCACAGGATCTAATTCCCTCTTAAACTCTCTAATACTTGATTACATTTCTTATTCTATTGGATTTTAATTAGGAACCTTTAATCTTGATATCAACATAGGAGAGGTTTTATGCCTTTGGTAAAAATTAGGAACATTTTCCCTGGTGTACATAGTGAACCATGTTTTGGGGTGAAGCTCTCTTGGGGTGGAGCAGGGAGTGTCCTAAACTGAGCACCAGATAAACGACCTGAATTGCTGGAAGGTTCAGTAAGAGCTGCTCATATTTATTATTTGGGTTTGTGAATGAAAGCATTTTCCAAATGTGGAGCATATGGCAATGCTCAGAAGCTGTCTGTTACAATGTGTATTCTATTTTACTGCAAGTCCAAAGGACTAAAACCACCCTCATTTCTGATCTGGTTACTGAGTTTCATTCCGTGGTCCATTTGGGTGTCTTTATACTTTCCAGAATATTTCAGCTGTACAGTGCAAAGCAGAAAAAAGCACAGACTTTGCTTCTGTAGATTTCCATTGCCGGGCAGTATCACCTCTGTCTGGAAAAAAATAAAAATACGGGAAAAAAGAACAAAGCAGAGAAAATTCTCCTGCTGGGAGTGCAGATCACTGTGCTAGGGCCATCTCTAGGTCTTGCTATATCCTCCTGAAAGGTAACATCACAGCTTGACATGATTTTCTTCTTTTTACCTCTGCAAAGCTGCCTTAGAATGCTTTAAATATATCCTGTTGTGGAGTGGGTGTCTCTGGAAGGCACTGGAGAAATTGTAACATAGAACAGAGAGGTCATGGAAGGGATAGCTCCTGGTGGAAATAATGATTGATGGATATCAATCAAAGAAATCCATGTGGAAGAGTAAAAAAATAATAATTTTAAGGAACTATCTAGAAGGAAAACCACTTCAGTCCCTAATTTACAAGAAGAGAAAAGACTCAGGAACTAATAAGCTTTTTCCATTGGAGAAATGGACTCTCCAGGGGAGAGGTTTTGAGAACGACATTTTCGTTCACAGTCTGCATCTGAAAGGAATGAAAAATTCTGGTGATTTTGAAGGATCAGAGAGGCGAAATGAAATTTTAGAAGGCAGGGTTGCCAAGCACACAGAATTTCACTTTGGACCTTCTGTGCGATGTTGACAGCAGCTCAAACATTACTCCTTGGTTCCATTGCAGTGAAGGTTAAAGCAGAGCAGATGAAAACCAGCAACAGCTGGTATTTTTAGTAATATACAGCTAATTTTTCCAAAAAATATCTCTCCAGATGACAGCTTAATTAGTTAATTTTTCTTTTGTATTCTCTTTTATTTTTTTTCCCATTTTACTCCATATGGAAATCAGACATCCAAGTAAAGGCAGTCAGATTCCCATCTGAAATTCATAAAACAAGCAGTGACTTCATTCACCTCCAGACAAGCATTTGGAAGGGGTCGGAGAAAACATCTTCTACAAGTGCCCATTGATTTCCATCCACTGAACCAGAAATCCAGGTGATCTCTTCAGACTTTCACATATAAATTTAAATATCCAAAGCCAAGTGAGATATTTCCTGCCCACGCTCTTAGATTAACACACCCCATGATTTCCATGTGATTACCTTGTACCTACAGGTGGTTCAGAGCACAACATTTTAAAAAAAATATCATTTCAAGTTATTGCCCTGTTTGTAAAAATGATCTATGGCCATATAAAAATGTTGCTGTACTAGGAATGATTTTGCTATTAATAAATATTAGTGTCCATGCCCAGCCTGGCTCCATATTCTAGAAACAGAGCAGCAGCCAGAGGACACTGTAACCACCTCTAAAATGTGATTATCCACGTCTTAGAAACATTCTAGCTCTCTAATAACCCTTTATTTAGGGCACCATCATAAAATGTGACTTTTTTCATTAAACCCTCATTGAACAAATACACTTGGCTAATTAGAATTAGCAGCAATGATGGGAAAGCTGATGCTGATTCACCCAGGAGTGCTTCAGGAGGTTGGTGATTCCACCTCGGGGTCAGCAGTGCAACCCCTGCCACATCTGCCGAGATTCCCAGCTGCTCCAGATTAAATCTTTATTTGTTTATCTAATGAATTATGAACCTTGGGTTTGTTCCTGCTGAGCAGATGTCCCGAAACCCCTCAAACCCAGCCCTGCACGAGGTAACAGCTGTCACTGTTATCAGGGATCCCGAAAGGAGATAAGGGAATGGGACATATGTTTCCATTGGATGGAATATTCCTCCCTTAGGGTTGTCCTGTCACCCTGCTACATGTACAGCATGTGAGGAGGTCTGTAAATCCTGAGCAAATTGTTTAAAAATGTTATTTCAACCCTTTATTTCACTTAGCTAAAATAAATACAGCTNTTTATTTAAAAGTTTTTTCCATTTACAGGTAATCATTTGTTTAAGACCTAGAGTAGGTGAAATTGAACTAATCTTTGTGAAGTGGGACATGGATGTGGTGACATTGGAGATGCCTGTGCCTGCACACATTGGAATGGATGCATTAAAAGTGAGGATTTCAGCGTTCCTGGAGCTGAGTACCAAACACTCTCTCCCAAAAATGGTGCTCTGTGTGTGGCGATGCCAAAAAAAGCAGATTTTGGACTCAAGGCTGTAAATGAATAATTAATTGGTGAAATAAACTTTGGGAAAAAAGATCCTGGGGGACAGTGATGAACTTGTCCCTCAAAGGACAGTGCTCACTAAGGGATCTGCAGGGCCTGGTGGAAGCAAATGGACCAAGCTGTGCTAATCACCAGCACAGGGACAGAAAGATGTTTATGTCTCATTTCTGTTTATGTCTCATTTCTACAGACTACAAAATAAAAGTGTGATGGAACTTCTGCCTCCCTCCAGAAATCTTTAATTCCTCCCTGGACCCACAGCATCAGAGCTCCTCACTGGTCATCTCAAGCTCTCCTTCAGCACAAGCAGGACTTGCTCTAAGTTTTAATTATTTGCTAAAATAGATTCCAACCGTGTTACCCAAGACCCAAGCACAGATTCGATTCCCCACTGAATTCAGTCAGGCCCAAGGGCAGAAGATTCCCTTTAGCAGTTAAAATTTGTGATATTTTCGTGTTGTGTAGCCTGCGAAGGCTTTTCTCACACCTTCCCTCCCACCCCCTGCACACACACGAACCTACACACAAATAGCCTGGGTTTCTGCAATTTATTTATAACTGGAGCCCAGCTGCAGAGTTCTTGGTGTCCCTTTATCCTGAGGATCTGAGTGAGGTTTTACACTCGTGCTGGCCACGAGGCTTTACCAGGCAGAGGCAAAGAACAAAGAGAAAATACTTTACCGTCTTCAGAGATGATAAATCTGAACAGTGCAGGACACTTGACAAAGACAATTTCGCCCACACTCGCAGGTTTCCAGCATGTGATATTGTCCCACATTCCTGGGCACCCTGTGGAAGAGAAGGAGGGATAAAACACTTCAGTGGTGGAAATCCATCCCTTTCCTCACACCGTTATTGAGCTTTGTGGTTGGTTCTTCCTTCTATAAATAAAAATGTTCTTGTTTAGAATAATAAGCAGTGTCAATTTCCCTGCGAAAAAATATTTTTCATTCACAGGAAAAGAATAAAATCCATAGCAGCACGACACAGTAATGACCAGACTTTACTCCCTCAGAGCATCTCAGAAGATGACATTCCTTGGTCCCAATTAAATCACTCCAACACGCCAGAAACAAATTTTCCCTTGAGTAGGAAACCTGATGCTATTTAGTTATGTTTCAGAAATACTGGGTTAACTTAAAAAATAGATATTTATGGATCATATCTTTGATTAAAGTCTTTGAATCTCTGTTGGCTTTAATCTTTGTGGAAGTTTGGGAACTTGCTCGTTTTGGAATTTGAAAACTGAAAAGCAGTTTCTGCTTCATCCTGCAGCCTTTCTGTGGATACGTGAGACCAACTCACTCTTCCATCCTGCTTATTTTCTAAAAAAATGCCCTTCCTTACCAAAGAGCTGTCCTAACATCATTCATTGGTTTTACTGCAGTCTTTGCTCTAGAGAATATAAACTCGCAATGCCAAAAGAGGATCTTTTTGACCTCTAATGCATTCTTGCATAAACTAAGGATGAATTCAGGCCTCTAATAACAGTTCAAAGATGAAGTTTTAGGTAAAAAACTTTGGAGTAAAGGTCTGAGTGGTAAAAAATCCCAATTTCCTTCTACATGGATGCAGGAAGAGGAAATGATGGGACAGTGGGTGGGAGTTGTCTTCTCTTGGGATATAAGAAAAATTAATTGTAAATTTATTGTAAATAGAGTAAAGGAACCCCATCTCCTGCTTCTTTCTGATCTTTGTGCCAGACACATGACAAACTGGCTTTCAAGAAGAATAAATCTCCCTGTAATCCTACAGACCATCATTTCACCAGCTCACAAACCTAGAAGGTTTATCCAGCGTACACAAAAACTCAGACAAACCTCTCAAATTTCCTGCTGCTAAAAAATAAAAAATGTCTTAGTGAAGGAATCTCAAATGAAAATCATCTTCTGCCTCAGCAGGAAAAGAAAGAAGAACTAAACCTAAATATTTCCACTGCTTATTTGCATTTGATGTTGAGATTGAGCTATCAACTCATCATCCTACCAACTGAAAAAAAGCCTCCAGCTCCATGACATTCTACAAGGTTCTCTGTTAAAATTCCCTCTCTTTGACTGCATGCCAAGGGAAATAAGACCTTCAGGAAAGGCAGATAATTTTTCCAAGTGTTCCTTTCCGCCTGGCACGAGTCAAATATAAGGAGATGTGGGTGAGGAACTTGTAAAAGTTGTGTGGGCTCCATCAGCTCTGGGGATAGCAGCAGATCCCCGTCAGTGGAGGAGTTATGTTCTCAGGACTGGAATTGGTGTCTTTTTTTTCCACCAGCTTCAGTGGTAGCAGATCAAATGCTGTGTTTTCTCACAAAAATATAGGGCTGTGAGTACCACGTGTGGTGAGCAGAGTTCTGAGCCAGTTGGTGTTTGAGGAATTAGGTCAGTGTCAAACAACATTGTTGTGATGTTCAGCATCTTAATAACAACATTTTACACATCACAACGATGGCACAGGACAAGCAGTTGGTAAATATCCTTTCAAACTAAAGGATGTTGTATCAGACCATGTAATATAAATTAATAAAGGAATAAAATCCTCATCCTGTTACATTAAATCCCTCAGCCTTTCCAAGCCCAGCAAAATACAAAATTACTGCAAAAATGCTCATTAAATCATCACAGGAGATGGAAAAAAATAAAGAAATCCTCTACGTTTGCTCCTCTAGCTCTCTTTTCCCACTCCTACCCCAGATTGTTTCCTTTGCCAGAAGAGGATCTCATCCCATGAGTGCTGTAGTTCACTAGAACTTTTCTAAAAGTCTCAAAAACTGAGGTTTGAAAGGTTTGGAATCTCTCAGGCACACGGTGGGGATGTTGGGGCTGTCCTGTGCGGGGGCAGGGGTTGGACTCGATGATCCTTGTGGGTCCCTTCCAGCTCAGGATATTCTGATTCTATACTTTTGTGTACTGATTCTATTTCTGGTTCTATTTCTATTCTGATTTCTATTACTGATTCTGATTCTATAATTTTGTTTGTGCGCTGAAGATGGAAATCAAGACCACGTTGAGTGCTATTACATTTTAATGTCTTTGATAGTTTGTGTCTGTCCACACAGCAGGAACTGCATTTTCCGTGTAGATCCGAGGATGTGCAGCAACAGGTTTGTAGCTCACTGAAGTATGGCACTATGTACAAAAGCAAATTATGTGTGAACATCCACGTTAATGAGACATTTGCTTACAAGAGATGCTGGAGATAATCAGTGGTTAATGAGATCTTTGGAGAAACACCTGTTGGCCTTGCTTGAATTAACTGGGTTGGATAGGAATAGGAAAAAACTTCCTTATTTCTTATTATTATTTCAACATAGCTGTCTTCCAAACACTGGGACAGCAGTGGGTACTGCAAACCAGAGAAATGCAAGGAAATCCTCAGGCTGCAGAATGAAAACAGCCCCAGAATAATATCTGATGGCAGTGTGGATGAAATTCAGTTATAGCAGGTGGCTGATTTTGTGGTAATAACATGCAGAGATAAAAACCAGCCCCATTTAAAAAGAGATTACAAGTTCATTGTGTTAGAAAACACTGACGTGCTGACATTGGGAGAGAGGGAGAGAGAAGCAGCAAGTCGAGTAATTTACCTTAAAATAGGGGAGAGATGGAGATTGTAAAGAACTCCCCATCAATAAGAACATTGTGTGGCCCCGCTTGGAAAAGCGTACTTGAAACAAACAATTTAGAAGAGCAAAGGAAAGGACGACAACAGCAAAAAGAAATAAAAATTAAATGGAATGAAGGCCAGCGTGCACAATCTCCCTGCATTTGTAAACCGTGCTCCAGCCAGGAATTCCTGCTGGGTGAAATCTGCCCACGGAAATCAAAGTGACTTGAGTGTGAAACTGCCCAGCGGGGTCTCCCCTGGCACTGGTGGGGTGTCCCCACTGCCCAGTGACGTAGGGATGCTCAGGCAGGCGTGGAAAGAGGTGGTTACCCACTGCAAGGTGCAGCTTCGAGGGGACAAATTTTCCTAATTTTTAGCATCTTAGGAATCAGTAATAACAAGGAATAGTTTTAAAGGATGAGATTTCATGTGGGACAGAATAAAGTAAAAAAATTGCAGAGAGAGGTCTTGCTAATGGGTGGTCCCGAAAATAAAACAATCAGAGATTTACAGAGTCGTTAAGGTTGGAAAAGCCCTCTCAGAACATCAAACCAGCATTGCCAAGTCCACCACTAAACCCTGTCCCCAAGTGCCACATCCACGTGTTTTCTGACCACTTTTAGGGATGGTGATCCCACTGCTTCCTTGGGCAGCCTGTTCCAATGCTTGACCACCCTTCCAGCGAAGAAATTTCCCCCAGTATCCAATCTAAACCTCCCCTGGCACAACCCAAGGCTGTTTCCAGAGAGCACAAATCCTGCCTTCCCTTCCCATGTCTGCACTGCAGCCTGCAGCTGGAACTCCTGTCTGGTGAACACTGGGATTCATCCTGGGTAAAGAAGTGGTGCAAAACTTGGCATCTGGCCCTGGGTAAGTGCTTCTGTCCTTCTCACGGGATGGGCAGGGAAGTGCTTCACTCATTCAGCTGTTCCACTCATTCACCCCTCTCCTCTGAGGGTGGATGATCCTTTGGGAGCCCCTGTTCCTTGCTGCTGACTTCTGAGGAAACACAAACTGATCCTGCCACTATAGGTTAAGTGCAGATTGGTTTAACTCTGGATATCCAAGCCTCACCCTCTTGGCCTATCCAGCAAAACAAAGATTCCTCTGAAGCTCAGGGAAAGAGACTTTCCAGACAGGAATAATCCCATTTTAAATAATTCCATTCCCAGGGTGGAGAATCACCCTGTAAAGTGGGCTTGCATCTCCTCACTGACCACACTCAGTAGAAGGAGGGTGTAGTGGTTTGGTTCGNAGAGATGGAACAACATGTTGTGTACCGCAGGGAGATCTGATTGTTGGATGAAAATCATCTGTAATGTAAAATACCTATATAGCACTGTTTACTAAATGTTATTGACATTGTATATAGTTTCGTATATATTCTTATATATATATATATAAGTATAATCTAATGGTCGTGAGTTCAAGCCCCACATTGGGTATGTATTATTGTGTGTGTGTAGAGTTAGAATATATTGTTGTGCACATTGAGCTCAGTCTCTATGTCTCTGCCTCAAACTTCTACTTGTAGAAGGGAAATAAAATTCATGTATAAATCATGAGCTCCCTGTGACTGGATCCACTCTGGACTTTTTTTTCTTCCAGAGTGATTTCAGCTGAAGCTCAATGTTTATGTGAATTTTGTAGGAATTTATATGTGAATTTGAGATTGTGGATTTTCTACTGTGGATTTTCTATGAATTTCATGCGAAGGCCACGACACCCAAATTTCAGTTCCACTCTGTTGAAGCTGAGGGAGGTGCCTCACTCACCTAAGGATGGATCTGACTTGGTAGCCACTGAAAAAAACAGCTCTTTGAGAGAAAGGCCACATCTATTAACAAGGAAACTACAACTATTTATTATTGCAGAATCTTCCAAAGAATTCTTAAAATTATACCCACTATTAATACCTTTCTGAGCATTCTGCCTCTACGGAGGCCCTCACAAGCCTTGCTCCCATTTTTCATTTCACACCCTCCCTAACCTGCTACTCCTGGCAGCTGAAAGGCTTCTGCTTGCCTGAGACTTCTGGACAAGTACCAAAAGGAAAATAAAAAAATCTCCAAAGCAAGCCGTGCTGGCAGGAGAGCAGTGATAAACAGCTCTTCTGAAATTGCTGATGGTCCTGTTGCCTGGAATTGGAATAAAAACCTTCCACACAATATTAGGATTGATAACATAAAGAGCAGTCTCTTAATGAAAGCTTTCAGGTGCACAGAACATTCCTGTCAGCACACGTGGCATTGGATTTCCACAATTTTTATAAGTTTAACTAATTAGGATATCTAAAAGTGCATCCCATAGGAGACTGGTTGTCCTGGCAACCCACCCTGCCCCACTGGAGTCCCTCCAAGGTGTTCTTAACCCTGTACCTTGTTGTGTCCCATGTGCTGGTGCAAAAACAAGGTGTCCTTGTTAGAAATCCTTTTCTTGAACAGAAAACCTAAAATCAGGCTTTCTCTCGTTGGCTTTTCTAATCAGGGGAACAAAACACGCATCACCAGGTGATAATTTATCCTAGAACAGGTTGCCCACGGAAGTGGTGGATGTCCCATCCCTGGAAGAGTCCAAGGCCAGGTTGGACGGGGCTTGGAGCAGCCTGGGATAGTGGAAGGTGTCCCTAAGACTAAATGGAATTTCAAGAAGGTGACATAATGTGGGAGAAAGGGTAACTACCATTCTAAAGTGTAAGAAAGTGCTAGAAACTCTATAGACATATATATTAAAAATCCACAAAGCTACAAATACATAAAAAAGCTAAAAATCTTTAGGCTTTTTTATAAGCCCCTTATATTCCTTTTCTCTTCTGTGGGCTGTCTTGCTCGTGGGTAGATATAAATCAGATTTTAGGCAGCCCCGTAGGTGAAGTTCACAGAGTTGAAGGAGTGGACCTTATTTTAAATCAGCAGAGGACAGGGCCTGTTATCTTCCACCACCAGAGTCACCGGGTCACCAGGACTGTGTAGAAACTGCTCTTTTTGGTAGATTTGAGTCCTGTTTTCTTAGGGTTTTTTGAAGATTTATGTTCTGTTTTCTTTTGGTGCCTCTCTCACGATCTCCTCTCTATTCACACTCCCCATATTAAAATCCTCTTTCCAGTCTCCACAACGTCTTCCCATGTCTTTATTCTGCCCTAGTGCAAAATACTCTCATCCCTGACAACTCTTTGGCAAGAGAAGGTGAAAAGCAAAGATATTTTTTTGGATGGCAAACCCCTGCGTAGTAACTCACTGTTTACTCATTCCCTCCTCTAAGCAAAGTGTGTAACTCCTCCCTGTCTCCTTCTCTATGAAAATTATTATTTTGACATTTTTCTTACACCCTGCACCCCATTTTCATAAGTGGGGGACTGAACAAATGAATAAAAGAGCAATGGGCAATGGAATTTATGGATTCATACATAGACAGAGGGGAATAGACAAGAATTTGCATAGAATTTGTTCCCTTGGTGAATTAGGAAAAAACGTAATTACATAAATGTTAGACTTCTGTATTTTTCATGTAGGGAAATAAAAGCCTGAGATGAAAATCCATCCTTCTGGCTTACAGCATTCAGTTTGATTTTCAGTTTCTCTCCTCATTTATTGGTTTAAAATATCACCTTCAAGGTCGTATTGCCTTCAGGACAGCAATATCAAAGGAAACTGAATGTAACAAACCAGCATATTAAACTGAATTATGTGGTGCACAATAACTTCTAAAGGGCACACTACATATAAAGCCTTTCAGAGAGAGGGGAACATGAGATAGGAGCTCTCTGTTCCTTCATAAATCTACGTAAATACCAAAATAAGTAAGGGCTTGAGCATGGCCTGCGCACGGGGATATGATTTTCAAAAGTAATTGACATTTCAAAGTGCAGGTGTCTTTGAGGAGCTCCTGTCACAGAAATGGTGTTCCTGGAGATGTTTGGAGTTGGGCACCAACCCTGGAACTCTGCCACTGTGCACTCCAGCCCAGAGAGCCAATTGTGCCCCGAAGGGAGGGTGGGCAGGGGGACAAAGGAGGGGATTCTGCAGCTCTGCTCTGCTCTGCTCTGGTGAGATCCCACCTCCAGCACAGGAAAGATGTGGAGCTGTTGGGATGAGTCCAGAGTAGGCCACAGAGATGCCCCCAGGGCTGGAGCTCCTCTGCTCTGGAGCCAGGCTGGGAGAGCTGGGGGTGCTCACCTGGAGAGGAGAAGGCTCCAGGGAGAGCTCAGAGCCCCTGCCAGGGCCTAAAGGTGCTCCAGGAGAGCTGGAGAGGGACTGGGGACAAGGGACTGGAGGGACAGGACATGGGGAATGGCCTCCTACTGAAAGAGGGCAGGGTTAGATAAGGTGTTAGAAAGAAAGTCTTTACTGTGAGACACTGGCAGAGGTTGCCCAGAGAAGCTGTGGCTGCTCCTGGATGCCTGGAAGTGTCCAAGGCCAGGTTGGACGGGGCTTGGAGCAATCTGGGATAGCAGAAGATGTCCCTGCCCATGGCAGAGGGTGGAATGAGATGATTTTTAAGGTCCCTTCCAACCCAAACCATTCTGGGGTTCTGTAACTCTTAAGTTTCATTTGAAAGTCCAGACCATAACGGAGTAGAAATGTAACATCAACTGACATTTCAGAGTAAGTTTTAAGAGAGAGAAAGTTTTTTTCCCTTTTTGATTCTGCTCCTAATAAATTTTGGACTTATGAGAACAAAGCGTATTCGTTCTTTCATCTGCCCATTTGGCCCACCAAGAAGTAGTTTTTTCTATCCAAGTATTGCTGTTGCTGCCCAGAGATGCACCAAGTGCTATCTAACCAGGTATTCATTCACCTCACCAGTGTAAAGATTGTATGTGCAATTCTAAGGGAGGTTCTGCATTTCTTTTGCAGTGCACAAAATAAAACAGACAACTGTGGAGGGCACTGCTGGAAGGTTTCTAAATTATCACAGAACCATGGAATGGCTTGGGTTGGAAGGGACACTAAAGATCATCCAGTGCCACCCCTGCCATGGGCAGGGACACCTTCCACTGTCCCAGGTTGCTCCAAGCCCCGTCCAGCCTGGCCTTGGGCACTTCCAGGGATCCAGGGGCAGCCACAGCTTCTCCGGGCAACCTGTTCTAAGATAAATTATCACCTGGAGATGCCTATTTTCTTCTCCTAATTAGAAAAGGCAACAAGAGAAACCCTAATTTTAGGTTTAAACTAGCTGGATTTAGAGTAATCCCACATGTACAGTCCAAGTTTCTCTGCCAGAGTGGTAAGTGAAGAGCAATAAACTGGGATCCAACTCACCAGCACTTGACCCACCTCAATATTTTCCATCACCTTTCCTTAACCAGCTGCTGGCCCAGTAGAAAGTTATTCAACACTCTTTTATGGCCATTTATAATCCATTGTTTGTGTAACGAGACTTATAAACTATCAGAGCACTTTCTCCTGGTGCAGCACTATCAGTAATGGCAGCTGTTTTATTGGGATGACATTCTCAGAGGTTTAAGTGCAGCACTGTTTGCAGAGAACTTTTTAAAAATCAGCTTAATTAATCAAAGAGAACATTAGAAAAAATTTTTGAGATATATCACTTCTAATGAACCAAGTTAATAACAGATTATATTAAAAACTCAGAGGAAAAGTACCTAAAACACTGAGTTTTTTGGTAGGAATGATGGATTTCATAGGACATTATTTTTATAAAATAAATATTATACCATTATAAAAATACGACTTTGTGATAAATTCAACATATAGTTTTATTAGAAATACACATTTATTACCTATTATTATTTTAATTACATAATGTAAATATTTTATATAATTATATATTGAATCATTTATATACTATAAGTATTTTAATATATATAATATGTAATATTTTACAAAATANNNNCAAAATATACTAATAAAATATGCTGTACTTTACAACTTTTTTTTCCTTTAAGATTTTCTACATAGCAAAGACAAGCTTTTAAATTACAGGACCTGTTATTTATAATCAGAGAAGTGTAAATTCTTTTTCTACTTTTAAAGCTGTTTAGTTCTTTGCAGCCACAGGATATTTATTTCTAAGCCCACACTTATTGCTGCTCTTGCATTGATACCTGCCAAGAAAACCTCACCCAAGAAAACCTCCAGAATCTTTTAAGTGCTGCCAGCCAATTGGCCTTAGGTGAGCTTTGAAGAGTTTTAAAGAGAAACTTCAATTTGGCAAAATCTTGGGAACATTTCTTTGTCTAATTAGGCAGGAGAGTAAAAAGCCAATAAGCTGGGAAATTGAGCAGGGTTGTTGTTTTTTTTAAACCCGCTTTAAATAGAATAAAAGGATTGGCTACTCCTCTGTGAGAAAGCCACCACTTTGCTGTTCTGGGGGCAGGGAGACTCTGTGAATTACTGAAAAAAATGACTGAAAAAATTGGGAGATTTTTTTCCAGCACTGCTGGAGGACAGGATGACACTTCCAGGCTGCCAGCAGCCGAGGCAGTGCCAAGCTCACCAGCTGCAGATAATCCAGCACTGCTCAGGGTTTGGGATGTGGGGGACCACGGGGAGCTGCTGCAGGCAGCTTTGCCTGGCACCACCTGGTCCCCATCGCTCCCTTAATTTTTGGGGGCAGCCAAAACGTCATCGTTCTCCCCCAGCACCACTTCTGACTCACTTCCCTCCTTTCCGAGGGGAAGGAGACAGCATCCTGCACTTTATCAACTCCGTCTTTCATTAATTCTCCAGGCTGAGACAGATGGGGAAAGGGAGCTGCTCCAGCCGTGCCTAGCAGGCTTCTCATTCATCACACTGCCACCAAGTTTAATGCTTACATGGGCTCAGAGTAACTTCTGGGAAGGGCATCATAAAAAACCCCGGCTGAAGGTTGCAGAGTTGAGACAGAGTTTGAGAAGATGGATTAATAACCATAAAGATGTGTTGCTCTTCCTCACAGGCTCACCTCCCTTGGTCACATCCTATCCCAAGGGATCAGCACAACTTGGCCATAAAAAGGGATGGACTGAGGACAACAGGGGGGAGCAATAAAATCTGTGGCCTCTCTTTGTGAATAATTTCATTAATATTATCTAAACCTGCAACTGGTTGTGGTGTTGAAGTAGCTGGATAGAAATAAATGCATATATATAAAATATTAGATGTGTTTAATGTATTTCTCCCCAAGTATTAATGTGCCTCACAGTGAACCTGGCTTTCAGCTATGGCTAAAAAGGTGAAAAATCTTCCCAAGCTGGAGAGCTGAACAGCTCACTGCCACTTTTGCTACCCTTGGAGTGATATTTGGCCCATTATGGGATTTATGGGCCTGTGAAGAAGACATCTGGAACGATCTCTGGGATAAACAGTTGCCATGGAGACAGCGAAAGTAGACATTTTTTCAGCCTGCCTTTTTGGTATGTTGGAGTCTGCATTCCTTTGAAAATGGAGACAGGATTTAATTGCACGGAAGAAGATGAGGAGGAAATTTAACAGCAGGTCTCTTGAGCCTTGAGGATTCACAATAATAAATTCACGGCTTCAAATCTTTTCCGTTTCAAAAGAAAAAAATGATAACGTCTTTCTTTGATTTGTTCATTTCTGGCTAATCTCACAACAGCACCAGAGTGGGACTAAAATGGGACACAAACCTTGAAACAATCTCTGAGGATGAATCTTAAAAAATCCCAGCACAGGAGAACAGGATTTTCAACGGGAATTATTCAGACAAAGCCTGAGGTTAATAATTGCCCACTCAATAACATTAGTCAGGAATTTTGACTTGTTTCTAAAAGGATAAATAGACTAAAGAAAACAGGCAGGCAATAAACAACTGAAAAGAGCAACTGACCTCAAGTCTATATAATTGATAATTCCAGAAATTATATTAAATTGTGGTACAAATCCATTAAGATCCCTCAGAAGGAACTTACAAATTATTACTGGTTTTGTTTCAGGGTAGCTCTGGGCGTAAGAAGATTTTCTTCTCTTTTTTACAGCTGGAAAACAAAACCAAGCAAACCACAATAAAATCTAAATGTTCTCCAGAGCCAGAGCTGTAAAATCAAGCTGCCCCTTCATATTCTGACTCCTGCTCCCTATTTTCTGCTTTTCTGGATTTTATAAATAGAATTATCTCAGTGGAAAATGTAGGAGAAGATAACTTATAACAGATCTTGGGCCAGATTCACTCCTGATGTAAGCAGAGTGACGCCAGTGGGGGCACTCCTGAGAGGAATTTGTTCCTTGTTTACTCCCTCAAACCTTCGGAGGATGAGAAATGACCGAATTAAATAACTTAATTCCTTCCAGCGTGCAAATTCCATAATCTGTCCTGGAAATTGTTCTAGCCGTGAGTCAAACAATTCCTTATTAGAGCTCGTGGGACCTTGTGGTCCAGTGGAGGAAACAAAGGGAATAAATCCGTCACCAGCAGCCAGCCCGTCCCCGGTGAGGGGGGATGCTCAGGATGCATTTTGTGCTCCTGGACAGGAACACAGGGTTTAACCAAGGCTGTCTCCTCTTCCACACTGAACTTGCCTGAGTGCCCACCAGGTATTCAGAGAGTGGGAAAAAACAACAACACTGCAAATTAAATGTGATGCAGCCTCAGCAGGGTTACTGAGAATTGTACAAGCACCACAGAAGATGCGAGAAGCATTTCTGGTGTTTAGGTACGGGAAACGTGTTAGGTGAAAATGCCCAGAAAGCCACAGGAAGACCCAAATTTACCGATGTGTTAATGCAAAATCTGAATAATTAGAGACGAGATAATCCCTCTTTGCTTGTCTTTGGATCACAAGAAGAGTGATGGGTCTGGCTTTGTCTAAAGGCTGGCAGGACACACGAAGAAATCGAAGTGGCTGCTAGGAGGACTTGACAATTTATGGTCAATTTACAGGACCAGTAACACCAAGAACATAGAGAGATGTGGATCAAACCTCCAACACTGCTGGGTTAGTCACTGCCTCCATAAAAGCCACTGAGGGAATCACTGAAGGAAGGAGTATTTTGGAAAGAATGTGGATTTTAATCATATTTGTGAAAAAATAAAGTCTGCACATCCTCAATTTCTTACAGCTTGCTCCTGTAAATAAGGAGTTAATTCCAAATTAACTAATTAATTTCTCCATGTCTAAAGCTGCTATAAGTCAGAGATTGATTGATTTAGAAAATTTAGAGATGGGTTAAAAAAGAAATATGAAAATTAGGTAAGTATATGATTATTCCTTCTCCCCCTCTTCCTATTAGAAAGAGGTAAAAATCAAGTAGGAAGGAAATTGTTCTGTAGTTTTTCTCACAAATATGTGTGGGCAGGTAATTACCCTCTCATCTGAAGTAATAAATAACTATGAAAATTTGCATACATGTAATCAATATTCTTTGATTGGAATATGGAATCATTATGGAAAAATGGAAAAGGCACCTAAAGGGACCTGTGGAGTTCACAGAGATCCGTCCTTGCACCCAGGCAAAATAAACCATAACTCAAATATCTAAAAGGAATTTTGGGAGTTCTCATTATGACATTTTTATTAGCTAGCCAAAAAAAAAAAAAAAATGTATTACAGGGCACAATTCTGTGTGCTTGAGTTATAAAGTTCCAGAAACTTCTTTATGTTTCAGTCACTTGAGAAATTTTGACTTGCAGGGATGGCAATAACTTCAGTGTCAGACAATAATAATAAAATAATATTAAATTTCTTCCTGATATTCTACAAATGAACAGATGTTGACTTCTTTAGCGGATTTAAAATTAAACCCTGATGTAAACCTCTGTTAGATGTAAGTTTTTAAAGCTGTAGATGTGTATTTATACAGGTATAAAATATAGGTTTATATTTATAGGTATCTTCAGACAGGTTACTCTCTCCACAGTCTGTTTGAGATGCAGGTAGAAGGAAAATTGGGGAGCACACAAAACCCACTCAGTTCATAACCCAAGTGAGAAATCTTATTCATGCAAGCAGGAATGCTCAGCTGCTGTAACCACACCACTGGAAAACTTCTTTATCCGTTCTCAATCCAGTGGAACAATGGCAAACAAACCAGCAATGCTGGCCTGTCCTGCAGGAAGACAATTCTGGAACAGCCCTACAGACCGGGAGCACTCTGTTTCATTCTGCCCAGGATTATTCAGATATGGTAACAGCGGGTTCTGGTTTGGGCAGTGTGCAGGTTAGCAGAGAAGGGGTGGGATTACATTAACCATTATTTTTCATGGCCAAAAACCTGGAGCAGATTCAAGTCCTTTCCTGTCTTGGGAATAAGGATGAGGCACGTTCTTAAAATATGCCCAACAATCCTTCAGCTCATTAAATTAATTCTCTGTGTTCATTATCTCAGTTTGGCTTTGCTCTTGGCATACGGCTTGGGTTTACTCATTGCACCCTCTAATAATTGTTTTTCTCCTCTAAAGCATTTCCTTGTGCATTGACTTCTTTGTCCAGCAATTCTTTCAGCCAGGTCCTGGCTGGTCACTCAGTGATGGCTCCTTCCAGCCTCGCCTTTTGCCTGGCTTGTGATTTGTGCCTGTGTTGTTTCACTCTGCTCCCTTAGATTTGTTTTTCTGCAAAAGGACACAAACCAATCGATTCCAGCAGCTGTGGGAGCGGGAGATGCACGGCTTGATCACCAAAAGTGCAAGCTGCCATGGAAGTCTGAAATGGCTTTTAGGGAAATCAGTAAGGCAAGGAAAAGGATCAATAAGAAAAGCATCTGCAGGTGCTTGTCCACAGGGCTAAATTATCTGCTCCTGAAGGGTGAAAACGACGCTGTTTAACCAATCTCCAACTATTTGGGCAACGTTCCCATTTGGTTTACCAACAAAACAACAGAAAAACAAGCAAAAAACCCATTAAAACCCAAACAAAACCCACCAAAACCCAAAAAACCAAAACCAATGAAACCCCCCCAAAAAAACCAAAACAAAAACCCTCAACCAACCAAACAAAAAAAACCAAATAAAAAACCCCAAAAAACCCCAATACAACCCAACAACAAAAACATCAATCAGAAAAATAAAATAATGTCCGTGAACACTGAAAAAAAGAGGAATTCCAGGGCTGGGAAGTGAAATAGGCAGCTCAGCTCTCTGAGATTATGGATATGCCTTCAGTGGGACTCAGCTTGCATATTAAGGCACCTTAATTTAGGTTTTTTAATATGCAAACTGGATGTAAATCTCTGTATCTATCAACTCTACAAGGAGTCTGGGGAGACTCGCCAGCTAATTTAGCCAATAATTTAGATGTCTAACATCCAGTGATGCGATTGTTACCCAAGGGGGGCATTTTTTCCCTAAAAACGGAGCCCAGTACAGTTCTCTTCCCTGAAACACACAAGTTTCAGAAATGCCTGTTGGATTCAGTGGGATTGAGAGCAGCAGAATTCCACCTGTTCTTGGTGCTGACAGCAGAACCCTTCCTCTGCCAGCTGGGGATTGGCTGCTCTTATTTTGGTAAAAAATGTGTTTGCTTAAAGAAGCATCAAAATTTTAAAAGTGTGACTTGTCAAAAATCTTTTTAAAAAACAAGCTGGTCGTAGCTACAAATATTTTATTGGCTAGGAAGTGAGGCTTTTTGGGTATTTCCACAGGGCTTGAGGCTCAAAAATATTCAAGTTAAAACCAAAAATGCCTCTAAACTCCATGTTTACAATGTTGTGCAAGAGACAGGTAATTCCTCTGATTCATCTGTAAATAATTTATAAGACATTATACATTCACTGAGCTGTCAAAATCATGAGTCTTCATGGCATCCGGGAGCAAAACTCAGAAAGGAAAAGAGGAGGAAAGAGCATTTATTTTAACAAGATCGTTTTGAAGTCTTGCTGGCAAGTTTTCTAAATTCTATTCCCTTCCAGCTGTTTTGCAGGAATAATTGTTGTATTGGGAAAAAATGGGCTCCAATGTTCAACATTCCTGTCCACAGGAAATGTAGGATAAACAACACATCAATAGGGCAGAAGGTCTTCTATCTTACTTCTGAAGTGTCTTAAATTAATATGTTTTCTTAAAATAGTTATAAAAGATAGGCTGGTCAAATCATCTTTTTTCCTCTTTTTTTCCTTAATTTTTCTTTTTTTCATAGAAGAGCCTACATATCCACTTTAAGCAAATATTCTGCTTTCAGCCAGCTCAAGTGAGATTAATTTCACCTTTAAACTCAAGAGTGACATTGCTAAAGAATTCCTGCACCACAGAATAACTTGTTTCTGTGGTGGAACTCATATTAGAAAATGAAATCTCAAGCTGGGAAGCAAAACAGGCCAAGTTAATTTGTTCTCTTGCACAGAATGCAAAATTCCCCTCTCTGGAAGGAAATATTGGCACATATTGAGCTTTATGACCCCCAAAACGAAACATGAGTTCTTTTTACTTTCATTTCTGTTACAAAGGGCCGGAAAAGTTGCATGAGAGAATTCTCCCTTTGTACTTTGCTGTGCCCTCTTTTTCCTGTGAGGAATTTGGGGAAGGAGTTGCACATTTTTCACTCCCTCCCTTTTTCCAGGAGGAAATTACCACATCCAGTCTGAGCCAGCAGGGCTGGATAGCAGCTCACGGGCAGAGCCAAGGACCTGCCCTCCCCACCCTCATCCTCTTCTGCACAGAAACTAAAAAAAAACCATGATGAAGATTGGACCTGCAGCTCCTCCTGCCTTGTTCTTCCAGTGGTGGAAAAGGCCAAGAATTTTGTGAATAAAAATAAGGCTCAGTAAGGGCTTGGGGAGTTGATATTTAAGGTGTTCTATGGAATGGTTTGGCTTGGAAAGGACCTTAAAAACCATTAAATTCCAATCCCCCTGCCATGGGCATAGAATACACCAATGTAAGTGACTTTGTGCTGCTGCTTTTGAGGGTAAATAGGGCTGAATTATCTTCATTTTGCCACACTGAGATAAGTAAATACAGAGATTTTTCTACCACTTAGCAGACAGAGCAATTAAAAACTTGTTATAGCACCGTAACTTGCTCGTCCAACCAAAGATGATTTAACTTACTGTGCTTCAGTTTTATTTTGCTGAGAAAAAATCAATATGCAAAGCCTGTCAGGAGTCCAAATTATTACACTTATTCAGCTGCATGTATTATTGAGTAGGCAGTTCCCTGTAATGAAGTTCTTGGCTTAAGTTTGTGAGGTATATTAAGAAGCAGTGGATGTAGCACAGAAGAAGCTGCAATGAGAAATGAAATTGTACAGTTGGGCAGTTTTAAGCACTGGCCACCTCTGTGAGAGTATTAGAAATCTCTTGAGAAAAAAAAAAATATTTCATGGTAAGAAGAGGCTAAGAGGACTTTCTTGAGTCTAGTGTCTAATAAAATTTTGTTCACGACTAGAATTTTCCAAGTGCTCCTACAATACAGGCAAATAGCAAAAAGGAGTGATTTTAATTAAAATGTCAGAATGTTCCTCCAGAAACCCAAGTGCTGGTGAAAAGGTGATTCTCAAGTAGGTACAGAAATATCTTCCAATCGAAGTTATCAACAGAAAATTATCGGAATTTCTTCCAACCCTTTCTCGCCCCTACCACTTTTATTGTTCTCTCACCAGTGGTCTAAGCACAGGCAGCCATTCCACGAACAAAGGCAGCAGCACCTGGAAAATCTGCTTTCCAGAGTGGGATTGAACCGACCACTGCCAACATCTACATCTGAACGGCCCTTGAAGTTTTTGTGGGAATAGATAGGAGCAGGCAATCCTGGAGAACAGCATCTCTCACTGGAAAGCAGATGTTAGAAATGCATCAGATGAGGCATTTCCAGCTTTTGTCCTTTGGCTGGGAAGGAAGCTTTGGGACAACAGCCAAGCTGAAAACACCTGAGGCACAGAAACCTCAAGATCTGTGAGGAAAACTCACAGAATCACAGAAAATCCTGAGCTGGAAGGGACCCACGAGGATCACGGAGTCCAACCCCTGGCCCTGCCAGCTGTTGACAAACCAGAGTCACGGACTGAGTCTCCTGCTGCAGGGACTCTGCTCCTTCCTGTGCTCCTGCCCAACACAAACCAGAAGGAAGGAGGATCCCGATTGTCACTTCCAGCCCCGGGGAACATCCTGGCAAATGGGGAGCTCTGGCAGGGCACAGTGGGAATGGGGAGGTTTTACAGAATTCCCCTCACCCCAGGGGGATAAACACGCCCCTAACGCAGCCCTGAGTCCTGATTTCAGTCTGTATTTGTAGATCCTGTTATATTCTCTGAGGTTATTTAATGAATTAATTAGCTGCGGAAGCCCAAAGCTGAGGAATTTAGGAAAGAATCAAAATCTGTATTTTGTCTATATTAACATGTACCAGTATCTTTTACACCCTTCTAGGTTTTTATAAGCTCGAGCAAGGATCATAAATTGTTGCTGTACTGTCCTCTCCTTGCCTCTGGGTAATTTGATTAAAACAACCAAATTTCCTGGATGTGGTGTGCAGTAATCCTGTGGTTTCTCTGTTACAAACAACAAGTGCTCAGAATTATTCATTTAGGAATATTTTTTTTCTTTGTGTCTACAACCAACACATTTTTTCATAGCTTGGTTATCATCCTCTAGCAAACAAAATTTCCTCCTTTTTTGTTTTTTGAGGATTTTCTTAGGAAACATGACTGCTTCTCTGGAAATGCCTTTCTTTTCACTGAGATTCATAGGATCATGGAATGGTTTGGGTTGGAAGGGACCCTGAAAGACCATCTAGTCCAAACCTGCTGCAATGGTCAGAGACATTTTCAACTGCATCCTCACTGTCTCACCTTCCACTCCAGCCCAAGAAGTCAATGTATTTACTGAAGCTTTGAGAGCAATTCCAGGGATAAATTGAAGGTGTCTCTGGGCAATGACCTGCACTTAGAAGTCTTCTGTTTTCCATCACTGGTCACTCAGGGAGCCAGGGTGGCTGACTTAGATTGGACATGGGGTTTTCAGGAAGCAATGCCAGGTATTTTGACTCCGAGGATTTAATTTATTTTAACAAAGGTAAGGTTTTACTGCAACCTGAGATGCTTCAGGGGATTGAGTTTCCAGTCTGGATAAACACGAATCTTCTCCAGGCCCCATGACAGAATGTCTTGATACCCTAAAGTCTTGATACCCTTATATATATTCCTATATAAGGAATATAGGGACTCTTGTGCTTATGTGCACCTGCACCTGGTCCTAAAAATCTCCAAAGTAATTCCCTATTTCTCCTGCTTCAGGAGCTTATTGGACACTAGAAAACAATTTACAGGCAAAGTCTAGGGTTCATCCAGCGTTTCTCTGAAATGAAATCATTGCCAGTGAGGAAGAATCCAAAGCCCATCAGTGCTGCCTTACTCCATGTTTCATCACTGGAAATAAAGATCCTAGAAACCAGTCAACTGTGCCATTGCCTCCAGCAAGGATTGAGTTCTCTTCACTGCTGTGTTTCCGCAGGGACACAAACAGTCTGAAGCAGCACTAAAGCCGTGCTTTGTCAGAAAATCCAGCAGCCAGCCACAGAACACGCCGTGGGAACAGGAACAAAAGAGCATTTTCACTGAATTCCCTTTTAAAGGAAGATCTGGTTGTCTGACCCCTGACTCACTCATTTTCACAGAAGCACAACACGTTTGCAGGACCTTTAGGAAACCACAATCTCCGTGCAAGGAAACCCTTTTTTGTTCCAGCTCTAGAGAAGAGTGCAGCAGCTGCCTGCTGGGATGGAGCACTGGCACATGGTTTAAAGGAGTTGACCAGCACAGACCACTCATCAATTACTGCTCAATTACAATTCAGATGACTCCTTAATAATTTTTGGGGGAATTTTTTTTTTGCCATGGAAGTAGAGACATGAAAAAATTCAATGAGTGAGTGTGGTCACAGCTTCCAGCTGCTCAGGACTCTGCAGATGTTGACAGATGAAACCATCACTCATTAACTGGGTAAGTTTTGGTGCTGTTCACCATTCATTTTTTAACTGCAGTTAAAAAATGCCTGGAAGAACCTGATTGCAGCCACATGTGCTGCTCACAACTGCTTGGGGCAATGTGAATTAGAACTTTAACCCCACCCCACAGGTAAAACCAATTGCAAAGGCATCTAAAATCATGGAATAATGGAACGGTTTGTGTTGGAAGGGACCTTAAAGATCACCTCGTGCCATCCCCACGATAGGTAGAGACACTTTACGCTAGGCCAGGTTGCATCTGCTACACTGTGTATTTGAAAATGTTCATTAAAAACCCCAAACCAACCAACCAAAAATAAAACACAATCAAAAAACCCCCCTGAAAGTAAACAATATATGGGGCAAATCCTCACACTTTAATAATCTCTGCATATACTGGAAAGAAACTGCCCCCTTTGCTCTAGATCTTCATGTAGACCATGAACTAGATGGTCAGAGTGGTCTTCTTGATAATATTTGAGTCTGGACCAAGGAAAAGAGAGGATTTAATGAACAAGATGTCACCATAGAAACAAGGAACTCACAGGTGGAACTGTGTAAATAATGGATATTTTATTTTTAAACACACACTCACAAAAATCCCATTCTGTTCAATTAAGTGAGAGTTTTTCTTTCATTTTGTCTGACAAGAAAACAGAGAGTTGGACAGGCCGAGAGGAAATTTCATTCTTAGCTTTTTATCTTGAATTTTATCATTTCTTTACTTTTTATCCCTAATTCAATTAAAGTACCAATACTCCTGAAAAAATGTTCTGTTGAACGAAACAACATGAAATGGCCGTATATTTTCATTTCCCAAATTTGTTGATGGTGGCTATTTTTCAGCCTTAATTATTTTAAAATCTAACTTTAACCTGCATTTTTCAATGACTAAACTGCTTGCAGAGAAATACTTTCATTCAGTCTGGTTCCCAGAAATCCATCTTATCCGAGTCATTATCTTACCCAGCTGCCTGGGCAGATTCTAATTCATATTTCATTTTCTTTTAACTTATGTTCCTTGCCTATTATAGAAGGACTTCCTGGCAATTCTGGAGATGACAAAAGTAATGGCTTTGAAAGAACCAGGTGGGAATTATCACAGGAATACACTATGGGATGGGAATAGTAGCTCATACACGTGTTTCACAGCTAATGGTGTTTTCAGAGCTGGAGGTATTAAATTCCAGTACTTTTCCTTCCCTTCTTTTCTGAATGGAAGCCCAGCAAATGCTGAGAAGAGACTAACCTTAGATTTATCAGCAGGGCTTGCAAAGGTGGCAGTCCTTGTTGAAACCACCGAGGTGTGTTCTTGCTTCCCAAGGGCACAATAGAAATTTCTGCCCCATTACAGCAATTTTGGCATCTTTTTCTCTGAGTTATCTTCCCTGACCACCCCCAGGCTGATGATCACCTTGCCTAAGCTTTGATCAGGTTAGAGTCCCCAGGGCTTTATTTATCCTCTGGCCTCCCTCTTGAGTCAGGAGAGAGAGAAAAAGGCTACTCCAGAGAACAATTTATCCACAAATCTCAGGCACCCCAAGCAGTTGGAAAGGAACAGCTCTAAGGAAGGAGCCACAGCTCTGCAGGGTTCAGACTTCATTTAGGCCAGAGAACTGAGGTGTTACTCACTAAAATCCAGAGAGATAAACTCCATCCCTGGCCATGAAGCGGGGAATAAGAACTTGTAAGGTTCGAGGTTAAGATTCTTATGGCAGAGACTGAAGCATCCACACCTATCCTGTGTGGAAAATCCACGGCAGAGCTGTGCCCAGGTGATGCAGGATGCACCTGTGGCCCTGCCCACTGCTCCCCTCTGCCATGGCCTGGCACTATCCCAGGGACAGCACGTGGCACAGAAGACAAGGGGACAGAATGTTAAGGAATGATTTTCCTGAGCTTGAAACACACAAGATTCCTACCATACTGCAATCCCTGAGGAGAAATGGTCCAGAGATTCCCAGTCTAGTGGCAACCCAGCTGTGCTTGGAAGAAAAAGCTGGAGGATCACACAAATCCTATTTCTGCTCCCAGCAACACGACCTCAGCTGGGAGTTATGATGCCAAAGGAATATTCCTGCTCATCTGCCATTAATGTTATGTCTGGGGTGCAACGTGGATGGTATTTGAATCCCTCTCAGAACTCCTCTGAAGGAGTTCTTCACCAGATAAAGTATTTTATACTCTTTACCTCCTCAGGCAGAGCATCTAGGTGAATAAAGCTTAGCCGTGTATTAAAGAGGGATGAGAAAGAAACTTCCTGGAGGCTTTCCCGAGAAATGTGCCGCTGGTTCACCCACTGGAGGTTTGCCCTGTCTGCAGCTCTGTGTAGCAAAAACCCTTTCCTTGAATGATTCCAGGGCACTTTGGCTGTGACACAACACCCTTCCTTTCCCCTGCCAAAGCTGATCCTGAACTTTTCCAATGGCAATGCACTTCCAGGCTTTCAGCCTCACTGATGTGACTGAACTCACAGTAAGACAGCATCAACACTTTAGCTTTAGCTGCTGCATTTGAGGAAAAGATTCTTTATGGAGCCAGAAGCTTGGTTTATGCCTGGATTGTGAAGATTTTGGTCATTATTACCAACAGAATTCATTCAACCCAGCTTCAGACCTCCACAATGATTGTGTGAATAGGAAACGGAGAAAAATGGGCATTTGCCATTCAACCTTCTCAGCAGGAGGTGGATGCAAAAATAGGGCAAACTGAAGTTCTGTAAGTGTCAGTGAGCTCTGATTTTGACCTCTTGGCTATAAACCCAGTTTCAATGTCTAGCACTGATAAAGATCACTCTACTTTACAAGTCCATTGTGAGGTGACATGAATTCGTTCACTCTATCAGGTGAACAAACTTAGGGAATCCTAGAATTGTTTAGGTTGGAAGGGATCTTAAATTTCATCTAATTCCAACCTCCTGCCATGAGCAGGGACACCTTCCACTATCCCAGGCTGCTCCAAGCCCTGTCCAGCCTGGCCTTGGACACTTCCAGGGATCCAGGGGCAGCCACAGCTTCTCTGGGCACCCTGTGCCAGGGCCTCACCATCCTCAAAGCGAATAAATTCTTCCCAACACCTAATCTAAACCTACCCTCTTTCAAATAAAACCATTCCACCTTTCCCAAAAACATCCAAAAAGCACAATAATAGAGTCAGAGAAATTCAGTAACCAGCTGAAGAATGAATCAATGCTTGGAAAACAGAGATCAGTGAAGCAGTTTTTCTTGCATTTGCCTGAGAAAAAGCAAAGTTGGATCACAGCTTGGGTCCCGAGGGGTGCACGGGAGATTGGTTCAGATAAGACTCTACAGAATGGATGCCTGAAATAAGCACAGACCCCGTGTCTGTCATCACATGTCCCTGGCTTCTCCCTTGGAACTCTCTCTTGTTCCTACCATCTCTACTACGAATTTAGTAGAGCACACTTACTGCAGTGTCACATGGATAAATCCATCAGTGCAAAAAAAAAACATCTTTGACCAAAGGGAGATGTATCCACGGAGATCAAAGCTATTTAGGTCTGTATCCTGCTTAAAAAAGGAGCCACAGAGGAAACTTTCAGGTGTAGGGACATTTTCTTATCTATTCTAGAGTTCCTTCCAACTCTAGGAGTTCATTAGCCTGGATTCAATCCTGGTCCTGTTGTTTTTGGGCACAGCTGCTCCAAGAAGGGAGACACAGTGAAGTAATGTCTTCCCAGTGGTGCCAGGGGAAATAACAGCAGATAATTCAAGGGCTCTGAGAGAACAAGAGGCTGATGAGACACTCAATAAAAAAAATGTGAAACTGAAAAAAACCCGGCTCCATCATCTTCGTGTGAGGGAAACATAATTCAAAATCTCTCCTTGCATCACCACGCTGCCTTCTAATTACCATCTCCTACCCCCATGGTGCCCTTAGCAGCTTCTTTCCTGCTGATTTACTGGGTAACTTTTAACAAGGATTAGATGTGATTCCTTGCAGGAATCATCACACCCCTTCAAATCCTTGCTTCCTTTCAATTCCTTGACATGCCTGGGAATGTTGCTTCCCCTCAACATTTTTCAGAGGCAGGACAGGAAGAGTGGGGCCTAAAAACAAGGGCTGCAAGTTAAAGATTGATTTGACAGTGAGTCATGAAACACCTAATCACCAGCAAGGCCTCATCACTTCTTCTTCTGTTCAAACTCTCGTGCTGAGTTCACTTTTGTCACACCTTGGCTCATTCCAGGTTAGTGCATTTTAAGCACTTTGAACATTAAATTTTAGGCACAAATCTGCAGATCACTCAAGGAGGTCCCCCACCACTTGAGAGAGAGCCACGTTCAAGGAGCAAGTCTGGAATATCTGGTTCCAGCACTGGAAAGCAAGACAGGGAACAGGCTGGGAAAAAGTCTTCCATGCCAAACTACAGCTGGAGGTGTTCTCCATTTCATCAGCAGGGTTCTTTCCATCATCTTTCAATTTTTTTAGGGTAATCCAGACCTCCAGCACGACCTACTCAATATGACAGAGACAGAAGTTAGAGGTGGGATTTATCTGATGAAATGTAGACACTTAAATGTAATTATTTAGAGATGAGACGGTCACTCTTAATTCCATATGTGTCCAGAGGGGAAAAATAGACATCATCTAATCTACATTGAGGATAAAATAAATTCTGTCTCAGGCTCTACTTGGTACACAACCAGAGCTACAAACTGAGGAAGGTGACTTGCTCATTTGCAGCACAGATGCATTTGCAGCTATCAACATTTAATTAGATAAACCCCCTGCTAAATGCACATAGCCTAGGAAACTGTCATTAACATCTGAGTAACTCCTGTGTCACTCTTTCCTACCCCCAGGGTTGGAACTGGTCAGAAGAGCCTGGATGGGAGAAATAAAAATAAAAAAGGGTGCACGTGGGTCAGCAGTGAGATTTGTCAATCCCGACCTGGCAGAAAACACCCGGAGGGCTGGTGAGGGCTAGGAGAGGGTCCAGCACAAACTGGGGCAGCTCCACAGTGGGACAGGGATGAAAACTCAAACAGAGGAGATTGGAAACACTGATGTAAGAAATAGCCTGGCTCCACTGCCTGGGGAAGCTGAGCATGAAGTAATCATTGCTCTCCTTCCTTTCTCGTCTGCCTTTGGCTTTCATTACTCCCCTTTATCAGTTTAATTCCTTCTCCAGAGCAAAGGAGTCAGATTCTGGGTCCTGCTGAGATTTCATTTCCTTCAAATTCTCTTTTTCATTCAGGCTGTAAGTGATGACTGAATGGGGATGGACACATAGGGTCAGCACATGCCCCCTGTTTCTCTGCACATAAAGTTTCCTAAAGAATTTAGAGCATTTAAAAGGAAGAAACCATCATAAAATTAATGGAAAAAACCAAACCAAACAGAAAATCTCAAGGCAATCACTGCCTCTGAAGCATTAAAGGCATGGCACAGCAGCAGAAGGAGAGAAAACAGCGCTGTGAAGAATAAAGGAGCCATGAGCAGAACATCTGGGCATGAGAGGCAGAGTAGGAGAGAAGGGGGGAAACATCAGAAACCCCGTTTGGTCAATGTTTGTGTTCATGAAACACAGCAAGGAGGTGTGGGAGTTATTACTCCTCACATCTGCTTTGGGTGGTTTTTAGCTGTTCTAAAGTCCTGTCCCAGAGCTAGAAAAGACGAGAGAGGCCTGCAGGTTCCGTTTCAAGGTTGTTTATTGTTTCTTATCTCTCAGCCAGCCCTCAGCTTCAGCCACGGTCTGAGTGCCAGCCCAAACCCTGCAGGAACTGCCCCTGCTCGGGCAGTTCTGTCCCTTTTGTACCTGTATCCCAATTCAACCACTGCCTGACATGTTTTATTATTTACTGTAATTTACCAATACATTTCCACTAATTCTAACGTGTCATTTTCTACCTTTACCAATCTGAATGTGCCACCGTCACCCAGAAACGTGGAGGAGAGAGGAGAAGAAGGAAAAAGAGCGACCACACCCAAAATCCTCCATTTCGGCTCCTCAGTCCTCATTGAAAAAATCTAAATTCTACATTTTCACCCTGTGATAAACTAAACTAGTATCTATTTCACACTCTTGTGGCTTGCAGTTTTTCTTGTAATGCTGGCAATTTTTTCCATGGATGGAGATCCAAGACAGTCCTGGGCTCTCTGCCAGGGTCCCAGAGCCCCCAGGGCAGCCAGAGGAATACTCTGGACTCCAACAAGGGGGTAAAGCAAAGGCAGCAGAGCTGAGCTCTTGCAAAAGGGAGGAACCCAGACGTTGTTCTTCCTGTTTTGCCACCCAAGGACAGGGCTTCCCATGCAGAGAATGACCAGTGCAGAAAACAAGGTCTCTAAACAACAGCAGAGAACCTATTGCTCCCATTATTACATTTTGCACCATGTGGGCACCTTGGAGAAGGATTCATGAACTCTAATATTATATATTATTGTTCTAGATACTGTAAAAATACAGAACACAGACCCAAGTTCTGTACGTGCCCCTCCTTGTGTCACCTGCCACAAAAGGTGGATTTTTCTTTTAAGTCACAGTCTCTTGCCCATATTCACAAGCCCCTACAGACTTCCTACAAGCTCACAATCCTGTTTCATACCTTGCAGCCCCAATGAGGAGAAATAAATTCTCAGAAAATGTATATATTGAATTGTTCTATGGGAATTTCCACGCAGGAATAGTCAAAGAGGGGAAAAGGTAATTGTGAATAAACAGGATTTTATTCACGAGTCAGGAGGGATTTCTTCCTTCTTTCAGCTATTCTGACAAGCAAGGTGGTTATTCCCCATCTTTCGCTTTCTTTGAAAGGAACAAGCGGGTAACATTTCTCCACTACCTGCCATCATTATTAAGTCTTAGTGCTGAATATAAAAAAATTATATCGGGCAATTTTCATTTTACCCAAATAAAAAATAGTTTGTGTGCAGCAGGAGAAATGCAAGAGGAATAAACACCTTGCACTTACAACTGCTTAATTTCTGGAGAGTTACTGCATCTTCAGGGAGTTTTGTGGTGAAACATCTCCCAGAAATGTAACCAGTAAGGAGGTGATAGAGTTTTGTTGCTATGCCATCCTTTAACTAAGGAGATAAGGGTTTTTTGGGAATGAGGGTGGCAGGATCTGGCTTGAAGTAAGTATCATATAATGAAAAGTGAGTTTTGAAGTCAGGACTTAAAGGTTTTAAGGTGAAATGCTGTAGTCCCAGAGGTAAAATGAAATAAATTTAAAACATATCCATAAAAATAATAATAATAAAAAAATATTTAAAACTTAGAGAAAAAAGACAACGAGCAGGATCTATGGAATGAAAGGGCTTTCAAACAAGAAATACACCAGAATCCTTCACTTGAAGATTAATCTCTCGGAGGGGATATGGTTTCTTTACTCAAAACCACATAAACTGTGGAACTCTTTGCCACAGGGTGTGGTGAACAACTAAAAGATGCTCAACGAGCCTGGGAAAACCTTCCCAGTGATTCAGCCCCCAAATACTGGGGGAGCAGAACAGGGAGCAGCCCTGAGTGAGAGCCTGGAAGGGTCCAGTCCCTTCCTGCCTAAGTGGGTGATGAAATTTAATCCCACTGAGGTGCAAAAGCCTTTCCAGTGGCTGTGGGCTCCCTCTGTCTCTGAGCTGTGTCCTTTAGGTTTGGAGCAGGCAGGAGGAGGAGCTCAGAGTGAACAGTCCCCAGCTGCCAGGGTTATTCTGGATTTGGGCCATAAAGAACAAGCTGCCTGGTGAAATGGCCTCTTCTCACCTGGGGAGTTCTGTGAATTCCTGAATCCGAACAATAGCCATTGCATAAGGAGTAGGGCTCATGATCAGCTTCTGGCATCGTTCCAGGGGCAGGGGGTGAGAAACAGGCTCTTCTCCCTTTTTTCCTTGCTCATGCCACTTCTAGACCAGGGAAAAATTTGGGAAGCTCTTCTGTAAAGGATGAAGAGGGTCTCAAAAACACCTCCCTGGCGGGTGAAATGAACACCTCCCTGAGGGGTGAAAAGTACACTGAGCTTTTCTCACTTCCACCACAGCACACAGTTCATCTGCCCAGAGCTGGGCAGCAGAACAGAAATGATTTTATGCATGGGATGACCAGCAGGACCCTGATGGAAACACTCCTTCCTCTCTGATGGAAATACTCCTTCCTCTCTGATGGAAATACTCCTTCCTCTCTGATGGAAATACTCCTAGCAGCTAAAATGCAGAATGGTTTGCTTCAGAGGACACTGGTCACACAGATATCTGTGCTCTGCCCTCCTTTGCCTCTGCACTAAACTGTGCTGCAGGAAAAAGGGGAGACAAATCTCCCCTCTTTTATCACACCCAACGTGTTTTATCGGCTTCTCGCTGCGGTTTTATCAATTCCAGTCACAGCAGAAGCAGTTTGGACAGGACTCAGTAAATGGACCCTGATTTCCAATTAGTTTCTTTGTCATTCTTTGCCCTTCTCTCCTTGGTGCTGACCAGCTTGGTGCAGCTGCTGCTGCAGTCAGGAGGAAATATGCAGGATATTAAACTATAAATTTCTTTTCTTGCTGCCTCAGTTTCTTATCTCAGCAACAGCACAAGTATCCTTCATCAAGATTACAGACATCCCAACGTTAATCCCTGTAAAGGGCTTCAGATCGTGTGAGAGATGCACAAATTATTGCTGGGATGAGGAGGGAAAAGGAGCTGCTCCAGAGCAGCACTTTGTGTCACATCCTGTCCCCAAAGCCGTTGTCATCCAGGCAAAAATCATCCAGGCATCTTTTCTTCTTAATTTTCTTTTTTTTTTCCTTTTTTTTTTTTTTTATTAGTTTTGTAGACTTACTGTAACTCCATTACCTAAAGCAAAGAAACAAATTCCTGACCTCTGATAATAACCAGGAATGGTTCTCGTGCACCCCCACTGATTGAATTTTTGTCCTTGTAACCCTTCCCCGAGCTCATTCAGCAGCAGTGATGTTTCTCTTACCATAAAGTGTTTGCTCGATAGGGCTGAAATCCCCTCCAGGCACCACAGGAAATGGTGAAAAACACTTTAAATTGTCAGCTCAAAGTGCACGATCCGAAACTCACCTGGAGAAGAGTCATTGAGAGGGTTCAGGGCCGTCGCCCTCCGGATCTTCTCCAGACAAGTCTCTTGCTCCTTTTTAATGATGCAGTTGGAATGGGTTGCTGCAACCTGAAACATGGGGAAAAATGGAAAAAAACCCCAGTTACAAAATTAAAATAGTTACAGTTTCAAAAAAACCCACACAGTTACAAAATTAAAATAGTTACAGTTACAAAAAAACCACAGTTACAAAATTAATAGTGAGGTGATCAGGAACTATCAGCAAGTTTCAAGGTCCCATTACAAGAAAACTAAAAAAGAGAAGGAAAAATATCATTAAAAGTTGAGAAAAAACGGTAACAAACTTTATTTTCTTTCCTTTTTTTTTCTTTTTTTTCTTTACTTTTACTTTTCTTTTTTCTTCTTCTAGCAGGTCTAAGGCCAAATGAAGTAATTTAAATTCTCATAAATTATTTGGGGGTTTTATATTGTTCTCCCTGTCAAAATGTGATTTCTAACATGTTTGCTTTATAATATTGAATTCCTTCTTCATATAAAGCTGAAACAAAGATATCTTTAAATAGAGAAATAATTTAAAGAGGAATCAGGAATCAATTTAGGCTTGGTTTGATCTTCCACCAGTTTCTTATGAGTCTTTGCACAATTCATTAAAATCTCTCTGGAATCTAAATCAAATTAAAAGCTGTTTCTCTTATTCTTTCACCCTGTTCATTCCTCAGTGTTACTTTTATTTATTCCCAGAGAATTCACGGTAAGTTCTTTTGTCAATTAAACTAGGCTGACTTGATCCAAGTATTTTCTTTCTCTTTTTCTATCTTTAAGTCTCTAGTACAGCCCACCACAAGAAAAAAGTAAAGGGGGAAAAAAGAAGGGAATAAAAAATTTAATTTATGAGAGGAACACTGCAGCAAACACAATCCAGGCAATCCCAAAGCAGCAACAAAATAAGGATGCAACCCATTTCTGGATATCAATACAAGATTTCATTCCTGTAGCAGCCAGTGGGCAGAGAACATCAACTCAAGAAGAATAAAACCTCAGGTTTCAAGAGATCACTTTAGAGGGGCACAGCTGAAGTTCAAATCCCACTCAGTGGGAAACACCACGAAAATCAGTGCCCTGGCTGAGGGTGGGCAAGGCTGTCCTGGTTCACTGGAGCAGTTTTGTTATTTCATATTTCCCATCCCATCTCCTTCACTCTTGACAATGGAAAACCACAGAGGAAGTGGAGTATGACCCCTTTGCCCTTATCTGCTAGGTAGGAACAAGCAAACGGGGAAAGAAATCCCCAAATTTAATCTACTCTGGGTTGTTTTGGAGCCCCATCTGCACAGCTCAGTCTTTTCTTCCCTCACATCCCAGTCCGGGGAATGGAGTGAACAGCTGGGATGAGGGATGCACCAAAACGCCACCACACGCTCAACACTCCCCAAGAGCAAACCCCAAGGCACGTGAAATCCTTTCAGCAGCTGGAGTGGCTTATAAAAAAGAGAGAGAGAAACTTTTAGACAAGCAGATAGTGGCAGGACAAGGAGGGATGGTTTTAAAATAAAAGATCAAGACTCAGGAAGAAATTGTTCCCTGTGAGGGTGGGGAGGCCCTGGCACAGGGTGCCCAGAGAAGCTGTGGCTGCCCCTGGATCCCTGGCAGTGCCCAAGGCCAGGTTGGATGGGGCTTGGAGTAACCTGGGATAGTGGAAGCTGTCCCTGCCCATGGCAGGGGGTGGAATGAGATTTATCCTTAAGTTCCTTTCCAACCCACACCATTCAGTGAATCTGTAATAATCCAGTTCGATGGTGCTTGTGTTGTGCTTTTTTTTTTGTGTGTGTGTGTGATGATGCTCTGAACCATCTGCACACTTTTGGCTTTGCAAAAGGCCACCACCCCTATTTCGAGGACAGAGAGGGTTTCCTGATGAGCTCTCCTGGAAAGCTTTCCTCACCAATTGTAGGAACTCATAATGCTGCACAGTTTCACCATCTCCAAGATCCCAGTAATAAATTTCAGCTATTTTCCCCCAAGGGTCACACCAGGAATAGCCATATTAGATTTGTTTGTCTTCAAAACAAACACGGTTCTGTTTTAAGGGCTCCCAAATGCCTGGAAAAGATAAATTGTCACAGATCTCTAGGATCTCCCAAGAACATAAGGGCTTTTGCTGCATCATCCCCTAAGCCTACCCAAAGATAGAGAAAATTGTATTGGCTGACATTCAAGTTCCTAGAATATATTTAAAAAAGCAAAAAATATAGCACAAAAAATAGCAATAAATAATAGCATAAAATAAAATAGCAAAAATAAAGCAAAAAATAGAATAGCAAAAAACCCCAGAGTTCTGCTGCTAGTGCAGGTTCACTCCCCACAGTTGCCCAGGTCTGAAAGGAGTGGCCAGGGGTTGTCTCAGTATACAAATGTGGCAGCTTCTGTACAGTTCACCAGGTAGAGATTGGAAAAGCTGTCATTTAGTAATATTGTTGTTATTATTACTACTATTGACAATAATAATGATAATAATG
>VYXC01009423.1:52852-67411 GCA_013397175.1 Platysteira castanea | reverse complement strand
TTCACACATTTATTGTTAACTTGCAGAACTTACAGAACACTTCAGCTTGAAACTGTGGATGTTAAATGCTACACATGGATGCATATATTTATCCGAAGTCCATGGAATGATGGAGGTCAGTGAGACACTAGAACAGGTCATTCCAGGCTGTCCCATCCNTAATAATAATAATAATCATAATAATAATAATGGATTGTCCATGCAAGCAGGATGTGACTGAACAAAAGGAAATATTTCTTCACACATTTATTGTTAACTTGCAGAACTTACAGAACACTTCAGCTTGAAACTGTGGATGTTAAATGCTACACATGGATGCATATATTTATCCGAAGTCCATGGAATGATGGAGGTCAGTGAGACACTAGAACAGGTCATTCCAGGCTGTCCCATCCTGGAAATGTCCAAGACCAGGTTGGACAGGGCTTGTAGCAGCCTGGGACAGTGGAAGGTGTCCTTACCCATGGCAGGGGGTGGAACTGGATGATCTTTAAGGTCCCTTCTAACCCAAACCATTCTGTGATTCTGTTCTAGAACAACAAGAAACCCACCATGCCCATGTCCTCAGAGACACTTGACAAGCAGGCTTAGATTGAATCTACAGTGAAAAGACAAAAGAGTGTGATTTAGCCTTATTTTTTTGGTATCTTCTTTGTTAGATCTGTATCAAAGCCAGGACTTGATTGATTAAAAAGAAAGCCAAAGGTTAAAAGCTCAGACTTTACTGTTCTCCTTGCAGACTGGCACATCTAGTCAGATGTCTCTGACTGAACTGATTAAATTTAGTCTGCCATATCTCAGTAAGTCTGGCTTAGGAGGCTCCAGTGTGGACGGAGAGAGCATCAGAGCCACGTGCTTCACCTGCCCCTGCAGCCCTCCTCAAGCTTCCACCGTTGCCACAATATTCTGATGTGACTTCCCATAACCATCTCTGTGTCATTTCATAGCACTTCATCAACAGATTTTACAAAAATAATTTTGGGGAACATGGAAACTGAAATAGAAAGCAAAGAAAGGGAGGAAGCACCACCCTCAGTGTCAGAGGAGAGAACAGGAGCTGCCCATCATCCATCCTAACGAGCAATTCCCTATCTGGGAAAACCAAAAAGGCTTGGATTGCTAATAACAAAAGGTTTGTCTGTTGAATGCAGAGAGGCCTTAATGTTATCACATTTTCCTGAAAGGATCCACGGGCTTGATGTTCCTCCACTGGCCATGGAGTGGGAGAGCATTTAATCTGCCCAGTCAGGCTTCAGCAGCTGCAGGCAGAGCCCGATTCCAGTGGCAGGGTGAGCTTGAACTCCACGGCCTCCTGATCCCATTTCTCTTGCCTCGAGGACATTTGCAATTTCCTGTGCCCAGCAGAGTCGGTCTGGTTTCAGTTTCCCAGAAGAGATCAATGATGTGTGCAGCTAAAGGGTGTTTTGACACATACTAGGAAAAAATCAAGAATCCAAGTCGATAGTGCATGAAATTCACAGGTTTTTAAAAAATTTGTTACTCTCAATGAAGTGAAAGATTTTGACTCACATCAGTTAGAAAATGTGTATATTCATTTAGAGACAAAGATAGTAACAGACAGTCAGTGTCTGTTCAGTTCTGAGAGAACACAAGAAGCTGGCAGGACACTGTAGATGTACAACAAATTCAGAGCTTTCACTTTCCTTCCTTGATCTTTATTAAGGTGGCCACCACAAATATAAATTAGTATGTGCTTGTGTGTAATTTTCAGCACTTAACTCTTTGTTCTTCCCTTGACATTGTGGTAAAATTATTAACAATCATGTTTTTCTATTACAGCTTATATATTTACAATAAATTTGGTATATATCATCATATTTTTAATTTGTATTAATATAAATTTGGTCTATATAATTATATATACACACCAACAGTGCAGAACAGTCCAGCCAAAAAACCTGAACTGTCTTCAACTACATTCAGTTACTCAAAAAATACCATTTTCCTCATTTTGTTCCCAATAAGAATATTCACAACTGCTATAAAACTTGATTTCTCTACACGAGTTAACTCAGTGGATCGGCAGAAATGAGATGTCACCAGTACGCCTGAAAAACTCCAGGATCAGAAAATCTGCTTTGAAGTCCCAGTAATGATGTGATGGAGAGCTGGGAATTCACTTGGCATTTCTATAAAGACCAGATCAAATATGGCAGTTCAGTACCACTGGCTGCTCTTTCCTCTTCTGCATTTTTGTTTTAAGTCTTTAAAGTCCTGATTTTTAATGTTTTTTTAAATGAATGGGAATGTTCCTACTCCATTCAGGATATGCCAGATCAGGCACTGTGACAATGAGAGGGGTAAAGAAGGACAGCTAAGAATCCACAACAACGACAGCAAATCTTCGTTAAATCCTTCATGGACATTGGTTTACATCAACACAAAGATGAATTAGAGTGTGATTCAACCTTAGCCTAGGTGTTGTTTCTAAAATAATGCAAGAGAAGAGTTTAATCCACAAGGTATATGAGATCACTCACTTCAAGCTGAATTACACACATTTTACTAATTCTGTTATGACTTCCAGTATGGAAAAGTTAGCTTCAAAAATGATAAATTGTTGTGTGAGCATTGCCAAAAGCAGCTCACTTTGTCATGGAAACAACACCGTTAGACTGAGTCCCTGTTCTCACCAAGCAGTGATTCAACTGGTCACACCGGGGCCAAGACTTGCAAAATATTGTGTTAAAAACAGAGGGGTTTGGGAAGGAACTCTGATTATCTGGGCTTTTTTCCAGAAGTGATTTGCATCACTGCTGAGCCCCACAACACCGGCTTGGCAGTCCAACAAGCTGCTGTCCCCAGAAAGGTCTGAGGTTTGTCACTTGACGGCATTTTTTGTCTTCCTGTGCAAACGGCACCCAAACCACTGTGATTTCAAAACACTTCTCACCGAGTGAAAGGGTAAAGCCACCGGGAACTCGTTCAAACCCAGCCACGACGGTACAATCTGCAGCAGAGTTTGGACACCACGCTTTAAACAAATTGTGCAGGGAAGAAAAACCACAAACCCACCCGCAGAACACGCTGCCAAGAAAAGGCATCGATCCCTTTCAAAGTGGCTGACGTGAATTTAAGATGTGGGCACCTTCTAATGCTGATGGCTCCTGGAGAGATGCACTCCCCAGCGCAGATTAGAAAAGAGCAGCAGCACAATCAACAGCTCCCTTCTGTCAGTGATGCCTTCTGAAGTGAATGCTGGACAAAAGATGTGTTACACAACATGGGGGAAGCCCATTTTTGAGTTTGCCTGAACTGGCTTTTTGCAGAATCGTAGAATTATGGGGTGGCTTGGATTGGGAGGGACTTTAGAGATAATTTTTTCCCAATTTTCCTGCCATGGGCAGAGACACCTTCCACTGTCCCAGGTTGCTCCAAACCCTGTCCAACCTGACCTTGGACACTTCCAGGGATCCAGGGGCAACCCCAGCTTCTCTGGGAAATCTGTGCCAGGGCCTTCCCACCCTCATAGTAAGAATTCCTTCCCAATATCCCATCTAAACCTACTCTCTTCCAGTTTGAAGCCGTTTCCCTTTGTCCTCTCACCAAAGGCTCTTGTAAAGAGTCTCCCTGCATCTTTCTTGCCAGTTCCCCAGTTGTAAAACCTCTTTTTGAGCATTGTGAGGCATTCCCAGGAGCTGAGGACTTCCATGGGAAGTGTCATCTTGCATTAAACCAACATATCCCTTTACCCAATCTCTAGTAGCTCCTCTCAAAGCCTTGTACTGGAAAGGATGAACCACTCACTAAAGTGATTAAAAATCCTGCCAGACATAATGTGCTTAAGATGAAACCAAAGGTTCCATAGCCCTTCTGATTGCTGATTTTATTTGATGAAAATGGCCTTCTTCAGCAATTCCTGAGCATTTCTTCTCCAGAGATATAATTCTGAAGTACAACTCCCAGTAGCACAGGTTGGATTCTTCTTTCATTCCTCCGAGGCCAAAGTAGGCCTGGCAAGCTGATAATCTCCTGCCAGCATTGCAATCCCCACTTATTTTTCAAATTTTTCAGAAGAAAGGGAATTTAAGTGTTCAAATCGGCGTCTACTCCCTTACAAAACTTTACGGGAAGGTTCTCACCACTCTGAGAGCTTTTAATGTGGAGCAAAATTGGGTTGCGTGGCCTCGCTGCGGGAGATCAGGGGTGCAGGGCTTGCAAATATCCCTGCCAATCGCTTCCAAGGACACTCTCCAGCTCCTGACACAGGTTGTGACAGGGCAGAGCTGCTGGCAAGAGAACAGCCCAGTGTGGATCCAGGGCTGAGCCAAGTCTCTGTCACAGCAAGAGCTCTCCTGGATGGGGGGTTACAGGCAAGCCGTGCTTATGTAAATTGCTGGAATTTGCGATTGACAAAGGAGGATAAATAATAAGTATTTTTTTCCTCTGCAGTGAGACTGCTCCAGCCTCAGGTAACCATTTCAGACCTAGCACAGAAGTTCAGAATGATCAATTAATAAAAACTACTAGAGCTGGAGTTGGAGGGTAGGATCCACATTTTTTAACACATTGTGCCCAGCTGAGAAATGAGGATTTATATTGGCATAAATCTGGGATGAGATGTTCAGATTCAGCTGAACACCTGAAAGGAGGGAGCTGAAATAGAAACACTTTAATTTCTGAGCAATCTGGGACATGCTGTTCGTATAATCTGAGGAACTGCTGATCCGGAGGGGTAAACCTGTAGGTGACCATGATCCTGCTCTCCCAGCTCCCAGATTTTCTCTGTTAGATCAAGCTGCTGTCTTGGCAGAAGGACTGGTGACTCTGAAAGCTGAAATTCCCATATAAACTCTGAATGGGGGGTTCCAGATGATCCTTAAGGAGGTCCTGGACTATCATTTCTACAGTTGTATTTTCTGGCAGCAACAGCAACAGAGAGGCACGTTATCCTCTCCTATTTTCTCCAGAGGATTTTCAGCAAAGGCACATCTTTTTCACCCTTTAGGCAGCACTGGCAATACAGGAATGTCCCCTACTTAAAGCAGCCCTGGAAGTCTGTATCAGCTGCCAGAGCAACCCAGACTCAACAGGCTGTAAAAGGTAACCTAGAGCTCCAACCTTCTTTTCCTGGTCTACAGATTTCATGTTCAAAGCTTCAGTCCCTCCTACTCTTTGCTTTCACCCAGACATCCCTGTCTCTGGTGGCTTTCTCTGAACAATGGCAACTACCTATCTCATGTATCTTCCAGGGAGAATTGTGGAAGCACAGGGTAATTCAGGTTGGAAGGGACCGCCAGAAGACTCCAGCTCCACCTTCCACTGGGAGCAGGGTCAGAAACAGGACTGGTTAAGGCTCCTTAGGGCTTTTTCCACCTGGGTTTTGGAAAACTCTGTGAATGAGGACTGTAGCACCTCGGTGGAACTTACTCCAGTGCTCACTTCTCCTTGGGGTGAAAAGGATTCTCCGCAGCACGAACCTCCCTTGTTTCAGGTTACACACAGTCTGCTGTTCTCCTGCCACACATCATAATGAGAACCCTGGCTCTTTCCTCCCAAACGTCTCCTCATAGATACCATGAGGCTGCTACAAGGTTGCCCCCAAATCATCTCTCCTTCCACCAGTAAAAAAGCCAAATTTCCTCATCCTCTCCACACAGGCAATCTCAGTGTCCCTCCTTTGAACTTGCTGCAGTTGATTGACATTTTCTATATTGAGGAGACCCAAACTGGATGCAATATTCCAGAAGTAATAGATTTAGATTGGATATTAAGAAAAAACTCCCTCCTGTGAGGGTGGGGAGGCCCTGGCACAGGGTGCCCAGAGAAGCTGTGGCTGCCCCTGGATCCCTGGAAGTGCCCAAGGCCAGGCTGGACAGGGCTTGGAGCAACCTGGGACAGTGGAAGCTGTCCCTGCCCATGGCAGGGGGTGGGACTGGGTGAGCATTAAGGTCCCTTCCAACCCAAACCATTCCACGATTCTCTGGTTCTTTAAGTGATCCATCAAGTGCTGGGTAGAGGGAAATAAACATTTCCTTTTATTTACTGCCCTTGTTCTTGTTAAAAGAACCCAGGACGCTGTTGGCCTTCTCTGCTTTCCTCAGGACCTGTGCGAAGTGTGCAGAATCAAGGCTCCCAAAAAGTCCTGACTGGTTTTTCACGCTGCAAAGAACCCTTGAGGAGTTTCACTGGGGGAATCTGTGCTGACATCAGGCCTCTCTCACCGCGGGGACATCGGGAAACAGAGAAGCTTTCAGGAGCTCTGCAGCTGCCGTGCTGCTGGATGCCACTTCCCTTTGCAAAGCAAGCTCTTGTCGCTACTTGTTATTATTTGCCCATTTATACTTCATTACATTTAAACAAAACCCTGAAGAGAAAAGGTCCCTGACAGGAAATTGGTTTGGTAGAGGCTCCCAGCGAGTTCAATGGGAGCCCCATCTGAGTCACACTTGGAAGGGGAAGGCGTTGATGAGCAGCTCCAGGAGGCTGCCGAGACACTTTCCACACACACACGCACATACCCTGCCCAGGGGAGGAAGCTTTAATTAATCTGCTAATTAAATTAAAGCTATTTGCCCTCAACTATCGCACACGTTGTTGCCGTTCTCTCTTCCCTGCAGGCAGCTCCAGTGAGCGCCTCGTGCTGCAGCTCGTGCTCCAGGATTCCCCAAAGGGGCTCTGGGAATGGGGAGAGCACTGGAGAGCGGAGGCAAACAGCTCGTTACAGCAGTGGTAATTGGGAATGCTCAAACTTAATTTTCTAACAGTTTCATGTGGATGTTTAGGCAGAGACTTTTTTTCTAATTCCTAACAGAAAGATAAATTTCACAATAAACTCGATAAACTTGTTAGACAGAAGAATATGCAAACTGGAACTCATCTTAGGACAAGGGTTAATGGCTTTGAACTGAAAGAGGGGAGATTTAGATGGGATATTAGGAAAGAATTGTTCCTAAGAATTGTTCAAGCTTAATTGGGAGAAGCTCAAGCTTCTCCATTTCCCTCCTTCTCCTTTCAGTGCTCAGAGACACTGGGCTGGGTATTGTGCTAAAGTGGAGGAGGGTAAAAAAAATCACCTCGCAACTGAAAAACGCCACCGAGTTCCCAAAAGAATCAAATCTTTGCACAAAAGCCTGTGCTTGGAGTTGTTTCCTCAGCAAACCTTTCTTTCTCCTTCTTGTTTCTGGAGGTTTCATCACTATTTTGCTGTAAAGACTCGAGGAGGGGACTGAAGTACATATTTGTTGCCCTGTTTTTGTTAGCCTTCTGATAATTTACATTTTTGGAATCAGATATTCTCACACTTTCTTGTAAATACTAGATAATGTTTACTTAACGGTTCTTTCTGTTTTTCATTCCATTGTGCTGAGGAAAAGTTTGACGAGCATCTCTTTTGTCCACAGAATGAGAGAGGAGGTGACACTGTCCTCCAATCCCTTGTTGAATTGAGAAATCTATAAATATGAGAATTTCAAAATAAACTTGCTTCTTTTTCTCTTTCTGCTCAACCTAGCAGCTGCCAGTGTCTTTTCTCATGTCCTATAGTGACACATACTCTTGAAGAAAACATGAGACCAGAGTGAATGGGGTGTCAGAGCACCAGTGTGGAGCTCAGCTAAAGGGATTAGGAAGGAAAAGATGGGGCAGCCACAGCTTTTCTGGGCACCCTGTGCCAGGGCCTCTCCACCCTCACAGGGAAGAATTCCTTCCCAAAATCTCATCTAACCCTGCCCCCTGGCAGTTTGAAACCATTCCCCTTTGTTCTATCCCTCATGCCCTTGTCAAAAGTCTCTCTCCAGCTCTCTTAGAGGTCCCATGAGGTGGCATTCAAGTAATCCAGTTTAGGGGTAAGAAAAAATTTTACCTGGAGTTTTGAAAGGTGATGCAATCTCCTCCATGGGGATAAAAAAAACCCCATGCAACCAAACCAAACCAAAAACAAACAAACAAATCCCCAAACAAACAAAAAACCTCTAAAACCAAAACACCAAACCAAAACAAAAAGAGAAAAAAGAGAAAAATAAGAAAGAAAGAAAAAGAAAAGATGAGATATATTAACATAGTCCTGAAGCATGGCAGAAGATATTGAAACTGAATTTTCCACACAATAGAAAAATCCGAATTTTTCCCTTCTAACGTTATTATTCACCATGATCCTTCAGTCTGGGTTTATACCACAGAGAGTGATACTAATGCCACTTTTACTGGGTGATCCAGAAAAGCAGAGTTCCTACTTTCATGATTGTCTGCCTGCTGACAGGCACCTTATCTCTGTTTTTAGGGCTGTCTCAACGCTGAGAAGCATCAGGAAACACCTCTCCCACAGCCATTTAATGTTTTGGACACTCGGTTTTGATCAGTATTTATGGCTTAAGTTATCAGGGTGAAAAAAACAAAGAGAGAGAAGAGACTTTTAGTGTCAGTGTTTGTTTCGTGCTGGTAACAAAAATGAGAGCCCAAGGTGACTCGAGTGGCAGCAGATCCAGCACTGGTATGATGCCTTCCCCCAGCCACCTAAAAACAGAGACTAGACAGGAGTAAGGGGATAAAGGCAGGGGTTTATTTGAAGGCCTTCAAGGCACACCCTGGGGAGCCAGAGGCTGCTTCCATAAATGGACCCGAGATGGACCACAGGTCACGAGTTCTTCACACTTTTATAGGTTTGGTCCATGTGCATATCAGCATAAATTCACCAATTGAAACTTTAGCTCTTTTCAATTTCTCCACCTCTCTAGGGGCTCTAGTTTACACCTTTGGGCCTAGGACAGCCCGAGTGTCCTTGAACAGCTCAGAGAGGCTTTGTTGTGTCTGTCTGGCCTAAGAGAGCGGCTACCGAGCTACAAGAAATTTCAGCGTTACACACTGGGCAGTACAGGATTTGAAAAATATAGAAATTAAAACCTAAGGCATCAGGTAAACCCCATCCCCATCCTACTTCTTGGAAACTCTCATTTGTGCCTTATTTGCTCACCTTCAGCGCCCCAGACTGTCTAGGCCAGCAAAAGCTCTGGGCACATGGCTGATCACCAGCATTTAAACATCTGGAAACAACTCTTGAACAGAAACATCTCAACGCAGTTCTCAGGAAATAAAGTCTCTGGTGGTACACGGTGATGTCCTGACAGTGAATAACCCAGCCCTGGTGGTACACGGTGATTTCCTGACAGTGAATAACCCAGCCCTGGGTGGATAAATCCCTGCCAGAGGAGTGATCAGTTCCACCAACACAATTCCCCCACCAGTGCAGCAGAAGGGATTTGGTAGGTTTGTAATTCACTGTTGTTTAACCACATGCAGCATCTCTGTCTTGGGCATTTGTAAGCTTAAAAATGACAATTTAGTGGCATTTAATGATGCCCTGGACACCACTGAATGTAGGAACACACATTACCTGGTTTATAGTATTTGTCTCATTAAATGTTTTCATTTCTCCATTGATCCATATTAACCAATAATGACTTTCAGTGGAAGATTTGGCCTTTGCCTTTACCCCTACAACCTATATTATTGTCATATTATTTATATTTTACATATGTTATATTTTCAGAGGCTGAGAACATGCAGCTCAGAATTAGGATCATGCCTCGTGATCTGGTTGCAGCACAAGTGTGCCCCTCTCAAGGACATGCAGTGAACAGGTGATGGAAAACAGCTTTGGACCTCAATTCCCCATCCCTGATGTTTCAGAGGAGCAATAAATCCACAAAATTCTTTCACAGATGCCACAAAAGAGAGGCCCAGACTCACAGTCAGCAGGGACCTGTGCATTAACCACAATAAACTAAAATAAACAGTAATTAATTACTGCCATCTTCACAGGAGCTTGAGAGACAAGCAAACACAATCACACCCAGTTCCTCTCCTCAGCCACAGGAACTGAACTCCAGAACGTCTCAGACAAGCTGTGACAATTAGAGGGGTTTTCTTTTTACACATGATGAAACATTCAGACACATCCACCTCAATCCATTCCGTGAGGAGCTGGGAGCAGCAGACACAGGAGGAGAGCAGAGATGGAACCAGCAAATGACCAGAAAAAAACCCAGATGAAACCTCTGGTCCAAATTACACCCAGGGCAGAATATCCAGAAATGTTTCTTACTAACAGCTGGAGCCTCCCTACACCCTGGAAAACCTTCCCTGGTTGAAGCCCACCCTGAACAATCCCGATTTTTAATTTTTAATATTTTTTTTTACATTGCTATGGGATGGGGTCCCCAAAAGTCGAGGTTTTGGAAGGGTAACATACAGTGTAAAAAAGTTTGGACTAGCATGGAACAACATATTTGAGAGCAGTTCTTGCTGCAGGTGTGTTACACATCCAGCTCCCTCTTTTTCCTTTCCAAATTTTTCCTGGTTTTTTTCCCCCTCTTCCTAACATTTACGTGTTCATATCACTATTTACTATTGCTGTACCAAGAATACTCTGCCATTATAAACTGTAACTCAAAGTTCTTATGAACCACGATGTAAAAATGCAACTTAGTACTTAATCCTGCAAAAAGTGCATTTCCTTTCCCTTTGTGGATCCTTATCTGAATGTTTTACTTCACGTGGCATCAGGATAGGAGCATTAAATATGTGCAAAAATGAATTTATCACACATTCACTGCTCATCAGGCCTTCTTAGAAAATCCTACCACTGACCACACAACATTTCCCGAGCTGAACCTCCAGGAGGCTCCGAAAAGTTCAGAAATGTCCTACCAAACATCACTGCAGAATTACTAGAAAACAGACTTAAACCAACCAAACCCAGTGCCAGATTGCACGGCCGCCCCCAAATCCCCATTTTACTCCTGTATCACCGCGGGGTAGGGCTGGATTTAAGGAGGGACAACACGCAGGGACTGAGATGGTCTCTGTTGCCAGCAGATCTCCCCCTTAAAGGGTGACTTCACTCCAAACAAACCAGCAGGGCTTGGCTGAGCTTCAGCCCCCGACAGATGAGCCACAGGTCTCGCTGTCAGAGCCCTGCCGTGACCCAGATTCTGCTCCAGCATCTTCTTGTCTTTTGTGCTTCACAGAAATTCCCTGGGAAAAGGATACATCACTAAAGAAGGACAGATTCGGGGTGGGTTTTATTAACCTGGCAGGGCAAGTTCCCAGCTCCAACAAGGTGGAGGAGTTAATCTGCATTTAATAAAAAGGCAGTTAATAAAAAGACATTTGTGAAGTGTTGGCAGGTCTGGGGACATGGTGGGTGCAGAGCTGGTGGCACAGGGGCTCTCTCCAGGGCAACAGATGCCTCAGCTGTGCTGTTTGCAGCTGACTGCAGTGCACAGGCTTTGAGACTCAGAATCTTCTGCATATTTAAACAAGAGACAATTCTTCTGTTTCAAGAAAGGGGGGAAAAAAAAAAAAAAAAGGCTTTAGAGCCAAAGTATAAATGGTTACAGCTCTGCTTTACAGATGAGGAGTGCTGGCTGATACATTCAAGCATCTCTTCCCGAATTTAATGTGCTAAAGGTGTAGAAGTGTCAACAGTTTGGCACCCTGGAGAAAGAAGTGAGAGTTCTGCTGGGGTTTTGTGCATGCCATGTAAATGGGGCTGACTAAGAGCCCAATCTCATGTATTTGAGCTTGAAAATGCTGGATCCTACTTCATCTGTGACATGAAAATACAGAACATCCTCAGTTGGAAGGGACTCACGAGGACCATTGAGGACCCGCACAGGACACCCCAAAAATCCCACCAGGTGAGAGAGAATTGTCCAAATGTTCCTTGAGCTCTGCCAGGCTTGGGGCCATGCCCACACCCTCAGGAAACCTGTTCCAGTGCCTGATAAACCTCAGGTGGAAGAAACTTTTCCTGATATCCAACTACACCAAAACCCCACTGAGAGTGGTTCGGGAGTCCCCAGCCATCCTGGATTCCCACATGCCTTGATGTGTCCATTCTCCATCCCAGCAGCACAAGCCAAATTTTGCCTCTTTCTCAGTGTTGGCTGCTGAGAGCCACACAAAAAGTGCAACCCAGCCTCAGGAAACCTTCCCTGCCTGGCAGGAGAGCCATGAGTTCATACCTGTCTTGTTCTTGGTGCACCAAAGCCTCAGAAAAGGCTGTTGCTCAGTTTCAGCTGGATATCCCCAATAAATGCCTGCCCAGGACATGAAATGCCCAGAATTTCTCAGTTATTGACCTTTAAAAGCTTCATTTTCACCTCCCTGCTCATATCCAGGTGCTAATTTCTTTTCTGCTGGGGAACTTCCAGTTACAAAAGAAACTCAGTTCCACCATGTACATCAATTTTACTTCTCAGGGAGTTTAGGCACAGGCTGAGAGAGCTGGGGATGTTCACCTGGAGAAGAAAAGGCTTCAAGGAGATCTGTGAGCCCTTTCCAGACCTAAAGGGGATCCAGGAGAGCTGTAGAGGGATTTTGGATAAAGAATGGAAGGACAGGACATGGTGAATGGTTTTAAGCTGAGAGAGGGCAGGGTTAGATGGGATATTGGGAAGAAATTGTTCCCTGTGAGGGTGGGCAGGCCCTGGCACAGGGTGCCCAGAGAAGCTGTGGCTGCCCCTGCATCCCTGGCAGTGCCCAAGGCCAGGCTGGACAGGGCTTGGAGCAGCCTGGGACAGTGGAAGGTGTCCCTGCCCATGGCAGGGGTGAGACTGGATGATCTTTAAGGTCCCTTCCAACCCAAAACATTCTGGGATTCTCTGATTCTCTGATTATTGTCCATCTAGAGCCAGATGTGTAATGGAATAAAGATGTGCTGAGCATTTCTTCTCCACTCATTTGTGAATTGCAACATGACAGAAGAAAAAAAGAAAAAGAACATAGTTCTGAAGCCCTCGAAATGGTAACATTAAATTGTGGTGACGTTCTAATTTATTCAGATTGAAGTTAATAGAAAAAAAGAAGGTTTCATTTTCCAGGGACAATGACAGGATCAGAAATGGGAGCAGCTATTTTGGCTGCTTTGATTTCCCTGCTCTCGGAAGCAAACATTAACACATGTAAAAATTCTCTCTGTAATACATGCTGAAGAGAGAAACAGAGCAGGAGTTCCTCTGCCAGGAGAGCAAATTGCTGTCATACTTCAGCTAAACAAAGATTTGAAAGCAAAAACTGGTGAAACCTCTTTTATATTGTCCCTCATGGATTATTCTGGGTGATTCCAATATGTTAACTCATTTATTTGATCCTCGAGATTACTGAGTCCAGAATTTCTACGTTACACCTTTGATAAGAGATAAACATTTCACATTTTCACACGTGGAAAAAAAAAAATCACCAAGCTCTGAATAATAAAAGCAATGCCCCAAAATGCCAAAAAGCAGCAGTGAGAACAGAATTGTCTCTAGATTAATGTTATTCGTACACATCCCTGTCAAACTTCTCTTTTTTTCTTCCTTGCAATACATTAAATAGGATTTAATGCTTCCCCAGTTTTAACAGTTATTTTACAATGGCTTCTGCAGCTGTTGGTGTTTGGTTTTTCCCAGCTCCATGAGCACAGTTGCAGGATTGCCACTGCACATGGCTCAGCTTCCCAAAGCTGCCCTTTGCAAGCAGCACTGTGAGGTGGGAGCTGACTCAGGACAAGATGAGCCTCCCCTAAAATACTGATTGTCATTCACAAGGTGGCATTTTGGATTTCGTTAACAGAGGTGTGAGAAAAATCCAGGGATACAAAAGGGGAAAAGAAGTTTAATCTCTGTTTTGTATTCCCTAAATCCAATAGCTGCAGAATTCTTGTTGTAACCAGTAGGTCACAGTGTGAAAACCGAAGGAAAATAAACTTTAATATTTCTTGTCCCCATCTACTGCTTTAATTCACAGAAAGAAATCTCTTGAATATTAAAATCTAACCAGCAAACAGCCGGATAAATGGAATAAATAAGCTGCTGTGAAGTGGAGAAGGAAAAAGCACAGCAATGCAAAAGTGAAGGCTCTGCCACAACACCCAGGGTGTCCCCAGCTGCTCTGCCTTGTGCTGTCCATGGACGTGGATTTTGGGGGTGAGAATAATTCAGATACCAGGCCAGGTACATGGAAGTGTGAGGGAATAGGCAGAAAAATAAAGTTGTTTGACCATCACTTCAGTGCAATGAAATAATGACCTGAGGTCGTGTTTTGCTCAGATCCAAGTAATGAAATTTTTTAACGGTTTGAGCTGCAAAACAGATGGAAAACACAACTCAACATCCCCTTTTTGTTGCTGTTTCAGAACAGTTGAAGAGGTGAAGCTCGGAATGTCTGAAAGCCAAGTGCCAGGCAGAGCTCCTCACCCCTGCACACATCTCCAGGCAGGATGTGCTTCTCCACAGTGCTGAGAGATCAACCAAACTCCTCCCGGCTCACACATCTGCCCTTGGCACCTCCACTGAGGCTTTAGCACACCTTGGCACCCAGGGGATTCCTCTCTGCCACCCCTGCTAGGGGCAGGGCAGTGCAGCTGGTCAGTGACACAGGGAACTGAGGAGCGAGAAGCTGCAGAACTGACCCAGCCAAGCACCAAGACGGGTCAGTAAGAACCCTGATCCTCAAGCTGTCCTGGTTTGGGGTGGAAGAGACCCTAAAGATCATCTCATTCCATCCCTGCCATGGGCAGGGACACCTCCCACTGTCCCAGGGCGCTCCAAGCCC
>VYXC01009423.1:7444-52762 GCA_013397175.1 Platysteira castanea | reverse complement strand
GGAACAATTCTTTCCTAATATCCCATCTAAATCTCCCCTCTTTCAGTTCAAAGCCATCAACCCTTGTCCTAAGATGAGTTCCAGTTTGCATACTCTTCTGTCTAACAAGTTTATCGAGTTTATTGTGAAATTTATCTTTCTGTTAGGAATTAAGAAAAACGTCTCTGCCTAAACATCCACATGAAACTGTTGGAAAATTGATTTTTCTGAGAATGTGGTTCTTCTGCCAAATTTAGTTGAATCAACCAACAGCATCAGGTTTTAATGGTACATGGATGACAAGGAGGAACAGAAAAATAAATATATATGCATATATGTGATCACATTACTCTGCTTTCCTTAGGGTTTTAAAAGCCCCTCAGCATCTTTCAATCCATTCCCACTGATGCTGCATGCCTGTACAAAATTCCTGGCTCTCCCACAGCTGCTCTGCAAACCAAGTGTTCCTGGGAATGCCCACAGCAACAGCCACTTATGGGATGAACAGTAAATTCATCATTTGGGGGGTCAAACCTTTTAAATTGAAAATACACAGTGAGAGTGGATAGTTATTTTAAATGAGATGCAGTTTGTTCACCTGCATTAGTTCAGACACAGTAACCACCATATGAAGCCCAAAAGGTTTGGATTTTGCACATCTGTGTTGCTGGAAGAGGCACTAAAATGGATGTAGATTGAAACTACGTGAGAATTTAATTTCCATTGCAGTGCAGATTTGCCATTTGTTTTATGTTTTTTTTTAATAATGGAGCAAATTATCATAACTGCCTAACAGAGATCTAATAACTAAAACCAGCTCAGCCAGAGGGCAGCAGGAAAAAGAACATTTTAATATCTCTGAGGAAGTGAAAACAACTTTCTACCCTTGAGCTTTATCATATCTCTAATCCTATCCAATCTACATTTTGCATTATCAGTTATCTTGCAAGCCCTTAGCAAACAAGAAAGCAGAAAGTAAAGGTCTAAAATAGTTCTATGGCAAACATCAAACATGTCAGATGTGGCTCTCAGGGAAGAATAATTTAAAAAAAATTAAAATCTCTGGACTGCCCCTTCCCAAATGAAATTGTTGACAAACTGTTTCAAGAGTCTTCAAACCAAAGCAAAGCCTGGATTTAGCCTAAATAACCCCTCAATGGCACATTTTGGTCACAGATTCTGGAGAGAGACTTTGGGGCCAAAATAATTTGGAAAGAGTACACAGCAGATAAAGTGTTTTCTTCTATCTAAAGCTCTTAACAAATTAATATTTTCTTAGATAATTTTGCACTCCAAAAGAAGCCCACAGAGCAAGCAAAGAGCACTGCAGAAATGTGTTACTGGGAAGGGCAGGAACAGTAAAATCCTCCCTCACTTGGAAATCCTCAGTAGAAATCTGGATGTGAAGGAGGCTGGGACAGTGAGATCAGGCACTGAGCACGGACAAAGGTTGGGAAACCATCAAACACCCCAGCACAAATTAAATCTGGCTGAAAGATGTTCCTTAAGACTATTTTCCCCCAACATGTTGATTGGATTTACAGTCTAAACCATATTGATAGCAAAAAATCCCCACAAGCAACTGGTGTTTGTTCCTTTTTAAAAGAGCTGAGGAGTGTTTAAAAGTGTTCATTTCCTTATTGTTTCTTGTTTGAAGAAAAAATGGATTTAGAAGAAAAGGGGAGAAAAGTGGTTGAAATTGAGATTGGATTCTTTGAACTCTACTAGAAATAATAGTTCTATGAAAGTACTACAGAATATTTTTAAAATGTTGTTCTGTGGGGAAAATATTTTCCCTGTTTTGTTTAAAATAGACCTTCTTTGGGTTTGGGGCCTTTTTTATGATGATTCTGAAGTATTTAATGGATGTGTTTGTCATTTTTCTTTACTCCAGACACAAAGATCCATTGGCATCTGCCCTCAGCCATGCAAGAATATACATTTAACATTCAATTTTAAAAGTGTGTTCCAGGAAACAGCAGTGGTAAACAGCATTTGTGATAACCTTACAAACCACCCTACCAAGATGAGGCACAAGATGCTGAAAACTCAAGACAATCAATTGGGCAAGGGTGAGTTACTGCCATCTACTCATGATGCACATAATATTTATAAATGCTCAATAAAAATGATATTTCTAGAAACTAAAGAGACCAAAGTCTAGTCTAAGGTAATTTTTGAGGCCCTTGCAGTAAAGAGAGCGTTAGAGGGATTTTAGGGTGGGTTATACCAATATCTGGAGGTGTCTGTCCCTTGATATTGAATAGAGAAGAATCATGATTATATGTTAATATAGATAAATGTCTTAATCTGAGGCCCTGGCACAGGGTGCCCAGGGAAGCTGAGGCTGCCCCTGGATCCCTGGAAGTGCCCAAGGCCAGGTTGGACGGGGCTTGGAGCAGCCTGGGACAGTGGAAGGTGTCCCTGCCCATGGCAGGGGTGGCACTGGATGATCTTTAGGGTCCCTTCCAACCCAAACCATTCCAGGATTCTCTGATTCTAATCCAGACATCCAGGATTTAGGTGGCTAATTCCTGCTCTAAGTTAATTTCCTGACTTATTTAGGTGCAGAACTCAGCTCCAACATGCACAGGGAAGTACAGAGGCAGCTGTGATTCATTCACGTTGTCCTTTTAGGTTAAACTGGCATGAAATAAAATACATCACAGAGATCATCAGATTTTGGTACGGACGGGACCCATATCTCCAAAATCTGCCCTTCCAAGTCATTTTCAGGGGGAAAATAAATCTGAGAGAAGCACAGCTTTCTTGTCAGGAGCACAAGTTACCCTGGAGTGAGCAATTCCCCCCTTGCCCAGGCGAACAGAGAGGGGTTTGTGCAGCTGGGTTCTGTGCCCTTGGGGACTGCAGTGACAGCAACACTTGGCCTTTAGGGCTGGCAGATCTTCCTAACAGGCCCCCCAGATGTTGGTTAAACAGCCGTGTTCCTATGGCTTTGGAAAAGAACTCCTGGAAGCTCCCTCAAGCCCAGCAGGCTCTGCCTTGCATCAATTCCCAACCCCACGGCTGTGCTGGGGTAACCTCGGGAAATTTGGTCTGGAGAGTTCCTGGGGTGGGACCCTGGGACTGACCCCGTCTGCTCGCCCAGGAAGGCTTCCAGCAGCACTCCCTGGTCCCAGGCAGGGCCCACTCCCTGCCCCAGCACACACACCCCCTCTGAAAGGCAGCACAGCTCCTTCCACAGACTGGGAAAAAACTCTTTATTGCGAGCCCTGGTGAGAGGGGCACGGGGAATGCAAGAGACCAAATCCCTAATAGAGGAATAGTGCTGGAAATGTGATTTTTTTTCATATTTTTGCCCTCTCTTCCTGCTCTTTTGCTTCCATTTCTCCCTCCTCTCCATGCAGCTTGGGTTCTGCACCACAGCTCTCTCCTCAAGCTGCCTGCAAGGGAAACCATCCTGGGCTGCTGACCCAGCAAACCCAAGGAATTGCAGGCAAGCAACACTCTTGCTAGAGACTTGAAAAATATCCTTCCAGGAGCTGGATATTAACAGCTGAACAACACAAAAAATGACTGGTTCTGATTTTACCTTTCTTTTTTTTTTTTAAAGACTTCATTTTCAAAAACCCTTTCTAATGCCCAGTTTGTTGTTTGTCTGCTCATCCCACCCTCCTCCAAGCTCACGAATGCAAAACCAGCAGGGGGGAAAAAAAAAAATCACATTAATACCCTTAAGTCAGTGTTGTTATTGTTTTATTTGCCTGTCACAGAAATTATTGCTACTTCCAGAGGGCAAAAAAAAAGTGAAGGCTTTAATGTAATACAGGGCAACTATTTTCTGCTTTGGTACCTGCTGCCTTGCATTTCTAAGACTGGGATATCTTGTCTGTCTCAAGGAAAGTTGTGGTAGACACCTGTGTTTGTTCACAGCGTTGTGAACCACATTTTTGTAGAATATGTGTATTTTTAGACTTTTTTTCCATCCCTCTGTCATTTATCTTTTGTTCAAATCAGCTTAATAAACTTAAAAACTTCAAGACTAAGTTGGACTGGGCTCTGGAAAACCTGGTCTAGTGGGAGGTGTCCCTGCCCAGGGCAAGGGGGGTGATACCACCTGACCTTTAAGGTCCATTCCAATCCAAATCATTCCATAATTCTGTGAAAAACATTTTAACCAGGTGTCTTTCCTTAGCTTCTGCAATAACCCTGCCTGGCACCTNAAAAAAAAAAATCACATTAATACCCTTAAGTCAGTGTTGTTATTGTTTTATTTGCCTGTCACAGAAATTATTGCTACTTCCAGAGGGCAAAAAAAAAAGTGAAGACTTTAATGTAATACAGGGCAACTATTTTCTGCTTTGGTACCTGCTGCCTTGCATTTCTAAGACTGGGATATCTTGTCTGTCTCAAGGAAAGTTGTGGTAGACACCTGTGTTTGTTCACAGCGTTGTGAACCACATTTTTGTAGAATATGTGTATTTTTAGACTTTTTTTCCATCCCTCTGTCATTTATCTTTTGTTCAAATCAGCTTAATAAACTTAAAAACTTCAAGACTAAGTTGGACTGGGCTCTGGAAAACCTGGTCTAGTGGGAGGTGTCCCTGCCCAGGGCAAGGGGGGTGATACCACCTGACCTTTAAGGTCCATTCCAATCCAAATCATTCCATAATTCTGTGAAAAACATTTTAACCAGGTGTCTTTCCTTAGCTTCTGCAATAACCCTGCCTGGCACCTGGGGTGCCCAGGTGAGGTTACAGGTGCCAGTGCACCAGAAAAAGCACCAACACAATATTCAGGGCTCCCACCACCTTCAGGAGTGTAAACACGCTGAGTTTGCTCAGAAAAAAACCCAGAGACTTCGAAATATCTCAGGTGGAGATCTCACCCTGAGAGAACTCTCACTCCGGCACTCTCTGTAAGGGTCTATCCCACCTAAGTGGCAGGATGATGAACATCTGGAACTTGAAATCCTAATTTTTGTTCCTCTGAAAGGAGGAACAAAACCTGGTTGGTATCAAGGCCTCTGTGCTTTTGCCTCACTGATTTTCTCAGGTGATTTTTTTGTGATACCACAATTCTGACCCTGCTCTTTGAAACTGCTTTACCCAGTATTGCACACCCCGGGACTTTGTTTTTCTATTTTAAACAAGGCTTTTAAGAGATTTGCTATTTTCTGCTGCTTGCCCCCAGCACCAGCTCCTCACATTAAAATGGAAAAGCTCCAGCAGCATTAATGCCTTGGTTAGCTGAGTCTTTATCTCCTATGGAGAACATTCCCAGCAGCTCCCTGCCTGCCTGTGTACATATTTATATTTCCATTTCATAAAGAACAGGGAAGTTCCGTGCAGCAGAGCACTCTGTTAGAGAAACCTGCAGTCCTGCAGAGAGCCTGACTTCTCTAACAGGGTTAGGAGATGCTACAAATCACCAGGCAGGTAAACTCATTAAAAGCTCTCTCATTAAACCCTGGAATGGAAAAAATAATTTGCTTAAAGAGCAGGGATCAACCCAACTGTTTATGTTCGTGCCTGAGGAGCCTCATATTTGGGCTGTGCTTAAAAAGAGTGCAGGCTGCGAGAGAAACGAGTAGAATACTGGGTCTGAATACACTGTGTCTCATCTTTTAAAAATAACAGGGGCTGGAACGTCGATGATTCTATTTGAAGGTAGCCTGGCACTGGAAGTGACAGCCAGGGATGAATAATAGAGGATACAGAGAGTTCTGTGCTCTGTAGCCATGCACACCCTGGGAAGATGGAGAAATATTACCCCCTCAGCAGCCAGGGCCTGAGCAAACACTGCAGTTTCTCTCCTCACCTCCTCATGAGCTGCTTAAACATTATCAGACCAGGTTTCGTTCTCTGCTCTGCGAGGTGCTGCCTGTACATCCAAATCTGTACTGGCCCATCTGACTCTCACTCAGGGATCACACTTCAGTGTTGTTACACATCACCTGCACCTTCCCTTTTCCATATTTCTTCATTTTTTAAAGGAGACAGTAACATTCTACCCAGCTGCTCAAACATGAAACAGAAAATTCTCCCACTGGAAACATTTAGGCTTAGCAATATTAAATATGTACCCTCAAGAAATTCCAAGTATTAGGGGAAGAAATACATCTGATCCAATTATTCCAGACAGTTAGAACACCTGCATTGCAGTTACATTTAAAATTCAGTTCATACACCAAGCCAACTTCGTGAGTCATGAAACTCATTGTTTCTCAAGTACATTTGGAACCAGACAAAGGTGGTTTAGGATCCTTTCTCCTCCATAATTTTATGATGACTTTTGTTAATATTTTCCAATTAAAAAAGAACCCAACAAAACAAAACCATAACCCAGTGTTATCACAGATGAATGGAATGCAAAGTCAATCAAAATGACAGTGAAAGTGAATGCAGAAGCAAAAAAAACCAACATAGAATCTTCAAATGGTTTGGGTTGGAAGGGACCTCAAAGACCATCCAGTGCCAACCCCCTTCCATGGGCAGGGACACCTCCCATTATCCAAGTTCTTCAGAGCTTCCTCCAAAGTAAAGAATGGGAATGACTGAGGGGAGGTGAGCCAGCTGAAAGAAATGGCTTAAAACCAGCTAAAATAGCAACACAAGCATTTAAATCTAGGAAAGCACTTAAAATGGGGGAAAAAAGAAAAAGCTCAAGAATTCTGCTAAAGGCCTTGCAGGCGTCATGGTGCCTTCAGTCCCAAGGGGTTCATAGGTCAGGTTAATGCAGAACAGCCTGTTAAACACACGAAAAACTAAACCACCCTTGGCTCTGAGAGTTAGAACTGGCTCAAAAGGCTCATTTCTAATTATTTCTTAGCATATTCTATTCTCGTTGCCTGGTGGGAGCCCATACTTGAAGCCAGCTGGAATTTCCCATTCATACTCGGTTCTCTTTTTGCCTTTTCGTGATCTGTTTATGGATGTGGACACCAATTTGGGGGCTTTCGTGGGTGAAATGAGTCTGACTATTGGTAGAGCCAAAAACTAAGTGTCCAAGCAGGTGTGAAGAACCAGGAGCTCATGCAGCCACTCTGAGGAAAAAAGGATTTATCCCAATGCTGAGATCGGGAGCTCTCCTGGGAAGTGACTGCAGATTTCTTGAACAGCACCAGATGTGCTTGGAGGAAAGCAATATAAAACCAGTGTTTTCCAGGAACTTTCTGGAGTCTAGGATGACTTTAAATTACTCTATTTTTTTTAAGTCACCTCCACTTCCTTGCTAGAAAATTGGAAAATCTGTATGACAGGCAAGTACGAGTTTGAGGTCACCAGCACAGCACATTAGAGATGGTTTGAAGGGAAAGGGTGTGCCCCAGAGGACGAAAATGTGTTACCACAAAAGAATCATAAAAGAATGTGATTCTGCAAAAGGATCACACAGCAAAAGAATCACAGCAAGGGAAGAACCGTAAATAAGATTGTATCATTCCTGAAATTTGGTCTGTGAAAAGAAATGCAGGGATTTAATAAGAAAAATTATATCAATTAATATCAATATTAATATTAAAAATATATAAATATATAATTTATAATTACTATAGATATAAAAATATATAATTAATATAAAATTAATAACATAAATTATTGTATACTCTCTGTTGTGGGCTCTGTGTGTGCAAACACACAAATTCATGTGTGTTGAATCATTAACATCAGCATTCCTGCATATGACTAAAATAAAACCTTATATTCATAAATAAGATCACAAACTTTGCAGAAGCTGCAAATAAAAAGCAGCTTTCTCCTTATTAGCTCTGGTTTGCTATTTGGGATTTCATTAAGAACTGTTCCTTCCACGAGCTGGAGCTGATCACCAATTATCCAGCTCAGCAACCACAGCTATGTCCTGAAACGTGAGCAATGGGGAATTTGCTGTCCTTCTCCATCTGCCAGGAAGGTCACCCCTCTGAGAGCTCAAGAGATTTGTTCATTTATTTCCCTTAATTAAAAACTGTTCACCTCTACATAACAAGACACCTTTCGAGGGTCTCAAGATATATATCAAAAATCTTGAAATATTGAAGGTTATTGGTAATTTAGCAAAAATGCCTTTTGTCTTTTGATTCATTTAATTATTTTGTTTGAAGTCTGAAAAATATGTTTGCATGGCCAGGAATTCAGGTTTCCAGGTTGTCCCAGGGCAGGATCCATGTCACACCAACACTTCTGTGTCCAAAAAACCAGCATGTGAATTTGAGCTAGCCTCCTTTTACAGTCAGGAATCTCACATGAACCTCAGTACCTAAATCAGGTTAAATTTGGGGTTTTTTTCCCCATCCCCATTAGCTTAGAGGAAGTTTACTGTGTTTTTATATACTGTATTATACAGTTTTATATATATATATACACATATATATATACAGTTATACTGTATAACTATTTTAGAGATATATTATAAAAATTAAACATACTCAGTTTTTAACAAGCAATCATTTCTACCTGACCAGGAAAGTTAAGGTAGAGTCACAGGATAAGAATAGATAAGAATTCTAGATAAGAATTCCAAAACCATATATTTGTATGTAAAAAACTGTATTATTTGGATGAACACAAGTATTGAACACAAGTATGGTACCAGTTCCAACCCAATTCCACAGAGTTTAGCTGTATTATGCCACATTTCAGATGTGCAGTCAAATGAAATGGACTCTAAATGAGACTCAAAAGAAAAGAAAATGCATTTTTGTGTGCCATAGTAAAGGCAAGTTCCGTGCGCTGCCTGCTATGCAATGAAGAAGACAGGCCACAAAAACGATAGACAAGAGCAAAAAACTCTGCAAAAACTGCTAAAAGATGCTCTGGTCACACCACCGCCACATTAAATAGCTGTCATTTAAAAATAAAACCAATAAATGTCACAAATTCTTCAGATCCCTGGCTATTAAAGTATAATAACATGAGAATATCTGTGTATTAAGAAATATAAAGCATTTGCATGGAAGTTGTGGAAGGCTCTTAAGGGGGATGAGCTGGAGGATTCAAATCCTGGTGCTATTTGTCCCTGGATCCCCGTGAGCAGTGCTCCTGGAGGAGAGCTGAAAAGCACATTTGTGATCAATGGTTTGACACAGAATTGCATTGAAACACAACAAGAGGTTATTGCAGGGCTTGTGTACAACTCCTCACAGCTACAAAACGGAAAACAAAAAGCTTTTTTTTCAGTGGTTTTATGGCTGAAATGTGAGGAGAGATCCAGCCACTGTGTAGGGACAATGGAGAGGGAGAGTTACAATCCCCAGACGTGTTACCACTGAGATATTAATGGAAGAGCACATTGTTTAGTAGAAAAAGGCTTGTGGGGAAAATTAATCCCTGTCATCTTCATAAAGAGCCGAATATCTTCAGAAAAATGATGGATGACTTTAAGTGCCTTTAGGATCTTTAGAGGCCCATTTGTATTGTTTCCATAAAATTGCTCCTCTGAAACTGGAGGCCTTGAGAAGCACTGCCTGGAATATCTGGAGGTTTAGGTCTCACAGGCAAGGTTGAAGGGAATCTCTAATTTTATCCCCTCTCTCTGGAAAAAAAAAATTCTTAAACAAATGGATTTGAAACAGGAGACCCATTTTTTTTTTCTAATTATTACTTAATTTTATTTTGAATCTTGGATAGAAACAGTGAAGGAATGCCCTCAAGGGATGGACTTGTCCTTCTCAGGATAAGCAGTGATCACAGTCCTAATTTATTAACAAAAGAGGCTGGAAAAGTCTTAACCCAAACTACGAGACCACCCAGAAAAATCCAGAATCAGTGTCCGCAGCAGATCCTTCCTTCTTGGCAAGTGCTGGCCTTGAGAATGTGTATTTATATCAGAACAATGCAAATAAACCAATTTTTCCTTACCATGGGAAGCAGTACGAGGCTGAAGAAGGAGATCTTCCAGTTGATGGCCATCTTCGCTCTTAATTTGGAACAAGTTTTGCTCGTTAACACTGTGATTAGGGCTGGAGCACAGGCTCTCTGCAGATATTTTGGTTGAGGTCTTCACGTCAAGGCTCAGATCTCTGCAGCAAAAGAGGAAAATTATTATAAATATGGAAACCATGGGGAGAATGAAAAAGAAATGGACAAAAACCAGAGAACCCAACACTTGAACTGTGAATTGCACTTACTAGAGATCAACAATACTTTTACAGCTCTTATAGATGGTCTTGGACATTCAATTTAAAGGCAAAGGACTTGTCTGTATGATCAGTAACTTGTGCCAAAGAAATACTGGAACAGGTTCTGTAGCTGCAAAGACCTGAGCTGTACCAGGGGAGAAGGAAGGGTGGATTATTTTGGACAAGAAAAAGGACTTGTCTGCTTCATCTCTGACTCTGTGGTTCACCCTTCATGATTTTTGGTGGTGTCGTAAAAGCAAAACTGTCTGGGGGCTTTTTAGGAGCCTGGTTCCCAAGATAGTTTGTCCAGATAACAAAATCCATTACCAGACTTGCTAATAACCTGTTAATAACCTTGTTAATAACCTGTTAATAACCTCTCTGAGAACTTGGCAGCAGAGGGGCAAAGGAATGAATTGTAGTCTCAGGGTAAAGATTCATCCCAGACATACTCAGGATTGATTTACATGGACAAAAACTCCATATCTGTGACTTCTATTGTTTGGTCTCTGCCCAGAATGAATTGAGAGTGGGGGGAAGGTGTTTTAATATTTGGATTTATTTCTCATTATCCTACTTTGATTTGTAAAGGACTGATTTGTGAAAGAACTTTTAGAACCAAAGGACACCCAAGTTTTATACTGACTGCAACGCACGGCCAGGACACCAGCATTTGGAAAGGAGAGAGTCCTTCAATTAAAAAATAAAATAGGAAATTAATCTCTTTCTAAATTTTGGGAGAGCAATGATTCATGAAATTCTCTCTAAACTGATCTGTTTTCTTCCAGCCTCACTTGATCAGGCACTCACGCTCTGTTCTGGCACTGAATTTAATTACTTAACTGTATTTCTGATGGTTTATCAAATAATGAGCAAGTGATAAGATCTCAGCTGGGGAGGACAGCAAACATCCCTGGTGACATTCAACCGTGAGGACTTGGAATTCCATTAACAGAGGCAAGACAAAACCAGACAGACGCATTAGCAGCCACTGGATCTGGAATTATTTCCTGATCGTTTGCCCTCCCGTGTGCAGCTCAGTCCAGAAAAGCCAGAGAGGGGTGTGGAGGTTGAATTCTATCCTTTCATTCTGTCACTGAAATGCATCAGGAAATGATTAAAATGCAGTGGAAGGGTGGGAGATGCCTGACTAAAAGATGGATAAATACAGATACCCTGGGGGAATGTGGTAACCTTTAGAACACTCTTTTCACTTTAACCTGGCAATCCCTGGGTTTGAAAAGTGCAGGGTGGTTAACAGAGGTCTCGTGTGAGTTTCAAAGGAGCTTCTAAAGAGACAACAAGAACATCTGCAAACCATTTCATGGCTTTTCTTTCACATAGTGCAGGGAAAATAGAAGAATCTACTTCATTTTTTTCCCTTCAAGGTAGCCATGGAAACCTGCACCAAATACTGGGCTGAGGCCTTGGTGTCATCCACAGAGGCTGGAGTTTATTAGGGAATAACAGGTACCAGAACTTCTGCCCTGGACCTGCATCAGAACCTTTTACATTGTTTAGCAGTTCCTGGCATGCAAATTATACATACATTCAGAGCCCACCTATTACTAATTAAAGGCTGCCTATCTCTATTATCAATTAAAGTCCAGTTATCTCCCAGACAGGTACTATCAGCTGTGTTATATTAGAAAAATAAACTTTTTCTAAAAATATAGGCAATGCTGATAAAGTGTGACCATTCAGTATTGAGAAAAAAAGAAATAAATACATCAATATTGCATTTGGAAGGGAAGCTTGAACGATCATATTTTCTTCTGATGTCACTGGTAGATAAATCCTGTAATTTCATTACTGATGCTTCATGTTGCTGTTTTATCTGCATCTGCCACTGTAATTAAAATTAGTGAAGTCAGAATAGCCGGTAACAGAGGGGTTGTAACTTTCAGTTATGGATAAACAGCTCCTCAGAATAATCTTCAGTTATCTCTGGTGAAACAGAAGGGCTGCTGAAGTGTCTGAGAATCTGAAAATCAGCTGATTGTTGCTAAAATAGAATGGGTTTCAGGGGATCGTTTCAAGCATGGTTGAAGTACAGGAAGAAGGAAAAAGAAAAAGAACATTGTTTTGGTTCAATAATGACTTAGGAAAATAATTCATCCCCACTGAAGGTGAATTCATTTGTCCACTGGAAACACTTCCAGTGCCACAGCAGATTCTTTATGAAACTATCTGAGATGCTTAAGGGCAGGTTGGAAAAGCTCTGGCAAAACTTGTTCTGCTGCAAGTGCCCATTTCTCTTTCCATCTAAAAAAGCTCTCTGGAGGCTGGGGAGCACAGTTCCTCCATGAGAAACCCACAAGTGTCAAGTGCACAATCTGATGTCCCTAATGAATAAAAGCACACTGTGAGTCCTCTCCAGGTACAATGGGATTGCTCCCAGGGAGGCATAAAAAAGGTAATAAATCACTGTTCTAAAGGATAAAAACTCACCATATCAAATAATGGGTAAAATTGTTATGCGACATCTCCGAATGTACCTGCTGGATGAATGAAATGGAGGGTTTTTTGATGAAAGACGATTTTTAGTGGCTTTCCAGGGTAGTTGTGAGCTCTTACTGAGATCTCACCCAAAAGAAACCACCTGATCTGCCGAGCTCCTCGTTGTGGTCCTCTGGGACCTGTGCCAGTGGTTTGAAAGGAAACCAACGCTTTTCAAAGCTGACCCACAGTGGTTTAGACCAGCAATGGACAAATGGGAATTCATTCCTTAATTCATCCCCCTCCAGTGTCCAGTCAGGGCCTCCCACCTCATCCTCTTCCTGCCCCATGACCAAGCTACCGCCCAAGTGTGGAAACCTGAACAACTTCTGACAACGTGCAGGACAAACTGAGCTTTTGCAGGCTGAATACATTTCAGGAAAGTCAACCACTCCATGCACAGTTATTCCAGTTCTTCTTACAGACATGAAGAACATTTCCCTATGAAGAATAAACATGGCTGGAGAATCACGGGGTGTAAAATATATGAACAGAACACGCATTAACATAAAATCCTAGAATGGCTTGGGTTAGAAGGGACCTTAAAGATCACCTCAGCCCAACCTCCTGCCATGGACAGGGACACCTTCCACTGGACCAGATTTCTGGCTTTGGACACCTCTGGGGATTGTCAATCCACAGCTTCTCTGGGCAACCTGTTCCAGTGTCTCACCAGCCTCACAGTAAAGATTTCCTCCTAAAATCTAATCTCAATCCACCCTTTTTCGATTTAAGGGCATTTTCCCTTGGACTTTCACTACATGAAAAGTCCCTCTCCAGCCTTCTTTTAGCCCCACTTTTGGCACTTAAAGGTGCCCTAAGGTGTCCCTGGAGCTTTCTCTTCTCCAGGATGAACAGCCCCAACTGCTTAGTGGCTCTCCTGAGGGCTGGAACACCTTTCCTTATGCACCTGATATTCTTCTATCTTCAGGCTCTCAATACAAGGTGCAAAATCCACTTCATTTCCTAATTTCCCTCCTGTAAATTCCCAAATGGGGTATTCCAGCAACATCATTTACATTACAGGGCATGGTGCCCCTTCCTCATGTTCCCACTCGCCAGCAATGAGCAGAGCTGGGAAATCAACCCCTCACTGACCTAGGACACATCTCCTAATTTTAGAAACCTGGGAGATACATCCTCCCACAGGAACTCATTGTCAAGTCTCTTTTTATACCAACAGAGAGAAGCAGACATGTGAAGAAAGCGTTTTGTCTGACCTATTTTAACCGTCTACTTTAAACTTTCAGCTTCTCTCCCAGGGTGTAAAGGAATTCTGAGCAGCCAGCTCATTTGTTGATATCTACGTTGTGGGTATCTAAATTTGGACAGAAAAATCCCACCTCCAGTCAGAAATATATGGATCAGCAAGGTGAAACCCATACCCAAACAAAGGATTGAGAAGGAATTTGGTTGTGTAGGATGTCAATAAACTGATGTTGATATATTTAAGGCAACAAGAAAGCTAAAAGAAAATGTAACTGAATATGAGACAGCGAGAGCTCTGAAGTTTTCCATGGAAAGTTCTCCCCAAAGAGAAATCCAATTAAGGCAAAGAAAAAGAACACCATGATCTTTCCACTGTCTTTAACAGAGTAGATATTATTTCTTGAAGTTTAAATATTTTGGGTTGGTTTTGTTTACTTACTTTCTAAATTTGAGGAAATTAAAGTTTCTTCATGGATCTCAGCAGCTGAGGGTCTGACTCTACGTTCTTTTATAAGAAGAGTTTTATTCTCCCTTTGTGTACCTGACTGGGAAGGTCCCTCAAGTCCTTGTTCCTACCCACCAAGTCTTTTGTCAATGACAAAACAGGATTCAAAGGGTAACTACATCAGGAAGTCTAAGATGTGGATTTTCAGAAAGGATTTACTGCTACAAAGGACAAAACCCTTCTCAGCTGCACACAAACATCTCAAGGGCCTCAGAAATCCCACACCTTCGCCTGAAAGAGTTGTCAACGAACAGCTTGGAATTGTTCCACGGGGTGGTCCACAAGGATGGATGCAGGCTGTCCATGGTTCTAACACGTGAGCTGACGTGGGGATCATGGGCTGAAGAATATCCATTTATGACAGATACATTCAGGCAGACTCTGCTGGTACTCAGCATTTTCACTGTGCAGGGAAATTGTTGCTTTAGAAAACAAAATTTAAAAGGGAGCTGATAGAGCATTAGAACAATTTTGCATGGAAATAGTTGAAAGAAATAGATTCAACTGCTGCCTGGCTTAGGCATCTCAGTGTTAATGAATATCCAAGTCTGTTAGCAAAACTCAGTAATAATCCTTTTACCTTCTGGAGGAATAGGCTTTTGATTCTTTTTTTCCTTGCATAAAACTCAGAAAACACCTGTGAATTTTACTAGAACTCCCTTTCTAAAAGTGAAAAGTGTGGTTACAAAAGTAGGAAATGGTAAACTGCAGATGCTGAGACTCCCATATGCAAATGAGACCTTAGGTGTCCAAATATTTCTGCGTGAAGTAGGATTATCAATTTCATTTACTTCCATGAGGACTTGTGTGGGAAATAAAGCAATGTGGTTTTGAAAGAGGAACAACTGCTGAAGAGGATTCACAGAACTGGGGTTGGAAGGATCTCTGGAGATTGCCTGGTCCAACTCCCCTGCTCAAAACAGGGTCAGTTACAGCAGGTTATTCAAAACACATTTTCAATCAGTTTCTGAATATCCCAAATGTTGAGACTCAGCAACTTCCCTGATCAACCTGTACTCGACTATTCTAAAACTAACAAAGTGTTATCTTACAGCTGAATTTCCTGTATGTCTGTTTGTGCTTGTTGCCTCTTGTCAGCGCTGAGAAGAGCCTGAGTCCATCTCCTTTGCACCCTTTCATCAGGTATTTCTACACATTGATAAGATCCTCCTAAACCTTCTCTTCTCCAGGCTGAACAGTCTCTGAGTCTCTTGTTGTAATTCCATAATAATCTTTGTGGCTCCTCCCAGGACTCGCTGCAGTTCATGCTCTCAGCAGCCCAGCACTGGCCCCAGCACTCCAGGGCTGAGAGAGGGGAATTATCACCTCCCTTGACCTGCTGCCAAGGCTTTTCCTCACGCAGCTGAGGATGCTTTTGGATTTCATCGCTGCAAGGGCACTTTGCTGGCTTGGGATCCACTTTGTGTCCACCCAGGGCTTTAGGTCCTTCTCTGTAGGACTTCTCAGCAGCTGAGCCCCAGCCTGTCCTTGTGCACGGGATTATTCCTCTCCCAGTGCAGGACTTTGCATGTCTCTTTCTTCAGCATGATGAGGCTCCTTTCTGTCTATTTCTCAAGCATATCTGGTTCCCTCTGAGCAAGAGCAGAATAAACTTCTTGGACTATCAGCCACTCTTAAATTTGTGTAACCTTCAGTCTTCTCACAGGTACACTCTGTCCCATCATCCTGGTCATCAGTGAAGACATTAAACAGCATTGCCTTGTCAAAAAGATCTTTATAGTTCAGCCCAGCCTACCCAGGCTCTCTCCACAGTCAGAGGAGATGTAGGTAACCTCAGGGAGAGATTTCCTCATCCTAAAGCTCGATGCCTTAAGGCCAGGTTGGATGGGGATTGGAGGGACCTGGTCTAGTGGAAAGTGCCCCTGCCATGGCAGGGGGTTGGACTGGATGACTTTTATAAGGTCCCTTCCAACTCAAACCATTCTACGGTTCTATGACACTGTGCCTAATTTTGGACCAAGTGAATTACTGCTTTGCAAGAGTCAATTTTTTTTTTTAATTCTTTTTGTTCAGACTGATGAGGGCAAACAAAGAAAAATCCATTCTCAAAGTTTGAGACACCCAAGCATTAGTGGTAAGCAAAACAGCCCTGACTTCCCTCTATGTTGCAGCCTTATCTTACTTTCAATACTACCTTTATTGCTTTTATTAACACAGCCTAATAACTTCCATGTATGTTTTACTTCAGCTGTCCCTGATTACAATTTTGGTGGAGTGTTGGGTTTTTTTTCAATTTTATTATTTTCCTTTGAATGGTTTCAATTAAATTGAAATTCCCTGAAGATACGAGCATTATAATTTGTCCTTACAAAGTACCCTCCTTATCACTTCTGTATAACCTGACAGCTCTTGTTTTTTCTAGTCCCCTAGCTTTATAGAATTTTCCTAATGTATAAAAAACTCCATATAAAACTATTCTAAACCAGGTTTTAGTAAGTGTTGCTCAGCCAATTCAAGAAAGATATCCAAATTTACACTCTATGAAGATCTGATTAATTTCTGGATTAATTTCTGAAAATTATCAAAAACCCTTTGAAAGTCCAAATCTGCTGTAACCCATCCTTCAGAGGTGTTGTTATAAAGCCCAGACTTTCCTGAGCTCTGGAAGTTTATGCTGTTCTGGGACATATGTATAAAACTAAACAAGACTTGATTTTTTTTAAAACAAACTCCATTTAAAATCCCTGAATTTTATAAATAAATGAAATTCTCACAATATAACAATTCTTCTCCTTCGTATTATGCTGCTTCACCTGTACAGGTATGATGACATTGAAGGTCAATGACATCTAAATTATGGATATCTGAATATTTTGACATCGTAACAACTTTGAATGTCTGTTTGATGGAGCTGCTGCTTCAGGCTCTCTGAAAATGCAGGTGGACATGGTGGATCATTCAGGTGGATCATTCACCCAGAGGTCAGGATTTTCTAGCTTATCTTTGCAATGACAGCAGTGACAGACCCATGACAGCAGAGGCTACGGAACACAGTTCATACCTCCCTGGGCACAGGATGGCTTTTCTTGGCAGGTCTCCCATATAACATCACCAATAAAATTCTTGCCTTTATTGGCATTATTTTCCCTATTGCATTATCCATCAGATTTACTGTGCCCATGTGTTATTGACATCCCCAGAGGCCTGGTGAAATGACAGAACTTTTAAACTAAGGACTGCAGATACTGTTGCAGGGAAATAATTGCAAACTACCACACATTCAGGAAGCATCAGGCAAAACAAAAGAAATTATGTGAGAAGATTCCCTCTTCACAGCAGATCAATTATCCTTTTTAAGCATCTGTGGTATATGTGAAACTTCATTGCTAATATGAAATTAATACTGGGATCATAAAGGTAACGATGTGCTGCTCCCATTCCAGCAGGGCTTTAAATGCTGCTTGGCAAGGGCCTTCAAAATTATTGCTCCACAACCAGGAAAATGTGTTCTCTGCCTGGCATTTCAAAGCTTTGCAAGAGCTCCTTGAGTAATTTGCTTTCCTTGACCGGTGGTCTCGTTTCCTTCCCTGGCTGTAGGTGTAAATATTGTTTTTATGATCACATGGGAGGTTGTAAGGGCTGTAACCTGTCCAGCAACCTGTCCAGCAGGCTCTGCTTTGAACCTGCCCAGCACTCGAGGAGCAGGCATCTCCCACAGGCAGAGGAAAGAGTAAGAGCAGAAAATGCAGCTCTGGACCAGAACTTTTTATTCCCATTGTCTCTGAGGAGCTTCCCAAGTGCAGTACTTGGACAGCACCTTCAAAACAATTCCTTAACTCAAAATATTCTGTTTATCAGAGCGTGGTGTCACTGCTAACACCCTCAATAAGCCCTGCTGATGTGCTGAGCTGATTATCTTAAGATCAAACTGCCATTATCCAACTACCATTGCTCCCCAGACCCGAGCCAGGCTCCATGCAAGGTGCTCTCAAGCTGTAAGGAAACGCCAAGGGTATCTCTAAGAAAACATTCCACTATTTATTTAGCACAGGCAGGCCTCAGAGGAGTGTTCCTGCAGCTGGTGATGGACCCAAGGGCAAGACCCAGCCTTGGAGCTCCAGCAACAGCACAACAAACTCTTACCACCCCCGGGAAACAAGTCTACCCTTTCTGTGTGAGAACAGAACAAAAGTAATAAAACAGGCAATGAAAGGGAGTAAGCTGTTGCTCTGGAAGGTGGTGAATACAATGAGCATTGGCCCAATGCCAAAGGAATAAACACGAGATGGTGTGAAGAAAACAGTCTGATACAACCTTGGTATTGAGAAAAGGGTGCTTGGGAGTGTGGAAAAATTGCCAAGTTGTTCAGAGAGGATGATCAAATGATCTTTCTTTGCCTCGTTTGAACAATTCCTTGTCATTTTCCAGTGCAAAGTCAGAGGCATTCTGAATACAACAGCTTGTACTTCACTGAGCATTCTGAGCTGACAATCTGTGGCGATGGCCCAGATAAACATCCACACTCCTCCTCTATGCTTCTAATCAGCAATATTGAAAGCTTTCGTGGGCTAAACTCCAGCCCATCTTGATAAAGAAGGGACAGATATAATGAGTTTCCCAACTCTTCACTGGGTAGAGAAACAATACCTCTACTTTTGTGATTCCTCAAGTGCATATTGTCAAGGAAACGTATCCCAGAACAGGCCTGGACTACAGTCCTGTCTTCCTATCTTCTTTTTTTTTTTTTTATTTTAACAGTTTCATTCTTCTCTACTGCACTGAAAGATAAGGTTAAGACGCTGCATGAGCACTAGGAAACTGTATCTTTTTTTTTTTTGCCTCCACATTTCCTTTTGTACTCCTTTCCTATTGCATTTCTGACAGCCTGAGCTCACCCAGCTGTGTCCCATATTGTGCTTAATAAACTCATTACACTTGGACATTATTAGGACCTTCCACAGCACGTGTTCTTGCAACACCAGGGATGGAATCCAAGGCACATAAATCTGGCTGTCTAAAAGGAAACCATCTCTATCCACGCTGGCTTCTCTCAGCTGCCTCCACAGAGAGTGGAGGACGAATAATTCCCCTCAGTAGCACATGGCTTTGCCTTGCTCCCGGACAATGTGCTACTCGTCTTGGCAAACAGAGGGCTAATAAAGCAGAAAATCAGTTTGATTAGCTCAGGAAAGCCTGTGTGGAGCAGGCACAGCCCTGAGAACAGCAGAAGTGTCAAAAAAAAAGGAGGAAGAAAAGCGACTGAAATAGAAGTCAGTGCTGGGACAAGAAGTTAAGCTGGGAATTGGAAGGAAGCTTTGGACCACCAGCAGAATAAAGCCCTGGAAGTGCCCTCCAGAGAGAGGAGGAAAATAGAAATAAAACTCAGAATTTTGAGAAGACTCCATATAATGTGACTGTTTTGTAAACCAGTTTCTCTGACACATGGAGACACTGCAGTGTCAATAGCTACAGATTCCCAACCACATGGCTCTGATTCAGAGCTGGATCCCATCTCTCACCTTAAAGCACAGAGTAACCTCATGTCTCTGCAATGAGGAAAACTCTGATGAGGCAAAATGCATCCCTGGAGGTGTTTCAAGGGCACGGGGATACAGCACTTGAGGACAGGGTGTAGTGATGAACCTGGTGATGCTGAGTTAATGGTTGGACTCAGTGATCTTGGAGATCTTTCCCAACCTAAACGATTCTATGATTCTAAAAGCTCTGACACAAAAGGCAGTCACAGTCTGACACAGAAAGACGTGAGTCTAGAGAAAATATTGTCTACAGAAATGAGTCTAGAGAAAATTTCTTTTCTTTCTCTTTCTTTCTTTTCTTTCCTTATTCTTTCTTTTCCTTTTTCTTCCTTCTTTTCTTTCTACCTTCCTTCCTTTCTTTCTTTCTTTCTTTTTCTTTCTTTCTCTCTCTCCTTCTCTCTCTCTCTTTTTCTTTCTTTCAGAAGGTTTCAAAGACCATTGTCCTGTCTCATGAAGCAAGGACACACCAGAAGACATCGTTGAGAATGTTGCAGACAATCCCAACCCTGTCAGCCCCTTCTCTTAGTTTGTCTCTAGATACTTTGCTTTATGGAAATTCTGGAACTCCTAAAACCTCGGGTAGCCTTACAAAAGTATTCCACATTATAAAACTGAACTGCCAAGCTATGGGTCAGAGCACTGAGGATGTCTTAGCTGAGATCATATTTCAGGGTGCCCAGTCCCTTAAAAGGATGTGAATTCACAAAATCTAACAAAATCTAGAAAATGTAAATATTCAGCTTAATTGATAAACCACCACTTCACTATTATTATGAATAAAGTAGCTCTACCACTCCTAGGGGGAAAAAAAAAAAAAGGGAAATATAAATGAATGGAAGTGATTCATTCATGTGGAATCATCTTTTCAGTCAGTGATTACGACTATCTCCATTCATCTTCAGGATCTGCTCATGGATTTCCATATGAGAGCTCCAGAAGATGAGCTGGCCCAGTGGTGCTCTATAGGGTGGCAGATTATGGCCCTAAGGGAATACCTGGGAAGGTCAGAACGATGCAGGACCAAAACAATTTCATATGAACACACACACACGGACATACAAGTACATGCAGAACTCACTGGCCAGTAAATGACATCTTCTCTTATTTGAACAATTCTAGAAGTGTCAAAAAAAAATCCATAAAAAAGCCATCAAAACATGCCTAGAAGAGATCAGTTGTATCCATTATAGCATTGTTTTTACTCCTGTCAAATTCAAAGCTGCTACAGCAGCAATCTTATCTACAGATCCTGTGCGAACAGGAGACAATGGAAACTAAAAAATCTGGTAATTTTCCTCTCTTGGATGTGGCTGTTGAAGTGAAAGCTGGAAATCCTGACTGCAGATATTAAGCTGTCTGATGATGAAGTTTATAAATTGACAGGATGGTCATCGGATCAGACACAACCCAACTTGCTATGATTCACATTTTCCTTTAGGAGTCAAGTGGAACTGGAATATCCCTTGTGGCCCAGAAAACAATCAAAATGCTGTTCCTTTCCACTAGATAGCTTTGTCATTTTATCCTCACGCATCCCAGTAAAACCCAGGATATAAACACGTAAATCCAACCAAGCTGAAATCCCCTCTTCTCCAACGTGCCCACTGCACAGTTTGAAACAGGCTGACTCATGTCTCAAAGTCACAGTGAAATGCCTCTCTCCCCATGAGGGAGGGTCCTCCAGAGCCCTGGGTGAGAGTTATCTCATTAAAATGTGCACCTCGAAACCCAAGATAATTCCCACAGATTCCTCGTATAGTCCCTGAGATGTAATCAGCACACCCCAAAGAGTTCACAGCATATGTTAGATTATCCTAAATGATGTATTTCAAAGTAACAGATTAATTATGTCCTATTTCTCCCTATTTTCCATCAGTAGGAAGGGAGGCAAAAAGAAAGATTTGGGACACAGCATTAAAAGATTCAGTCCAAACATTAAAAGTTGCCAATGCTACACTCAGCAGATGAGTAGCATCTTACAGTGGGCAGCAAATTAAGGTCAAATATTGTGAAGTGTTTAGCAACAGTTTTTTTCTTGTTGCTCCAACCTCTTCCCTTTACTTCCCTCACATCAGATCAAGTGTAAACTCTGTTCAGGTCTTCATTCACATCCACCCTGAGTTTAATATGTAATTTAAGCTCGGCTGAAATGGCACTGAAAAAATGTGATCATCACGTGCCTTTCAAGCACTTTGGAGATGAAGCTTTGACCCCGTAGAAACTCTTTAGGACAGAGGATTTTGGCCAAGATTTCACAATTTCACTGTAGTGTCTAATTTGTCAGTTCTCCGTTATTCCCCTATTTCCTTGGATTCTCTGTGGAGAGGGTTTCTTCCAAACTCTGGAAATAACTACAAGAACACTGCTGTGGGCAGGCACAGCTTCCCAGGCTGATTCCTCATGGAAACACAGCATCTGCCCATCCTGGTCAGCATTTGAGGAAAACCTCTGAAAACGACTGGAACGTTTCCTAATATCCAATCTAAAGAAAAGCAACCTAAGAAAGAGAAAGCTTCATTGATCTCCAGCACCGGGAGATCACTTCAACAGCCTCCAAGGGATGCAATTTATTAAGACAAGAAATCCAGCTGTCCCAAAGCCCTCATTTCTGCAGGCTGCATTATTGATGACCCTCATGGCTGCAGATGGCACAGAGCTCCATTCAAGTGGCCTTCTTGGGCTTCCTCATCCAGACTGTGGTTTAAAGAGAGGATTAAAGGTGGATCAGGACAAGAAAATAAAGGAGAAACCATCAGTGGTACGTGAGAGGCAGCTGGTAAAGCCTAGGGCAAATTTTAATGGTTCGTCTGTGCTTTGGCTGACCTTGGAAACATCCTTGTGTTTAAACATGGAACCAATCCTAAGAACTGGGCACTGGCGGCACAGAGTAACTCCAAGTTATCTTCACATCATTTTCTGGCATTTTCAGGCCAGTCTGGTGAACTGGCATCTAAAAGGCTTTTGTTGTTGCTACCTGGGAATGTATTCTGCCCCAAAGACCACTTCTCATTGGAGGCCAAAAACAAAAAACCCAAAACAAACCAACCAACCAAATGAAAAAAAAAAAAACAACAAAACCACCAAAAACCCCCCCAAAGAAAACCAAAACCCCACAAAAATCCCACCCCAAAACAAACAAACCCTGACCAAATCCTCCACATGCGGTAGGAAAGGTGAATCCGCGTTTTATGGTATTTCCTCCCTCATATCCCAGAGTTCGCCTCTGTCCCTGGAGTCTGTTGCCAGCTGCAGCAAATGAGGCATGGGATGAGTTTGTGTGTTTTTCTGAAACATGTAACTCACTGGGGAGAGCAGGGTAGGGACACAGAAAGGAAAGGAAGAGAATGATCTTCTCTCAGCAAATAAAACTGAATGTGTGACAACCTGGAGCCAGCACAGTGGGAGGCTGCTTTGGACAAGCAGAATAAATTCTGTGCTGGAGCCTGGGTAGGATGGAGCACAGAGGACTCCTCAGGGCACAGCTTGGCTGCCATTAGACGTGCCCAGAGAATTGGGTATTTTATTGAAGATCGTTTTATTCAGAAACAGCCGTGAAATGAAAACGCTGTGTGAGGCAGAGAATAATTTTTCCAATAATATTTTGCACATTTTGGGTGTGTGCAGGTCTCCCACTCAGAGAAAAGCAAAACGTTGTGGCATGGATTTAGATGTCTTTTGGATTGTTTAATTCCATCCAGCACTGCTTGGCTCTAATTGATCACTAAATCCTCCTTGATGGACAATAATCACAGGTTTTACAGAAATAATTCTGGCTCATGTTCTGCAAAAGGAGTGTGGTATTCTGTGTTATCTTCAAGTCAGCAATGAGAATAATGACAGGTTTTTAAACAAAATAGTGTAGGATAACATGAAAACAACCCTTCCAAAAAAGGAAAACAAACTAATAAACAAATCCCAAACCCAAACCAGGACATTAGGACTTACAGGTCATAAATAAGCAGGTGAATAAAACCTCATAATTATTCAGTGACAGCCATCCAGCTCCAGTCCAAAAGGCCATGATTAGCATCTCTCTAAAATGGAAATTATTGTGTTTTCCTTTTTTTCCTGCCTTTTTAATGTGTTTTCCAAAGCAAACCAAACGCCCCTGTTTGCTCCCACATGTAGGGGCCTCCTCAAGGCAATTCTCCTCTCTGAAGACAAAAGGAGCAACTTCTGAAGAGTGCCTTGAGTGAGAAAGGAGGACATTGAGTTCTTCACATCCAGGCAGCCTCAGTATTACAGACACACACAGGATTAATTTAGCCCTGAGTACCAGCTGTACCTCCTCTGATCACCAGCATAGGGAATAACACAAAATTCTCCTTTTTTACGCTTTCACAGTGTTTTTCTTTTCAACTGTTTTTAAGTTAATAGTGTTTGTTTGCATTAGCTGGGAGGTTCCTCATGAGATGATGTGAATTCTTTCCTTTTGCTCTGTAGGAATGAGGCGTTCTCCACTGGGTACAAATCCCACAGGAGTGCTCCAAACACCTCAAGGAGGGTGTGGATATCCCTGTCCCCAGGTCTGGACATGCTGAAAAGGACCTTACCCCCAGTCAGCCTAGAAGCACCAACCCGTGCTGCACTGCCTCCTGTCCACACTGAGCTCCTTGTAGGATCATTGCCTGACCCAGTTTACTCCAGGTGAATTGGCTTAAATATTGGGTTGATTTAGATTGGATATTGGGAAGAAATTCTTCCCTGTGAGGGTGGGGAGGCCCTGGCACAGGGTGCCCAGAGAAGCTGTGGCTGCCCCTGGATCCCTGGCAGTGCCCAAGGCCAGGTTGGACGGGGCTTGGAGCAGCCTGGGATAGTGGAAGGTGTCCCTGCCCATGGCAGGGGGTGGCACTGGATGATCTTTAAGGTGCCTTCCAACCCAAAACATTCTATGATTCTATGATTTTGTGATTCTATGAAAAAATAAAGCTTTGCCAGCCAAGGTCAGTGTGATACAGTCAGGTCAGGGAACTCTCCTCAGCAGCTCAGGGGGAGATTCAAGAGGTGATGATGAGATGGTAGATTTGGCTGGAGGTTCTGGTGTCTTCAGAGAGGTGCAGGCCTCCAAAACCACTTCATGGACTTCACACTTCAAAACTCATGGACCCAAGGTCTTCCTATGACCCCACAGGGGTTTTTTTTCCTTTTTCTTATATGTGTTATCTCTTACTCTTGATGTTTATGATTTTAACTCTCAAATGGCAAATTCTTTATGCCATTCCTGACAGAGCAGGTGAAGCTGGGTCTTAGCAACGCATATATTCTAATTTTCTGACTGGAAACATTTTCCAGTAATAAAATACGCCCCAAACTCTCCTGCTCTTTAATTTGCCATTTAATCGATGTGTTCATATCATGCTCAGTAAATGGTGCATTGTCAGTTTAATTTGTTCAACTCTTGTTGTGCTACTTGTTTTCACCCCTCCTTACTTCCCCCCCTCCCCAGTACATAACCAACACATCATTTTGCATCCCATGTGGGATTTCTCTTCTTTAACCTACTAAATCTTTTAATTCCTAATTTGGTATTCTGCTCTAATAGATTCATCCAAGAAAAAGCCCGGAAGGCTGGAGCTAAGAAAAATCACTTTCATTTTCTCAGATACTATCGAGTGGTTTAATGTAAAATACACATGCAGTGCACAGTTTGTGATCTCAGATTTTATCATCCACGCGTTGCAGAGCTGAGTCGAACCTGATCAGGTTTTTGATGAAGGGATAAAGATTCAAGTCTGGGCTGGAACCACTTAATAATGGTGAGATACTGAAAAAAAAAGTAGTTGCATAACAGCGAGGAACAGTTTGCAAGAGAGACTGAAATTTGGCTCCAATGCTCTGGTGTGAAATGTGGATATCAGCACAAGCTGTCCAAAGCAGGACTTAGAACTTAATTAATCTTGCTGCTTCATTATTAGGGATCTCCATTTAAATTAATGATTCAAATTAAAGTGTTAAAATAGCAAATGGACAATCTATATTTAATCATAAATGCTATTTATGTTTGTCATTTGCATTTTTAGCTTTTTTTTTTCCCCACCCTGAAGAAAGGTTGATGATAACTGAGTTAGGAGACAGAGTTTGGAAATTCTTTTTTATAACCGGGGAAGGTATTTCAGGCATATTTTAAGTGGATATATATTTTCATTTCTATTTTTTCATTGATTTTTCCATACTGGACCATGCCATATGGTTCATTGGGATTTAGTTTCTAGCAACTCATAATTTAATCAAGAATTACTGTCTAAGAATTGAAAAGAAATTAAAAGCACATTTGAAAATGCACACACACGATGTTTTAGGCCCTCATGCCCTGACTGAGGAAGGCAAAACAAAGTTGCTCATGACATTGAATTTTATTTCGAATTACGTGATGCCCTGAACAAAGAAATTATCATGTGGTGTTAGTGAGTTGACTGCGCTGCTCCTGGACAAAGAGTTCTTCCAGTTAATTATTAGCATTTAAATTATAAGCAGAGATATTTTAATCTCTTTCTGCTGCTAATAAAAAGAGCCTGACACCTCCATGGCATGAATCATATTTTGATTTCAGTCACTCTTTGGTCTCTTTGGTTAAAGATGAAGCCTGTAATGACTGCCCTCCTAATTCAGACATAATAGAGTTTGCACTTTTTTTTTTTTTCATGTTCTACCTCAGTTTCACAACACACTGTGACCTCTAGAGGTTGCCTCAACTCCCAAATTGTGTATTTTCCTCATGGTTTCAGTCAGCCTTGTTTTCTTGGAAATCAAAACTAAATTCCTGTGAATGTGCTCTGAGTCTTTAATTGCCAGGATGGAGAGTGGGTGTTCACCCTTCATGGTTTCTTCAGAAAAGACTAAAAAATTGGTCTTATTGCTATAACAGTCCCATTTTTCTGCTAATTCCAGGTCATTCCCTTGCAAGGATGTCCCTTCCCTGGAAGTGTCCAAGGCTAGGCCGGACAGGGCTTGGAGCACTCTGGGATAGTGAAAAGTGTCCCTGCCCATGGCAGGGGGTTGGAATGAGATTAATTTTAAGGTCCCTTTCAACCCAAACTATTCTGGTATTCTATGATTTCTTCCCTCACACCCCCTCAAATCAGGTGCCAAAATTTCTTTTCAAAATTTACCGTGAATCATGACAAATATGGCGGTTGATGACTTTTGTCAAGGTTTGTCTCTTAAGTGTGATTTCGTGTTCATTTTTTTTCCCATTTCCCTTCCTTAATCTTTGCTGTTACAGGCCTGGTTTGGGGGATTGACGAGTCCCTTCCATGGCAGTGGGATTGGCTTTAAGGAGTGTCCACCCTCCAAAAGCACTTGATGTCACAGCGATAACCTCCCAACTTGCCACCATTTACAGGACACACTGAGAGTCCTGCAAGATCTGTTCCTTCAGCTCCCACGGTGCCTGTGGATTTAAAAATGCCAATAGTCTTAAGACAGATTCCTACAATAAATAAAACTCTGATATACCAACGTGAGCAACAAAAGAGAAAAGAAAGACAACCCAGTAAAAAACAACCCTTCTGAAGGAAAGTGCCAGTTGTACTCTGAATTCTGAACGTCTCTAAAGCACTAAAACCAGACACGAAGAAAATGCACTAAAATTGCTCTTGTTGTTATTGTCACTAAGGAAACAACTTCCCAAGAATCTGCAAGTTGAGTATGCAGGCTCTTTGATGTGCAGCCAACGCTCTCTTCCAGCACACCTCCCAACTCTCTGGCAAATCAGGTCTGTCCACCAAGGGAGATCTCTCCTGCTCTGCCTCAGCTGAGTCCTCCCTTCATGCAGGGACTGAACTCTGATGCTCCAGAAAAACCATAATCCAGACCTGCCGCAACACGCGATGCCAAAGCACAGAGTCATGACTAAACTGAGGGATTTTGCCTTAAGATACTTCTGCAATCCAACAGCACTGCCAGGACAGCTAGAATAGCACAGGAGCCGGGGAATGTGGGAGGTAGAATTTCTTCTGTCTGTTCATTTGTGGTGTTTTTTTCAGCCACACTTCACACACACCCCACACACAGTGACTGAGACGTGTGCTAGGTTTGGACTGAGGCACACGGCGTTGTAGAAAGGGTTTAACCTCTTCAGCCCTTCAAGCAGAGGGGCCATCAGCACATTGCCTGTTGGGAATGGTGCATGAGATCGGATCATCTCTGATTTCAGCCCAGGCATTGTAAAGAAGAATCTCAGCTGACCTGCAAACCCATTCAACACGCCATGCAAATTATTTATCATTCATTCAATAATAATTTAGTAACAGTTTAGTGACCAAATTCCAGGAGTTCAGGATGTTCTCTAGAGGTGTTTAATTTCCCAGCATCAGCACAGCCAATGTTTTCCAGAGTTGTAGAGTCCCTCATATCCCAAAAAGCTTAATAACGTATTCTGCTGAAATACATTCCAACAGGAGCACGCAGAGCAGATATCCCCTGTCACCAGTTCAGCTGCAGACTAAGGAGCAGATAGTGGCTAAATTAATTGAAAAGAGACAGCACAGAACAGGCAGCAACCAAGGAACACAATTATTTTTTTAATTACTGGGGACTAAGCCAAGACTTTAAGAAAATTGGTTAAATAGAATACGTGCAAAGATTTCACTAATATAAAATCATTTCAGAGCACTTGAACTTTGAAAATATTTTCTCATTACCATGGACAGGTGCCCATGTCAGATCTGACTTCCCAAGGCTCCTTGGAGGACTAAAGCACTTTTATCCAAGAACCAGAACATGTCATTTAGACAAGTTTATTTCTAGTGCATCCTTATCTTCTTGCAGTCTCTACTCTTCTATTTCCCTTCTCCTTGTGTAAAAGGGTAATCTGGCTCTCTGTAGCTCTCCTTTCTGAGGTTTCTATGTAGCCCAAAAATGCCTAAAAGGTCTAAAAGCAAAGCTGTCCTGTCCAAGTAAACAGCTGGACCACAGTGAATCCATCTGTCAATGGCAACAAGTCAATAACCACAGAGCAATTCCCCACCAGCTTAAATTTTCTCTGTGTGCAGCCAGCAAGGAGCTTTTGCTCTTCTGTTGAACTCATCCCCACCTTTGGATCAGAAGCGATTTCTCAGCTGCCTGTTTGTGAACAAGAAGGAGCTCAAGGAGTAGCCAACAACCACCAGTGGTGGTTTCATTGCAGGGGCAAGAAAATGGCTTTAGTACTGTAACCACATCGTGAAATACATCAGGTTTGGAACCTTCCTTGGCCTTGAAGTCAAATGATGGCTTTGTCATCCCTCTTGCTCCCTCTACCAAACTGCTTCACCACCAACTAGAGCAGCCTCATCCCAACTGCCTCTGAAAACACTCTCCGGGCCACCATGTTTGCAACTCCTGTTTGCCTTCATTTGTTAAATACTTTATTTAGATATTGCATAGAGAGTTCGGGTATCAGATTCTCCCAGGTAACTGCAGATTCTTTCTGTTTCCCTCCCAGCAGAGCCCTGTAAATGATTATCTGCCTTCCTCACCATTTCCAGTCTCACTGGTATCCATGCCAGTGCTGTCACGCAAACGCAGCTCTGCCGAAGAGATCTTAATGAAAAGAGTCTCTCCTCATCTAGGGAGGCTCATTTCATCTCAGAAAGACAACAGAAATTTCTGTCTCTGTGCATTGTGGAGATAAAAAAGGCACAAATGCAAAACCCAAGCAATTGAAAAATGTTTGACGACGAGTATGTGCCTGTCTGAGCACACGAGAACTCTGACGTGAGTTTTCCTCAGATAATTCCTTAACTACCAATTTAGGATAATGACAGTGACACTTTTAAGAAATCCTTTAGGAGAAGAGTAAGTATTCACTTTTAAATTCTGTAAACCTATGAAGGAAATATTTTGATCTTTTTTTTTTTTTTGCTTTAAATCTATTAACCCCATGTCCCATCCTTGACATGGAAAGCTTTTGTTTTGCAAATCCACAGGGGGGACTTAAGAGAGTGTTTTACAAATCAAAGTGGATTTTCCTCCAGTAGCTTCAGACTTGTACTTTGTGGATGTTCTAGATAACCAAGTCATCCCAGACTCTTATAATGGACAGTAGGGGGAGGGGAAGCTATTATGGGGCACAAGAAATCAGATTTATTTAAAATTTTTGCTTCAGGAAAAAAGACATTAATTGAACTTTATATTCTCATGCTTCTTAGATATATTGCTGAAATTTATGTAGATGTGATGGAGAGAGTCTATTTACAAAGGCATGTAGTGCTAGGACAACAGTAGGTTTATGTGGGGCATCAAGGAAGAAACTGTTCCCTCTGAGGTTGGTGAGGTGCTGGAACAGGTTTCCCAGAGAAGTTGTGGATGCCGCATCCCTGGGAGTGTCGAAGGCCAGGCTGGATGAGGCTTGGAGGAGCCTGGGACAGTGGAAGGTGTCCCTGCCCATGGATTGGGTTGGAATGAGCTGATATTTAAGGTCCCTTCCATCCCAGGCCATGCTACAATTCCATGACACAGATATTGAACTCAAAGTGTCGCTCCCCAGGTGGCTCACGCACGGTGCTGTGATTTTTTAATGGAATTTCCTTGCTACTGGAGCAACGCATTGAATAAATCACCAAATGAACAAAGAAGCTTCAATACCTAGACCGATTCATAAAAGTGATTCATTTTAAAATAATTCAGAGAATGTCAGTGGAATATTTGCTAAGAGACATATTAAGAACTTGGGGTCATGGCTCGTTTATCCCATGGTGTTGTTGTAAGGCCAAGTTGCAACAAGCAGGACGAATATATCTGACAAACATTTCAACACTGCTGACATTAAATACACGGGTTCCTTCCCCGAGCTCATTGCACAACATCGTGTAGGAGCTCTTCCAAAGCTGCTCGCAGGAAACTCAGAGGGGAAAACTCAAAACAGCAGGTGGAGAAAGGTGTAGGTCACACTGCACTCCTCCTGCTTTGTGTTGTAATTCGTGGGTCACTGAAGGCAGCAGTCTGCTGAGAGAGGCAATAAAGAATAAAGTGTGGGAACGTATGGAACATTTTGTAAAACCAGGCTTGAAAACACAGAGCTGCCAGCCATGGAGCTCATGGTGGTGTTGGCGGAAATCATGGTAAGAGCAGCCTGGATCCCCACTGGACAGAGGGAGCACAGCAAAAAAGGGGTAGAGAATGATAATAGCACAGAGGGCAGTGGAAAGCATTGGAGAAATGTGCATTGTTTTATTCTTTTGCACATCTGATCATTAAAATAACTGGCTAATCACTGTGGTTCGTTTTGGTGAGAGTGGAGGGGCTTACATCTCTTTCTTAGGGATGAGAACTTTGTTGAAGGCTAAGTCCAGCTTCAGATGATCTCACTACCACCTGCCCAATTTAGAGCACATTGGTATTTTTTTACCTTCTTCATGTTCCCTTACGTCACTCATTTTTCTTAACCTTCTTCAACTTAGAGGAGAAAAAACTGCCACAAAGGTTAATACAATGTTTAGAAGTGCTGAAAATAAAGGCAGGAGAATGTTGGGACAACATCCTGATCTATGCTGCTCCAACAGCAAAGTCTTGAGATGCATTTTGAGGAAAGATGGAAATTATTACTTTCTTTAATAAGTAAAGAAATTCTTGGAGATTTTTACCTTCTTGACTCAGAGGGTGGTGAGGCCCTGGCACAGGGTGCCCAGAGAAGCCGTGGCTGCTCCTGGATTCCTGGAAGTGTCCAAGGCCAGGCTGGACAGGGCTTGGAGCAACCTGGGATAGTGGAAGGTGTCCCTGCCTATGGCAGGGGGGGGACTGGATGATCTTTAAGGTCCCTTCCAGCCCAAACCACTCTCTGATTCTCTGATTCTCTGATTCTATGTTGAGGGCGGTTTCAGAGGTGTGAAAGAACAAGGCAGGCTCAGCCATCCTTAAGTCTGTCTTCTTTATCTTTGTCGTTCCTGATAAAAATGCACTAAAATGATAAACACAGGTCGTGCTTTCTGGTCTGATCTTCTGCCTGTTGCAGGCTAAATGCAAACACAGAGGCACTAAAGGTGGTGATTTTTCAGTCACACAGAAACAGTAGCACAATTCAGGGATGCATTTTGGAAGTGGCAAGGACACTGCACAAGTACAGGAAAGTTTGGCATGCTGAAACCAGCCCATGAATCAGAAGCTGTAATATTTTGGGTTCAAGCTCTCAGAGCTGATTTATAAAATGCCAGTTTGAACATGCTGCTGAAGAGAGTGATATGGATTATCTTGGCCATGCACTCAGACACGCCTGCATATCCTTTCCAGTCTGGCCGGGCTACACGGAATGGGGAGATCTGTTAACTTTTCTTTTTTCAGACCATCATATCTGGCTTACCTGGCTCTTCCACAGCACTCACTGACCGGTATTCCCCCATAGCTAATGGAGTTAAAAAGGATGTCCAATCCAATAAATTTTAGAAACCTAATTTGGGATCAAAAAATTGAAATCTGGATTCTGCAGGTTTCATTGTTGTAAAGACAACAGCTAATAAGCACCATTTAGTTCCACCCTGTGTGTATCTCCACGCATGAAAATGTTGTATTCTAGAGCAAGTAGTTATAAAAGAAGCGAAAAGGAAATTATGTAAAATTATATATGATTGCCAGAAAATTCAGACAACCCCTGGTTTAAATGAAAGCATTTTTAAACTTCGACATTTCAGTGAATGACAATCATTATGGAATAGTCTGTCAGTTCATTAAGCAGAATACCAGGTTAGAGTTTCTCCAGTCAGTGAAGAAATGAAATGCATGTTAATGTTCAGGTGAACTTCCTTCTCACCTTTTTAGAAAATAACTGTGAGTTCCAAATTATCTGATCTAAGAGATCTGGTTGAGCTATCACGTTGCTGGTTTCATATACATATTTTTCATGACATTTCACACACTAAACTTCTTCTGGCTGTGAATGGATTTGGCAGAGGGTCACAGCCATGGTACTGCATAATGTAGTGTACATGAAAATATGCATAATCTATTTATTGAGATCTGCCTCAGAAGCTCTTTGGGAATAACAGAGTAACTAAATCATGTCCTTGTTCTAATTCAGTAGGGACAGTGGGAAGGAAAGCAAGAGGTTGATGTAATGATCTATCAGGAGAAAAAAAAAATTAAATCAACATCATGTCAAAAGGGAGACTTTAGTTTGGAGAAACCATTTCTATTTCTGCTAGGAAGATGTAAGGCTTATTTTTCCAGATGAATCCTGGAAAGTTAAAAAAATATTTTTCTTTCGGGGAGAGTCTCACCAGAGGTTTTCCAAACTGATGCACGTAAAGCTCCCCAGAAGCCCTGGAAGACGCTGGGTGTATCGGAAGAATATCAAGGCCTGGTGCTTTGAAGAGTTTTGCTCTAAATAGGCCAAGTCTAGCTTTAATCACCTTGGACCCAGCTCTGTGTTTTCTGGAGACAGAGAATATGCCAGAAAAATTAAAACAGACAAAAACCACACAAACCTTCACCGAAGGAAGCGTGTAGTTGACATTGTTCATTGCAAACAGGAGAACTTGGAGAGACTGAAACAATCAGGTGGTAAAGCCAACAGCACTTTGGGACCTGGACAGAAAGGTCTTTTCTCTTTAAAAATGCAAAGCTCCATGGAACCTACGTCTCAAGGAGGCTGGGAAAAGGAGTCGCAAGGAAAAACTCTAGGCTGGAGCTGGTGAATCACAAATATTCAAAGAATTCAGTTCTTTCTTTCCCTAGAAGGAGAGAGCAATCTGGCCAACAAAAGCCAGGAGCTGTCAGTGGTAGCTGAATCTGGAGAAAGTCAAATTCAGTCTTGAGGTTGTCTCATGAAAAAATGATTCCAGGAATGATTTGGAGCTAAATAGANATATACACCCTGAAAGTTTGGTTTTTTTTTTTTTTTTTTTTTTTGTGCCCCAGTATCTTAACTGTGATCCCAAGACAGAAACACAAAAAGGTATTTTCAAGCCCTGCATGAGAATATCTGAAAATCAACCAATTTTTTGTGTGTCTGGTAAGACAGCGGAGGCCAAGATTCGACCAATCTCATTCTACATCATCAGGAGGGATCAGAAAGCCAGGACAGGACTCAGAGAGCAGATGAAACCATCTCAGTGGTATTTATTGAAGACTTTTTAGGCTAAAGAGTTACAGAGCTCAGTCTATAGCAGATAACTGTATTTATCCACATTGACTGGGCACTGGCCAGAGGCCAGAATCAGCAGCTGAAACGCTGGTGTTCGGTGCAGCAACACCCCAGGGTATTTAACTCACCCTCACACAGAGAGGAAATGATGTGCTGGAGATAAACACCACACTGACAAATCCCTAAGGGGTGATAGATAACCCAGGGGATCTCAGATGACACTTATCACCTATGCTGAAGTGGCTGAATCACGTCCTAAATCCCCTTTTACTGTAACAGCAGTTTCTGCACTCAGTACAGGCAGGGGCTTTAAAACCCACACCCGTCTTGAGGTGTCTGGATCTGTAAGCTGGATCCCATTTCGGGTCAGCCTCACAAAAATTATCTTAGCTAAAGGGATCTGTCAGTTCCGTGCAGAGGAAAGGGGAAGAGTTGAACACCAGAGGTGAAAATCTGTCAGGTATACACTTGCTGGAGGCACAAAAAGTGCTTTTCTTCTCTCCTGAATGAAACTCAGGCTTTGGTTTCCTGTGAAAGCTCTTTTCTGTGACTATCATTGCTACCTCCAGCTGTGGAACAAATAACAAGCCAGAGAACAAAAAGCTGGAGAACACAGAGCAGCATCCAGAGGCTCGAATGATGCAGAGAAACACCTTCCACATGCCTGATAGTGGCTTTCACTCTGCTCCCCCTCCCTGCAGCCACCAAGAACTATTCTCTAATGAAGCTCATTCCAGCTGTTCGCCCACTGTACGTAATCATCTCAAACAAACCCATTCAGCAGCACAAAAACCCCATCCAGGCTGCCAAAAGCCACGAAACCCGAATGAATGAGTGTGGCTGGTGCCATGCAAGGCTCCAGTGACAGCTGTGACACATTCGCAGCCTTAGTCATGAAGAGCTTAAGCATCTGCGGTATTTCGGATGCTCTCTCATCTCCTCTGCATCTTAAGTTAGAGCACAAAACTCCTGGAAGGAATCCAAAGATCCAGCTCTCTAAAACACAGGAAATGAGTAACTTCACTAACTTTAACTCGGGTCTTTAAATAATGCACTTGTGCTGGCTGCTTTATAGAATTTGTTTCTAGGCCAAGAGAGAAAGTTCTGTTGTGTGTTCAAAATCTTAGATACAAATTAAGCCCAAGCTCATATTTGGCTTTTGGTACTAATTGCATCAATTTAAGAATGCAGATGCGTGTAAAATGTCATTATACAAATATTTTGTTTTAAAAGGAAATGCTTTTTACTTATGACCATGACCATGCCATTTTATGTTTTTGCTAGAAGCAAGAAGAGCCTTCCCTAAACCTGCTTCAAAAATGTGACAGTAAGAGCAGAAGCAGAAATGTTGGGATTTAATAAAGTCTTTCCATTCCAGGAAAAGGAATTCGGAGTTAAGGATATCTTAGCTATTTTAAACTCCCTTTCCAAGTATATATAACTTATTTCTGCTGTGGGGAAATGTACCTCTTACTGCTACAACTTTAACTCCAGTCTACATATCAATGTGTTCTGAGAGGCTCATATTTTTATTTTTTTGCATTATATGGTTTTCAGTAAATAATTTTCAAGGCCATAACGAAGGAAGAAGGGGTTAGTTAAATCGATTTATCAGTGGATTTTGTTAGCTTAGGACAGAGGGTGAAAGCATTAAAATAAAAAAGCACTGAGCTATTGATATATGGCAAAAAGCTGGCTTTTAGGTCACCTAGTTCTGAGCACGAGGGCTCCAAGCTGGTCAAAATGTGTTTCACAAGGTGCCAACCCTGAGCTAATGAGGTCTGGTCAGCATTCATCTCCAGCTCCGTCCAGCTTCCAGCGCAGCCGTTCCCATCCAGGGCAGAGCAGATGAATTTGGAGCATGCACAGCTCCTGCCTGGCTCGGAGAACAGGCAGAGCCAGCTGGTGTGTGTCTGCAGGGAATCGTGGTGCTGTCCTAGGTGTGTCCCTGGGCTGATGTATCCACAAAATCACACCCGAGCTTCAGCTGGCAAATCCCTCTGAGTAACTGGACAGAAGAAAGTGTTGATACACGAAGGAAGCCCACCAGGTTTAAAAAAATCAATGAATAATTAAAAAACAAAACCCAAAAAAGCATAACTAGATGGGATATTGTCTGGGACATGTGGCGTGAATTCTCCAGCATGGAAAATTCCCTTCATGGAATGAAGGGAAGATGTAGATGAGGAAGATGTGGAGTCCACCACAGCAGTCTTGGTTTTTTCATAAAACCTGGGCTTTTCCTAAAACTTAACAGCTAGCAAAACTTGTGAGCTAGCAAAATATCACCAGCCTTCCCTCCCAAAGAAAGATGGGAGCAAGAGAGGAATTTCACTTCCTGGGAATGCCTCTGAGGTACCACGGAGGGCTCCCTCTGGCTGATTGTGTACCTGAGTCACTGCAAGAACCTCCACAGGCTGACTCAGCTGACCCACTGCAGGATGGGATGACCACTGTCCTAACCCTAATACAGGGAATTGGGGTGGTTGGCTTGGATGTGAGGATTTAGTTTTCAGCTGCTTTCAGAGAGTAAATGAGCATCATCCAGGCAGCCAAACACTTCCGAGTGAGAAAGCCTGCCCTCCACATGAAATGAGCAATAGTTTAGCCAGGGGGTCACTGGGGACAAATTTCCTCTTGAGAATGAGTGAATTTATACATCCTCTGCTCCTCATGGAGGGACTTAGTGATACATCTGCTCCCCAGAAACCACGAACTTGATTCAGTCACATTTCCCTTCAATACAAAATCTTTTCTTACGGATCCTCACAGAATCAGATTGGACAATAAATTGTCCCTTGCAGGGACAGAAAGTAGCAAAACTCACCTCATTCTGAGCAACAAATGAATAAAAATAAAAAATCCAGGCTATTAACCCACCACACAGATTAAAACATCTTTTCCTGCCCTAGCCCTCAGCTGCATTTAGCAAACCAACAAATCATAGATAACAGACCATAATTATCCTTCCATTTGCAGCTCCCGAGCAGTCGCGACCCAACCATCTCTAATGGGGTGCAAAAGCCACTGTGTCTGAGGCATGCTTCTGGTGAAATCCCTCAGACTGGATGGACAAGCCTGCAAACAGACCTGGCAGATGTTTAATGTATGTTCAGTAAGGAGCTCTTAGACATCAATATTCCCCATGTGCTAGAAAATAAATTATTATTATTGCTATTGCCATAATTATCATTAAGAAGAATTTGACCATATACATATTAAGCCCCTTTTCTCTCAGTTCTAGAGTGAATTATGAATTGCATAAACAAAAACTATAAATATTGAGTTATTTGTTGGGTGTTTTGGTGCTTGTGTTCATTTGGTTTTTTTTAACAATGGCATTAAGCAGAGGTTTTAAAACTTAAAAAAAAAATCTATGGCAATTAAATAGATCAAAGTAGTTTCAGATCATAGCTCTCTATCAAGGAGTAAAACATGACACCTGAATGAGCAGGGGTGAGACTGTCAGGGTGTCTCCAGGGCAGATAAATTGAAGAATTTGTATTCAAGAGTAGCCTGGAACCAGAGCAGCAAACAAGAGTCCCTGCAGCTGCGTATTTCTGCAGGACCCTTTCCCAGGGAATATTCCTCAGCACAACAGCCATGCTGGCTTTAAATCCTCTGTGAGGGGATGCTTCCACTTTTCCTTTAGGAGATGGAATGGTTTAGCTCATCCTAAGAAGTCCAGCCCTGAAATTATTAATCCGACTGCTCTGGAGATGAGCTTGCAGGGGGACACAATCACTGAGCTGCAGTGAGTTACATAAACAAGGCTTGAACAACCCAGGCAGTTTTATATTCATTCCCAGTTTGCCTCGTGAAGATAAAAGTGCAAACCTAAGAAGACAGATAATAAACAGAGAGAGCAAAAGGTGGTCAGAGAACAAAACACCAGCAAAGCAATGGGGTGAGGGGTAGACAATCTGCCATGAAGATCCTAAAAAAAAAAAATCTGCCTTTTTCCCATATATTTGTGCCCACTCAATTACAACCCAAACAGCGTTTCAGCAGCCAGGACAGACACAAGAATTGTAGCACTTGTAGTGCTGTGGAAAAGTACCAAACATCTTTCTGTATGCAAAGCATTCCTTAAGTACAGAACAAGCTCAGCACCAGGGGGACTGGGAAAGTCTCCTCAGGGATGCTCTGAACAGCCTGTTGCAGCAGTGCCACAGCTCACCCTGACGAGAGAGTGTCAGCAAAGATGAGTTTTGAGTCGTGGATAGCAAAAAAGAGAGAGCTCCTCACTGCTGCACTTACATCCCTTTCAGCAGAGCTGTTCCACTTCTGCCCTGATGTGGAAAATTCACTCCAAAATCCTGTTGACTGCAGCGTGTGCCGAAGCACAGATGGTATGGGATTGGCTGGATGTGAAAGGAGCAGAGGAAATGGAAACAAGAAAACACAAGCCAACAAAAAAATTCACTTCATTGACTTAAAGATTGCGGCTGCACTCTCTGGGCCAAGGAATTGGGTGAAATAAAATTCAGCATCTCCACTGACTTCCACATCCTCAGATCAGTTTTCTTCTCCTGGGAACAGTGGCAAATAAGCAATTTCTCTGTTAAATCAGGACTAACTGCAAGGCCTGATATTTCTGCAGGTTTCTCCACCAGATATGAGTTGCAGCATGAGCCTGCCCTGAGTTCACTTTTTCTCAGTGCTTCTTAACTCAGATACTCTGGTTTCACTAAAAGATAATCTGAGCTAATTTAGGAATTAGACTGTTTGTACTAAATGTGCTCAGAAGGAAGGAAAGGCAAACAAAATCTGCTACATTGGAATGAATCAGCTCGGGGACACGGGGCTCAACTTAGCAAAGGCACAGGCACATATGGAACTCAACCCCAGGAAAAAATATCTCCAGGATGCTATCTCAGTCAGCCAAACGAGGAGAGATGTGATGAACAAAGGTCTGAATGTGCTCAGCAGCGCAGCCCAACAAGCTCAGAAATCTCAGGTTTTCTCTGCCTGGTAGCATCCCACGACAGACCTCCTGCCTCTGTGTTTGTGAGCCTCACAAACACCAACAGCAGCAGCTCTGGGCATCTCCGTGAGGCTGTGGCACCACCGTGCCAGCAGCAGGCATCTTAAACCCACAGGTTGGAAGGAGCCCTCTGATTTCCTGCAGGGACCCCGAAGGATGACGGAAAGCTAAAGCCAAGGAGCAATTGCAAAGCCTGTTTAAAGAGAAATAAGTGTACTTATCACACAAAAAGCCCCCCATGACCTTGAAGGCTGTGCAGTGCCCATGGTTATGCTCCCAGGCGTTCGCACATGCCTTTGGTTGGAGAGGACAAAACAGCGGAAATCTTCCACTCCGCGATGTCCGGGATAAACGGCCGGGACAAAACCAGACCAGCTGGAGCTGTCCTGAACAGCAAAGCAGCAACCCTGGCCCCCGGCACATGGAAACAGGTGGGAATAAAGGTGGAAGGCCACAATCCAGACACAAGCAGATGCATCAACTTTAATCCAACTCCCCTTATTGCCCTGACCAGCATTCCTTAATCATTCACAAACTTGGAGCAGCGTTGCCTTACCCATCCTATAGGACAACTTCTTCCCAGCCTGCTCCAGGGTGTTTGGCATCAGCCAGGGGTGCTTGTATAACACCTCCTTGCTCTGCAGCTACACCAGGAGCACTTTCAGGAGTTTGGCTCTGTGGTATCACTAACCTTCAGCGATCAAACATTCCCTTGGATTAGCCACGGAAGCGTTTCCCTGCTGTACCTGACCAGTGCTGAACAGGCTGAGCAGAGGAGTGAGGGGGCTGTGCACCCAAATAACAGCGAGTGCAAACCTATTTGTTGTTTTTTGACTCCAACAGATTAAATAAAAAAAATCCAACAAGCTGCTTCAGTTACATATTGCTGTCCCAGTCCACCATTTGCACTGTAATTAACATGCACCAGACGGATGGTAATTGATAATTCCCTGGGAAAGGATCACATCACTTTGCTGCCTTATTCACTTTAGTTAAGATTTTCTTCTTATTATAGCTACCTCCAATAGTGCTACTCCAAATCATCCTTCAAGCTAAAGGCCAGATTCTGTTTACCTGCAGATCAGATGCAGAAGAAATCCACTTCCAGGGAGTTCTTCCAGATCTGCTGCTGTGCAAGTGGGATGATCGTGTAGCCATGAACACCAGTGTGTCATTAATCAAATCTCCCTTCTTTTTGCCGTGCATTTCCCAGTTCTGCACAGCGAGCTGCATTATTGCATTCTGTTTCTCTCCCTGGCTGTAAACTTCTCAGATTCCAGCACATACCTGAACGCTGCACATCCTAAATTCAGAGCACAGCGGAAAAGAGCCTGTCCTGTGTGCCACCCCCCTGGCTGGAGATGTGCTCTGCATGAAGACGGTATTATTAGAACCAGCTGTTCAAACACTGATAAGGAGAAGTGCCCAGAGGCACGCGAGCAGAGGTCAAAGGCACCAACCGCAGTTTTTCGCTACTACCCCACAGCAAAAACAAGCGAGTCCTGCTGCACTGCTTGAAGGGTGAATCAGAGTTTCTGCGGCAGGTGAAGATGCAGAGCTGCATCGGGAGCCTCGAGCTCGGAAATGCCGACAGCAGCGGCGGGGCTGTTAGCAATCAGGTTTTATTTACCAGCCATATTGTGTTAAAACCAGACGTGATTCCCATACCGAGCGCCTTAACCTGTCACCGCCAGCAACGCGAGATTGATTTGTTTGCAAAGAACCAAATCTATCTGGAGGACGCATCCTCCGAGCCTGCCGAGGGCTGGAAGCCCGCACGCAATTCCCCCCCTAAAGAACTATTCCCAGGACCTGGGGCCGCCGAGGGACGAGCCGCTGAATCAATGTCACTCGCAGACGAGCCGCCGGCTCCCTCCGCTCGCCGGCTGCGGCAGCGCCGCTGGGGCATCCCCGGGCTCGGGGGATGGGGCTGCCCCGGGAGGAGCTGGGGGAGGCCGGGGAAGGACTCACCATTGCAGCAGGGCTCGTCCCGGCGCTGGAGATGCCGCATCCCCGCGGGGGGACAGTGGCCGCGGGGAGCCGGTCCGGCCCNGTCCCGGCGCTGGAGATGCCGCATCCCCGCGGGGGGACAGTGGCCGCGGGGGGACAGTGGCCGCGGGGAGCCGGTCCGGCCCCGCTGCCCGCGCTGGCTCCGAGCGGCCGCGGCCGCGCTCCCCCCGGCCGGAGGAGGGGTCGGCGCCTCCGAAGGGAATCCAAATTCCTCCTCCCTCGCCTGCCGGTCATGTCCAGGCTGCCTTTGCTCAGGGGATGGGCCAGCTCCTGGCCGTGANCTGCAAAGCGAGCTGGTCCTGCGGAGAAATGCAAACACCTCCTCCCCCGAGTGCCTGAGCAAAGGGAAAGCGATATGGAACCAATAGCTTCTCCTTGGCTGCTCTCATTAATATGGAGGAGAAAAAGAAACCAATGAGGAGGAGCGGGAGGAGGGATTTATTCAAATCAAATTTCTTAAATCGAACACCCTTTTCCCTTTTTTTTTTTCCTTCTCCCACCTCTCCCAGTTCTGCCTTCACCCTGTCACCTTAGCCCTGTTTCTGCTGTCCCAGAAATTTTTATTTCCTATTTCATTACGGTTCCAGGGTCAGCAGCACACGGCGATGGGAAGGAGGATGACATCGCTGCTGGGAGGGAGAGTGGGCTGTGCGAGGGAGGATGAAGGCAGCCAATTTCTCCCGGACCTGCAGCGAGTTGATTGCAAAGACAAGCGATAAAGTAGCTGGAGTTGTCAGGGAGGGGAGCTGAGGGGGAGCAGAGCAGGAATTCCAGCTGGAAGCAGCATTTTGCAGATGGTATTTGCAGATGGGCTGGTGGCCTGTGCCCAGGCTGAGCCCTCTGAGCTTGGGGAAAGGATTCTCTCCCCTCCCACAGCAGATGCACACCCAGGAGAGAAATGACTGCACAGGAACAGCAGCTCCTGCTCTGTCCCGCGTTGCCACAGAGCTTCCCAACAACTGGATCCCTGGAACAGCAGCGCGGGAGTGGCACCTGTTGCTGGAAAACCAGCGGAGAGGAGCTGCAGGGAGGGCTGAGATGCTGGGGAGAGGGGAAGGGGTGTCCAGCTGGTTCCTTGTCCAGTACCTGCAGAAGAGCAGCGTGGCACACGTCCCCTGCACAAAAGCATCCAGGCACTGCTCCCTTCCGCACAGCGCCCGAGGGGAGGCCCTGCAGAGCTGGAAAATGACCACTAAAGGAGCCTGAGCATCCCCGGCAGGCCCGGAGGAGTCCTCTGCCAGGACATGCCGTGGAGAAACTTGGCCCCACGCTGGTTTTGCTGCTGTTAACCACGCTGCTCTCAGGCCCCAGGGATCCGTGACAAGAATCTGAGATGCTGGATGCCCACATCCTTACCCCCATCCTGTGAGGCGTGTGCTGGAAGAGCAGCTGCCTGCTAACGAGGTTCTACTAATTACCCTGGAGTTCCATGACACCTGCAGACCCACTACTGCTCTTCCTGTTGTGGATGCCCTTTGCTCTGCTTATCTTTTCATAGGATCACAGAATCATTAAGGTTGGAAAAGACCTCCAAGATTCCAATCTTTGACCAAGCACCCCCTTGTCAACTAAGCAGAGCACTGAGTGCCACATCCAGTCATTCCTTGGACACTCCAGGGGAGGAGAGTCCACCACTCCCCTGGACAGCCCATTCCAACGCTCGACAACCCTTTCAGTGAAGAAATGCTTCCTGATGTCCGACCTGAACCTCCCCTGGGGCATCTTGAGGCCATTTCCTCCTGTCCAAGGGCTTGCTGCCAGGGAGTAGAAACTGATCTCCACCTGGCTACAACCTCCTGTCAAGGAGCTGTAGAGAGCGATAGGGTCTCTCCCCAGCCTCCTTTTCTCCAGACTTTTACCCCTTCCCCTTCATTTTCTGCATCTCCTATTTTCTATTTCCCATAGCACATTAATTGATTTCACTTCCTCCTTGCCTTCAGCATACTCCCAGATNTCGACAACCCTTTCAGTGAAGAAATGCTTCCTGATGTCCGACCTGAACCTCCCCTGGGGCATCTTGAGGCCATTTCCTCCTGTCCAAGGGCTTGCTGCCAGGGAGTAGAAACTGATCTCCACCTGGCTACAACCTCCTGTCAAGGAGCTGTAGAGAGCGATAGGGTCTCTCCCCAGCCTCCTTTTCTCCAGACTTTTACCCCTTCCCCTTCATTTTCTGCATCTCCTATTTTCTATTTCCCATAGCACATTAATTGATTTCAGTTCCTCCTTGTCTTCAGCGTACTCCCAGATAAAACAACGAAAAAAAAAAAGGAAATCTGGTCATAAAATCAACTAAATCCATGACCTGCCCAGTGTGAAAACCCCTGGCCTGGTTAGTTTTTTTCCCTGTGGTTCTGAGCCCCCATGCAGGAGCCTGGGGGGCACAGGCCCACAGCAGAAGCAGCAGCCCAGGCAGCCCTGCTCAGTCCCTTGGCACAGCCACAGCCCCGTGGCTGCACAGAAGCCTCCTCTGGAGAAAACCTTGTACAGACACGCTGTGAGTGCACTCGGCTCTGGTTTTGTTCCAGCACCATGGAGCAGACTAAAGAATGAACCAGAACTTTCAAAGCTTTCTTTTGGATGTTCTCCTCCAGGTCTACCATCTTCTCTAAGCCACGTCTCACAGCTCTTGGTAACTTTACTAGATAAGAGAGGAAAGGAAACAAATTAAAGATTATAGAATCATAGAATGATTTACGTTGGAAGGGACCTTGGAGATCATCACATTCACACCCCTGCCATGGGAAGGAACACCTTCCACTGTCCCAGGTTGCTCCCAGCTCCATCCAACCTGGCCTTGCACACTTCCAGGGATCCAGGGGCAGCCACAGCTTCTCTGGGCACCCTGTGCCAGGGCCCCCCCACCCCTACTGTGAAAAATTTCTTCCTAATATCCCATCTAACCCTTCCCTCTTCAGTTTAAAGCCATTCCCCTTTGCCCCATCACTCCATGTTTTATTCCAAAGTCCCTCTCCAGCTCTCCTGGAGCCCCTTCAGGCCCTGGCAGGGGCTCTGAGGTCTCCCTGGAGCCTCTTCTTCTCTAGGAGAACACCCCCAGCTGTCCCAGCCTGTTTCCAGAGCAGAGGGGCTCCAGCCCTTTGATCAAATTCGTGGCCTCCCCTGGACTCTCTCACAGGTCCATGTCCTCTTTATGTTGGAGATCCCAGAGCTGGACCCAGCACTCCAGGTGGGGAACCACCAGAGCAGAGTGGAGGGGCAGAATCACCTCCCTCAACTTGCTGCCCGACTTCTTTTGGTGCAGCCAGGGCACGATTGACTTTCTGGGCAGGGAGTGCTCAGTGCTGGGTTATGTCCAGCCTCTCATCCACCAACACCCCCAAATTCTTCTCTCCAGGGCTGCTCTCCATCCATTCCCTGCCTGACCTGCGTTTGTGCTTGGAATCACCCCAACCCAGGTGCAGCACCTTGCACTTGGCCTTGTTGCACGCCAAGAGGTTTGCACAGACCCACATCTCCAGCCTGTCCAGGCCCCTTTGGATCCATCCCTTCCTTCCAGCATGTGCACCACATCACCAGCTCAATGTCAGTGGCAGAATTCTTGAGGATGTACTCAATAATGAAGGGCATTAGGTGAATCAGGACGAAAAAAACTCCACAGCAAAACGTTCATTGTTCCCACAAAAAAGTATTTATGTTCACTCAGCAGAGTTAAAGCACCTCTTCCCCCACTCCAAAAAGCCCACAAGAAAACAAAAACAAAACCCTATCTGTGTTCTCTCAAAACTTCCAGAATTTATGGCAGTCCTACCTCAAAAGCCCTGCAGTGAGATGTTGCCTTAGCTTGCTAAGCAGGGAAGAAGACTCCCAGGTGTTCAATTATTATGTGCTGATCCAACATCTGCTCCCTATCTTTCCCAGGAGGAGGGCAGTGGGCCAAGAGAATCATCTAGTGGCCCATATCCAGCAGCAGTTGGACTGCCTTAGATGATCTCAGCTGATGTTAATGTCAGGTTTCCTACTGAAGTAGTGCAGAGAGGCTGTCCAAGAACTTTGTTCCCCAAAGAAGTCCATCTGTACGAGCAGAAAAACAATTAAGCCCCTTCCAGGCAAATGGTGTTTTATTGTTATCCTCCTGAGCAGTCTGTTAAATAGGTCCTTGTTATTTAAGCGTGTGTAAAGCACAATAACCACTCTCTTGGNTGCAGAGAGGCTGTCCAAGAACCTTGTTCCCCAAAGAAGTCCATTTGTACGAGTAGAAAAACAATTAAGCCCCTTCCAGGCAAATGGTGTTTTATTGTTATCCTCCTGAGCAGTCTGTTAAATAGGTCCTTGTTATTTAAGCGTGTGTAAAGCACAATAACCACTCTCTTGGCTGGTGTGAGGGACTGAGGGGGGCAGAAGAAGGATTCCTGAGGGCAAAATGTGAGTTCCTACTGATGACCTCGACATCCATCCGTCCGTCCATCCATCCATCCATCCATCCATCCATCCATCCATCCATCCATCCATCCATCCCTCCATCCATCCATCCATCCATCC
>VYXC01009422.1:437174-471848 GCA_013397175.1 Platysteira castanea | reverse complement strand
CCGGGATGCCGAAGATGCTGTCCGTGGGCTTGACGGAAAGTACGTGTTCGTTTCGCGTGTTTACCGAGGCTGCTGAGAGAATCGGAGTTTTCTCTCTCCGTCTTGTGCTTTTGTAGTTCTGTCATAGACGGTAAGGTTTAACATAGAGCCTTAATGGACTCGCTGCAGGGTGATCTGCGGCTCCAGGGTCAGAGTGGAAGTATCCACAGGGATGCCGCGCCGCTCCCGCTACGACCGGCCCCCTGCCCGGCGCCCCTTCGACCCCAACGACAGATGCTACGAGTGTGGTGAGAAAGGCCACTATGCCTATGACTGTCACCGCTATAGCCGGCGAAGGAGAAGCAGGTACGTGGGGGGCCGGGGCGGCCGCGTTGCTTCGCCAGCTCGCTTTTGTGTAGTTCTTGTTAGCAAAGAACAGAATGTTACACCAGTTTTTTTAAATTTTAACGCTAGAATAAATGTATAGGTATATATTACAATTTGTTGCTATTTCTATCAAATGTTAATATCTTAATAATCAACCTGGTCAAAACCTTTCAGGTTTCTTCGTTTGAGTCAGTCGCCTTGATTCAGAATGTCACGAGCCTTAAGATTTCATGCTGAGGCGCCTTGCAAATCCGACACTTAAGATCCTCCTAGACCTTGAGGTGATCAGCATAAGAGGCCAGATCCCCTCGAGCCATCTACACGTAGCTTCACCTTATTCTTTAAGGGCAGAAAATTTGAGACGGTGACCGCCGTAACAGTAAATTTGGCTTTCAATTGGGGCCCCCCTCCGGTTTAGAAAGAGGAACACCAGATTGACCAGATTCCCACCTAGAAAAATCTTCTTGCGTCAATCAAGCCTCACCCTGGCTCATTGGGCTGTCAGTTTGATCGTCGTTAGATTGAAGAGAACACCTACCTAGATGCAGCGCTCGCCTATAGATACTTCTAGATCGTCTAGATCTGCTAGACCTTGGGCCAAAGAGGGTCGACCTGCAAACTTGCAAGGTTTATTTTAAATACGCATTACAGTGTTTTCTATTCTAATGTAATTCTGCAATGTAATTCAGCTTTTAACATTTTTCTAGGTAGTAAAAATGCTCAAGACAAAGTAGGCCCAGACATTTTTCCAACTGACAGATGCTAGTTCTTTAGTTGTCTGAAAAAAGTTTTGACTTCAGCAGGGCCTCACATGTGCTGGTTGCTGCAGCTGTCTGCCTGATACCTGTTTTCTCTAACCTAAACCCAGGTCCCGGTCCAGATCCCGCTCGAGGTCCCGAGGAAGAAGGTATTCCCGGTCACGCAGTCGCAGCCGTGGTAGGAGGTGTGTTTGAGTTTGTCTTTTATTCCTGTTGCCTTCTTGTTTTCAGAAAAAGCTCTACTTGAACAACTTGTGAATTGCTTTCTTTGCAGGTCGAGGTCAGCTTCCTACCGCAGGTCCAGGTCCGTGTCTCCTCGTAGGTCTAGGTCCGTGTCTCCTCGCCGGTCCCGGTCGGGTTCCTTGAAGAGATCAAGGTAATTAGTACTAATATTTAAAAAGCTGTGTGCTTTATTTTTGTTGGTGTTTTCTTGTTTTAATTAGGAGATTCCAAAAGGTATTGGATAACAGATTTCAAAAAGTGCTGACTCCTAGAAGTCAGCATGCTTTTTAAAGTTTCTGGTAATCCCAGTTAAATGCACAGGCATGCTCATGAGTTTTGAGACCTTCCTTTGAGATAGTGGCATCTGCCCCTGACTCTATTGTTGTCTAAAATGTCTAATGATCATGTAGGTTTTAAGTTAAACATGTGGATATTTGTTTATATAGTGTTGTACTTGTCATCACTTCTGCTTGAGTTGACTTCCTTTCAATTTATTTTTTAATTTTAGGTCTAGATCAAGATCCAGATCTAGATCCAGATCTGTTACATGGCCCCGAAGCAGGTATGTGACTCTAGATAGCTGGTAAAAGTTGCTTAAAAGTCTTTTTAGACTCTCTAGCAACTGTTAGCATTTTTTCCCAGGAAAAGATGTGTTTTCCCTCCAGTAACTTAGGGGTCTGTAGTTTTAAAAAGCAGTGCAGAAGCTTGTTCTTTCTCTTTATTCTTCTGCACACCAGTAACATCCAGTTACTTAACTCCCCATAGCCATCACAAATACTGGTTTGATCAGGTTGCATTAACAGCTAACAAAGCTGGAATTATTCTCAAAAGTTTCTTTCTCTTTGCGTAGCACACACAAGATTGTGGATTCTTCCCAGTATTTTTCAGAGAAAGCAGGGTGCCCTTCCAGTAGCACGTTAATGCTTTATTGTGTGCAGCCGGGCAAGTCTTGAAGGGCTTGCTGGTGCCCTGAGTGTTACAGCTGCAGTTCCAGCTCTGTTGAATATCCGTGTCAATCTGCAGGAGCTAATTTTGAGATAAACGCCTGTCAGAATTATTTTGTACCAATAAATGTGTCACAAAAATAACAATCAAATTTTAAGGGAACACAGGATTTGTTCTCCTTAAGTTTATTTGATAGCAAGTTAGCGCAGCTTGTGCTTCATAGAGCTTTGTCATGGCAGCAGGGCTGGCTGGATGTCCTCGACAAGAACAAGAGTAAATGGAAATTCTGCTCTGGATATGGAATTGCTTATGGCCCAGCCTGCCCCTGTGCCTGCTGTGCTGTTCTAATGGCTGCTCTGTGAAACAGCTAACAGTCAACCATGGAGAAACACAAGAAAATACAGGATAGCTTTAGCTAAAGGGAGCAAGTGGAAAAGCCCACAGCTGAAGGTGGCGCTTTCTGAGGATGGAACAGCAAGCAATGATGTGAGTTTTAAGGGAAAGGAGAGATAAAGACCAGATGGCCTTATTAAAGAGCAGAAACTCACACAAAGAGTCCAGAAGCTGGTAAAGAGAGAAGGAGGTTCCCCGAGGCAGTAGAGCAGTATCTTTCACTGACTGGGTACACCTGTGGCTAAACCATGTTGAGTCTTAGTACTGGTTGTTCCAACATGACTTAATCATGGCTTATCACTGTTCACTGTCAGTGATGAGCAGGAAACAGCTACAGTCAGCAGACTCAAAAACATCTTGATTTTACCACCATTGTTTTCTCTTTTTGGTACCAGGGTGGTTTTCTGCAGGGTAAGGGTTCCTTGTAGTGACATTTCTAGGCTGTTGTCTTTCCACTGTAAGTAGGGGTTAAAGTGGCTGAGGCATAGGAAGTTACAGATATACAACTAGATAGAAGTGACAAAATAATTGTGCTTAAGCAATTGAAAGATTATTTCTCTACAGAAGAGTCCAAGGAATGCATTGCACTCAGAGACAGGCTCTGGGTTCCTGAGGAAGACAGACTAAATGAATACTACATGACGTTTGCTGGTTTGACAGTGTCTGAACACACATCTGGAAGTTGTGGAAAGCCTTGGATGTGGCATGTAGAACACTTCCTGTGGGGACCTAAAAATTTCAGTGAGGCTTTCAGGCAGTATTAGTGTTCTTATGGTGCAGCAGTCTCAAAGATTTTTTTCATAAGGATCAAGTTCAAACATTAAGAAAAAAAACTTGAAGCAAGTGGATATGTAAGAGGAACTTGACAGAGAAGACATTTGTAGGAATGAGCTGTCTGCAACTGCAGTGGCAGATGTCGCTCAAGCCTAATAAAACCTGCAAGTTTAGAGCATGGCTTTTTATTAGCTCTGTGAAAATACTGGTCAGGATTTGGGTTGTTCTTGTGTTCCTGCCACCTGCATCAGCAAACACTGGTCATCAGCCAGGGACCAAAGTACAGGACCAAATGTGCAGCATCCATGTAAAAGCTTTTTCTAAAACTTAACAGGCAAAGCCCTGGAAACTTGCAGGATTCTGTGTATTCAGCATGGCAGCTCTCATCCACTGAGTGTGAATCCTGCTGTCCCAAATGTGGGAACCTGCATGCTCTCAGTTTCCCTGCTGAGCTGTGTTTATTCTTATTGCAGGTCTAGGTCTCATGGCAGATCCAAGTCTGGCTCGCCAGCTAAGAGGTGAGCACGCATAGATAGAGCCTGAAGTAGTATCTCAAAATTAGGTTTGCATGATTAACAGAGCCTGTTCCTTTGGAAAAATATGCCCCAAACATGGATCCCCAGCTAATCTCTTTGTGATATGACAGAAATGATAACATTACCTCTGCAGCTCTTTGCAATGTGTTCCTTACCTGTCTGTTTTCATTAACTCTTTGTAGTTTCCAACATACTACTAATTTTTTGTGCCTTTCTGCTCAGTTCTGTTAAATTTTTCTATCCGTCAGACAAAGAGCTTGAGCTTTGTTAATGCTTTTCATAAAACAGCAGCAATTTGGTGATGTTGCTTTTCTCAAAGTGTCACCTCAGTACCACCCCTTGTTTCCCTGTTTGTCTGCTGAGGAGAGTTGCTTAAAATGCATCTCCATGCTAAATGAATGGAGAATCCCTGTCAGAGTAAAAGCTGATATGAAAACTTTGCCATTGGAAACACCTTCTGGCTCAATTCCATTGCTTTCTGATAGTTTGGGGGTTTTTTTTTAAATATGGAAGTTGCATTTGATATTTAAGCTGCATTGATGATGTTCTGTTTTTACAGCCGGTCAAAGTCCCGGTCACCATCTCCAAAGAGAAGGTACGTTGGTCTCCCTACTAATAGCATAGACTCCGTAGAGCTGGCATTTTAGTGTCTGCACTGATCTCTGCTGAGGAGTTTGACTGCTGCTTGTAGGAAAATACTGGAAAGGTATTTTGCTGAGATCTCTTTAACAGCAATGATGTTGTGGTTGTGGCTTTCTATATGGTAATATGTATATGTGGCAATAAATCCTCAGGGTTATGTACCAGTGTCTTGTCTTTGCTCCCCTGTTCCTTTTGGTTCACTGGCAGTTTTACTGCACAGAGACTGATGAGCTTAAAACATAGAATAAATGTAGGAAATCAGCTTTCAGTCTCACAAAAAAGCTACACTGACATTGGGGAAGGTAGAGTGGAGTAACCTGGCACAGCAGTCAGGAAAGGAAAATCAAGCCTGTTATGTTCACTGCTGTTAGATTATTTTTTTCTTTCCCTGTAAGTCAGTCAGTCGTTTCTCTCTGTGTGTATACACAAAGAGTAGTGTGTAGAATATATGTAGTGACAGAATCAGCAGCATTTTTCCCCTAATTAGAATTCTTTATTAGTTCATTTTTACGACTTTAATATCAAACAATCACAAGGGCATGAATAAATGCTCATAAATGCTGAGCGATCACCATGATAGGTTTTGACAAGCTGCTGTATCAGAACAGTGAAGTATCTTGTCCCTTTGGAGGTCACTATAAGTAATACCCTTTAGATGACCTTACAGTGATCTCATTTTAAAAATAACAGTAAAGAAAAAAAGTATTTTCTCCAGATCATCAACCCATTAACTTTTGTCAATAGCGATTGGTTATTTTATTAAAAAACAGTGCTTAAGGGGAGCCAGAGTCTGGGTATACTCCTGTTCTTTTTCCTGTATTTGTGATTGCCAAACAACTACTGAAATGTTAATTGTGGATTCTTTTCCTTTCAGCCGTTCACCATCAGGAAGCCCTCAACGAAGTGCAAGTCCTGAAAGAATGGATTAAAGTTATGAAGTTAATCTTTTAGGAAGAAAGTTATTTTGCTTACATTATTATAAGGGATTTTGTGGTGTCTTTGTAAATGTAAGAATGTAGATAGAAGAGTATATCAACTAAAATTTGGCATGATCTGGGTCTTCTGAGTTAGTCACACCAATAGACTAGCACAGGTCTCTTTTTATTGTATGAATTAACTTCCTGTGATATGAAAATGTGGGACTTTTTTATTGGCACATTGAAATAAAATGTGTATTTTTAACTAAAACTCCTCTGTAGTAACCCTGCTGCTTCTGTTAACGTTTGGGTAATTTTAGCTGTGTGCCATGTAACGTGGATGAAAAATGTCTAAAATGGGAATCATTAATCCCAGCTGGTGTCTTCTCAAGGTAGTCACTTTTCACATTTACTGTTGAGTGGTCTTTGGTGAAGGGATCAGTTCCTGCTCTCCTTGAAATGGAATTTAAAATCCATCTGTCTGCAGATGGATAAAAATTTGCATATGCCCTTTTTGATTCTTGATATTTAGCAGGCATTCATTTTTCTGCCTGATTTGCTTATTCTGCAAAGCTCATTCTCTGGTGTTTGACTGTTGATACCAGATGCCCCAAAAATCTAAGGATAAATTTTGCTCCAAAACACATCTTTTAAGCAAATAACGTCTGCAGAAACTTCTAAAGGTAATAGAAATCATTAACAACTTGCCAATTGCTACTTTCACTTGTTGCATTTTTTAGTTCCTTAGGCTACTGATATAAAGAAAACTTCTATTTAAAATATCTCAAGGTGGGGTTTCCTTTTTTGAGGGAAGATCCTTAAAGTGAGAGATTCTCAGCTGACCTCAGGAGTTCTGACCTGCTTCACAGAAACTGGTATGGTTTTAAAGCAGCCCATATCCTGGAGATGGCTTTGTTGAATGATGCCAATTTCTTTCAGCAAATATAGAACCTGCAGGATTCATTATTTGTGTAGAGGTGTGTCAGACTCTGTTTGTCCTCGTTCATGATAAGGCACTTTGACACAGATCACAGCAAGGGACTGGCAGCAATGTTGGACTGTGAACAAACAAACTGGTAGGCAGAGGGGAGAAAAAGCCTATTTTGTTTTTGCTGGGATTGGCTATCTAGCAGAAATAACGGCCAGTTTCAGCAGTAAATAAGCACTGAAATGGAAACCCAGGCTGGGCTTCCAGTTAAATCTGCCATGGCAGTTTGCTTCCACTGTGTAAACCACAGCAGAACAGCTTAAAGAAACAAAGTTACAAGATGAACTTGGGGTACACCTGGGGTTAACCCATGGTTTTCAAGAAACAGGGTTCCTGTTAACAATGACTGCATGGAGGTTTTCCAGTGGATGAGTCAGCAGTCCAGATCCTGAAGGTGCTGTTCTGCTGCAGCATCCTCTGGCCTTTATGGCTGGTCCTCACTGCTGTGTGGTGCTTGCTGTTCCTGGATCCTCGCTGAGGCTCACCATGGCCAGTGGTGTTCCAGGTGGATTCTGGCCACACTCACCAAATCCCACCGCTGCCACAGTGGGAGAGCAGGGGTGACATAAATGTTACCCTGGAGCGATTTAGCCCAAATGCCTGAAGCCTGTGATACGTGTTTGGAGTATTTTACTGGTTGTGCATTGTGTACCTGGTTGAGAGGCACATGTATGCCACTGCTCTGGAATTTCATCACCTTTTCTTTTCTGTACTCTCAAGGCAAACCTGCTCCACAATAAACCTGCAGACTGACACGACAGCTCTATTGGTACCTGTTTTTCAGTACCCAGAGACACTGGAACACTGAGCAGAAGACCCCGGGGTTTCTCTAGAGGAGCTGGGATTCCTCTAAGCCCAGAGGTAGCAGTGAGAACCTGAGCAAGGAGCAGGGCTGTGCTGGTGGGCACAGCCACTCCGAAGGACAGCCAGCACTTGTAAGGTGCAGAGCGGGAGCAGTGGCAAAGCTGGCATCTGTGCTACTGTGCAGCTGTGCTGTTCAAAATTGAGGGTAGCTCTGTTACCTCCCTTGGCTTGTCATCGCCCTTGGAGACTGCAGCTGCAGCTCTCACCCAAGTTTGGGAGGATTTCACCATGAATTCCATACAGTGTTTGTGAGCAGTTGGAAAAGATTCCATGACACAGAAGTGTGTTGTGTGAGTGGTGCTGCTGTGACCCTGTGCCTCCGGGCAGGGTGTGGACACCCCACACAGGCTGGCTGGGGGTGGGGGGCAAGGGGAGGCGTATCTGAGGTCTCCAGTGTGGTGGGCAAACCCCACTCTCATGAGGGCAATGGGGTTCCTCTGGTTTGCAGCCTGGTGTTCCCTGTTGCTGGGCTTTGTTGCCCAAGGGATCCAGCCCTCACAGACAATATGACCACTACTGTACATGGCAGGAGAGTAACGGGGCGCTTCTTTTGGTGTCAGGGTGGCAGAACTGACTGTGACAGGTCTGTCACATTTGCAAGCCCAGTGGCCAGGCACTTCCACTGCGGGCAAGGACATCCCTGCATCTCTGCAGCTGAGGAAGCATGGTGGAAGTGCTGCAGGCCCTGGGTGCAGCAGCATGGCAGGAGAAATGGGACTCAGGCTGTAGTGCCAGGCACCCTGTGCCAGGCACAAGGACTGTCTACCTTCTCTCCCTGGGGAGTGGGCTACCAGCTCCCTACTAGGATGGTGGTATCATCCCCTGGCTTGTGCCAGTTTTTCTGAAGCCTCGGGAACTTTGAGGTTTTCATCAGACAGTTCCCTGATACAGGATTTTGGAGATTTCATGTGGAAGTACAGCGTTAGGATGATGGGTTTTCTCCTGCAGTTTTATATTCAGGACTAAATGGGTGTGCCCACTTCAGCAACCGAGGCAGAGCATAGGAGTTTAATCAGAGGATCCAGGGCAGCCAGCTGGGATAATCCCAGCACACTATCCTCCTCAAAGCTGTGAGCACTGCATAGCATTTAGAGAGAGCACTTTGATGGAAATAGCAGATGTTGTAACAACCAACCACAACTGCATCAGCCTTCCCACATGCTCCACATGAGTATTACCAGATATTCCCCTAGTGTAGTTGGATCTGTGACATGCTGTGCCCCTAAACAAGGTGCTTTCAGTGCATTTTTACTGTGAAACAAATGCTGGTGCCCAGGGTGAGAGGCTGGACAGAGCGTGAGAGCTTTGCACAGACCAGACAGCAGCAGCAGAGATGGTGACAGGAGTTACAGCCAGCAGAAACCACAGGTGAAAACCACAGGAGAAAAAAGGCTCACAGATCAGATGCATCATCCAGGGTAGTTGGAAAGCTCTGTCTGGCACGTGTCAGAATTTCTGGCTCAGCTGCTGAAGGCACTTACCCCTCTCGGCAGTGGGAGTCAGCAGCCCTCCTTCTCAAGCAGTGTTGAACACGAGCCACGTGGTGTGATTGTATTCCTCACCCGGCTGGAGCAGGACACTGGGGAAGTGAGGCTGGGGAGAGGCAGCAGCACATCAGTGACTGTGAGTGCATTCCGTGGGACCAGTAAGCATGGCTGCATCCATTTGGTCTTCCCAAGGCATATTCCTGCAGCTCCCCCCAGCCATTTCCAGCAGCAGGGTGTAACTACCCACGGCTTACCAGCAGGCTGAGTGGGTGAGTCCTACCGCTGGCTGAATTCAGGCCACGAGGAATGATTCAAACTTAAGAGGATGTGGCAAGGCCCCAGTGGGGTCATCTGCTCTAGACCCCACACCTTTGGGAAGCTGGGCTGCACGGGGCCAGTCTCTGCTGCACTGACTGACCCCTGCCTAAAGCCACTGCGACCTGTGCCTGCCTCACTTCTGGTGTCTACAGTGTCCCCTTGACAAGCAGACTGTTTCTACATTTAATGCCCCAGAGACATGGAGGGGAGTGGGGGTATGATCCCCTGCCACAGGATCCAAGTAGCCCCCAGACTGACTAGGAGGGGACTGGACAGCTCACCTTGTTAACAGCATCGGGCCAGTTCTGGGTTTCTAGGCAGAAAGCCGAGTGCTTGGGGTACGTGGCAGCACCTTTGCCCTTCAGGGAGCCATCCAGGTTGTTGCCGGTGTAAAACTGGATGCCAGGTTGGGTGGTGTGAACCTCCATGGTCCTGCCGGTGGGTGGGTGGAAAACCCTGCGGAGATGCCAGTGGAGGATGACACGGGACTGGCTGAATGGACACCCCATGGCTCCAGGGCTGGGGACTCCTGCCAAGGTCCCAGCCTACCTGGCTACAAGGCGTCGATCCTGCCCCTGATGCAGGCAGAAGTTGTGGTCAAAGCCATCCAGGTGAAACTTCTGGAAGTGCTTGCCCAGCTCCACAGGCTGCCGGAGATCGAATCCAGTGCCCTGCACAGCAGCCACCTCCCCTAAGCAAGGAGAACAGCAGGCTCAGCCACTCACCCACATGCCAGCAAACCCTCCCCCAGCACAGCTGGCAGACCCAGGGGACACTGCTCTTCTCAGCAGGGACAAAGCACAGACAAGGAGCAAGAAAACACACAAAGTTTGTGTACGTAAAAACCCAGCATCTTCTCTCTTGTCCTTGTTAAGACCTGCTGTGGAAATACAGTGTCCTGTGATGAAGCAGCAAGACCAACCTTAGGACATACTAAACAGTGCAAAACACAGTCACCCCAACCCAAAGGTGAGGGGTTTTGCAGCGGAGGGCAGAAAAACACCTTGAAAGAAAAATGAGACCGTTCCAGTTCAAGCACTTACATAAAATACAGCAGGCATTGCACACAGGGGGTCTGTCTTTACTGCACAAATCTTATCTTCACCCCAGGACTAAGACTACCCACACAAGAAGGACCTGCAAAAGCCAGGGGTTGCAAGCTGGCCACAACTGAGATGTGAAACAGCTCCATGGTGAAAGGAGCAGGGAGAAGCAGGGCACTGGGTTGGGTATGGCCTTAAGCTCTCCCTGCTTGTGCACAAGCATGACACATCAAGCTGAGCAGAAGCCACCTGGACCAAGGAATCCACTCCTTCAGGTGCCACAGGGAGCTTGTCTCCTGGATGGACCCACATTGCAGCCTCACATCCCATATGCCTCTGGCCCCATTTCCTGCTGCTCCTGCCTGCTCCCTGGGGCTGGTGGTGAACCGGGTTACCAGCACCTCTCTCTGCCCACCCTGCTCAGGTGCACTGGGACTGTGCCCAAAGGTGAAGGCCCTGCTGTGCCTGGGGGCCCTGGGTGCTGGCATGTCCCCTTTGCCAGGCAGCGCTGCTCCCCACACCCACAAACATTGCTCAGAAAGACCATTTCCTCCTTGTACCACAAGCACTGCACCACCCACCAGTAGGGATCTTGGTGTCGTCCACAGGCAAGTAGGAATCTGCTTCAATGGAGATCTCGTGGTCATAGATATCGCGGGAGCCCTGCAGGAGGATGGGAAATGCTGGGATTCCTGTTGCAGGCACTGTTCAAGCAGCCCCAAGCACAGCTGTGAAGTGACTGTCCACAGTGGGGCCTCAGCTGATCTGGCAGTGCCTGGAGCACCTCCTGGCCCTTACTCCACCTTGACCTTGGGCACAGGACAAAGGTACTGGCACAGGCAAAAACCTGCATAGGCCCTAGGAGCTGTAAATCCCACAAGGATGAGACCATCAGTCTGTATTTGTACCTCACCAAGCACTACCACCCTGCACACTGACTAGCCAAAACATGCTGGGTACTGAGCACACAGCAGCAGGGAAAAGGGGAAGGAAGCAAGCAAGGGGAAATGCAACCCATCCTCCTGTCTCATCTGCATTGCTGTGAGGGTGCGCTCCTCCTCCTCTTCCACAGCCTCAGGAATGCTGGCAGGGAACCTGCTGGGCTGGAAGGGGAGCAGCCTCAAAGCTGAGCCTTCAGGTCACTATCTAATCTGAGCAGCAATTTCATGCCCAAAGGTCTCCTGTTCCTCTGGATGCCTGAGTTGGACGCTGCAGGTGTTGGTATTAGTGCACCTCTGGGAGTGCCAGCAGAGGGTACACCAACAACGGCACAGTCATTATCAGGGCAGCAGCCTGGGCACAGCTCCTGCTCAGAGGGGCTGGGTTGTCTCTCACCAACACTTTTAAGGGCCTTTAAGTGAAAGTGGGCATCCAAATGTGACTGCACTGTATCATCCTATTGCTCTGCCCAGCAACACTTTATTTCTCAGATCCTTTTCCTCCAAGCCCAGTTATAAACAGTGTGAGATTAAAACACAGCTGCAATTCACTGTCCACGTGGTTGACAGGACTCTGCATGGGTGTGTGGGAGCCCTCTGTATCCTGCTGCTGCAGTCTTGCTACTCTGCAATCCTGGCCAGCTCACATTCCCTTTCCATGGTATTTCTTCTGTTCATGCTGCCTCTCCAGGCCCTGATCTCAACTGCATCACCCTCTCAGAAATGCCAACAGAATACAGCCAGGAAATGCCAGGCCACCACTAGGGCATGCCAGCGCTGCACCTCCTCTGTAACCTTCCCAAGAGACCAGGAGAGAGAGAAAATCCCCAGTTACACACAAAAGGAGAGCCAACATTCTCGATTGGATGTCTCTGTTCAAGAAGCACTGAGACAACATGTCCTCAGCTGAGGTCCATGTGATTCAGTCCTGTTCCTGCATGCAGCGTATGATGCACAGAGAAAACCCTCATTGCTGTGTCCCCAGACCAGCACGTTGGTTCCAGCGATCATCCAATGGGTCCCCAGGCTTTCCTCCCCTGCACAGTGTCTTCATGGGGTCCATCTCCCCACACTTACCTGCCCTGCCAGGTTGAAGTATGCGTGGTTTGTCAGGCTGATGGGGGTTGTCTTGCTGGTCTGGGCCTGGTAGTTGATGGCCAGCTCCCTGCCGCTAAGGGTGTAGGTCACCCAGACCTTCAGGTCACCAGGGTAGCCTTCCTCGCCGTCGGGACTGAGCCGGAAGAAGCGGACACCATTTGGGAGCACCTGGGGGCTCCAGAGAACCTGCAAGGAGCATGGCATTAGTGGGACAGGAATAGGAACATGGTGCCCTTCCTTCCCTCCTGCCCCAGGCTGAGCTAAAAACAGGGACAAGAAGGCACTGAAGAGATGCTGTGCTGAAACAAAAGTGTTTTCCAAAGAAAACACAAGGGCTGACCAGCCTGCTCTTGGTCAGCCAGGACCACCAGCAGGGAACCAGCTTTCCACTGAGCAGCCAAACAAACGAGGCAATTTGGCAGTCTGACGGAGGGGCTGTTCCAGCCTGTGTTACTCCATGCCTGAAAGTCCACACGTTTGATTTCTGCCCTGCAGCTGGACTTATCCCCCTTTCCATGGATCTTCTCATGTGCAATACCACTTCAACAAGCTGCCACCCTTCCCTCTGCTCACCGGGCGCCGGCTTCCTGGACAGTGTAAGAACACACTGGGAGCTCCTGCCCAGGGGCTGGGGTTGGGTTAAACGGTACCAGATGTGTTGTCAGACACATGCAGAGAGCTGGGACCTCTCCGGTTGTTGTCCCTACCAGAGACCAGCACCAGTGGTCTGCTTGGAGCCAAACATGCTGGCAAGGGAAGCAAGCCAGCACGCTGTACACAGTTGCCCAGACAGCCTGTTTGGCCCTGGCCATGAGCCTCATGCTGAGAGGATGGATGTGCCACAAGAGGCTCTCTGGAGTTTTATATTTCCCTAAGGAATAGTTATGGTCTAATCAAAGTGGACAGATTTAGGAGCAGGGGCTGGATAACGCTGTTGAGTTGATCCCTCTCATGTCCTACACAGAGATCACCAACATGGGGCATGGTCAAAAGCCAGAATTTTTCACCAAATACAGAACCTGAGGGTGCCAAATATACTTGGCTGCAGAGTAGGCCCTCCTCAGCAGCGTGCAGTTTGACTGCAGCTCCCACAGCTGTAAGGATGCTGCGGTTTTTTAAATATGAGTTTCTATTTAAGTTCTTTGAAGAAAAAGCTATTAAGGTTCAGGAAGCATACAGGTATCACTATATTTTTCTAAGATAAGAGAGTTATTTTCTAAAGTCCCCCAGCAGTGTGGTCACATACTGCTGCCCTGTAAGTGCAGCTGCAAGCTGCTCTCATCAGACCACGCACCGACCGCAGCACTGATGTCTGCAAGATCAGGAGAAACTCAGAAGATGACCAAGATAATCACAGCCAAATGCCCTTCCTTGCCAGTGTGTGTTTTTTGTGTTAGGGCTGACCAGTTAGGGCTCACTGTCTCTGAACAGTGCTTGTTTCCTGGCTGGAGGGGGTCTTGGGCAGGTGTCCAAGTGTGCCCTGTGGGCCAGAGGAAACAAAGCTCTGGCTGGGAGATGTCACTGCCGTGTCCCCAGCAAGCTGGTGAGCCTTCAGCAAGCAAGGTGAAGAAGCAGAAGAAGAGACCACATCCCCTGCCTGCAGAAGACAGCCTGGAAGCCTTGGCTGCAAAGAAATGCATGTTTTCTGCTCCAGATCACAGGTGTCAGGTTGTATAAAGAAATTTTAAACCAACAAACTGTCCTCTTTGAGGGTACAACAGCCAAGCCATCCCCAGTACTGCCTTTTTACTAAGGTTGCTGAGGAGCATTTCATCCCAATCTGATGCCAGTTCGCACTGTGATTTTTTTTCCAGGCACCCTGGCTTTTGTTCCATCAGCCTGGATTCCCTTTACAGAAAAACCCCATTAACCCCATGAAAACAGCTGCACCAGCACACTCGTGTTCTTTGGGGTAAATGGTGGATCAGCTACTTGCTGGTTACAAATGCACTTAATCCAACAAAGCCCAAGGCTTCAGGAAAGCAGAGATTTCTGATCGTGCTCTGCAGTAGATCAGGGTTATCAGCAAGGCTTTCAAGTGAAGAGATCCTCTGCTGCTCTTACACCTGTACCACAAATATCTGACTTGAGCAGCAGCTCTTGGGAGGAGGTAGAAAAGGCTGAGTGCCTGCGGCCAGGGCAAGGTTGTTTCATCTCAGGAGGTCATAGGGGAGGGCTGGGAAGGAGAGACAGTGATCCTGGGTCCTGGGGCATTTTGCAGGCCTGATCTAATCCCCCACTGCTGTCAGTCAGTGAGAGCCTGGGGGATGCTGTCACAGGATGAAAGTGGCACCAAAGGGGGCACTGCAATGACTGAACCTGCAGCACTACCCTGCTCTCCTCTTACTTGGGACTGCTGTCACAAGCAAGCAACACTGGTAAGTTTCTGCAAACTCACATCCTTCTGACTCTGGGAGGAGCTATGGGCAGGTAACAGCCTTGAAACCACAGTTGGAAATGAGTTTGCATGGACCGACCACTGTTCCCCAGGAAACTTTCTCTGGGCACTGGTACAACTCCATGGTGCAATCCAGGGTGCTGCAGCCGATGCCTGGGGAGCCTCCATTGTTCCTGAGGCTGGGTCCTCACTGCCGTGTCCCAACCCAGGCTCTGCAGAAGCAGCACCTTGCCCAAAACAACCCTGTTAGAACTGGGCTCATGAGGCTCAGAGCTGCCGTCACACAGAGGAAGCACAGCAACCGTCTGCTCGGCATCCAAGGATGACGTAAGTGAGCCCTGCAAACTCAGGCAAAGACAAGCCAACCCAGCAGCTCACAGGATCTGTCTCACTTCCCCCCGTTTCTGCACTCACAGCACTTTCTGAGCTGATTCAACTCAGCAACCACCAGAAAATGCTACAGGATTCAGTGGAGTGGACATCACACCCTCTTGCCACGACCCCACAGGCTGTATGCTGGCAGGACACTGGGATTTTCACCTTGTCAAATCCCTTGGCTCCTCCGTGCAGGCTGTTGGGCCCGTTGTTGAGGAACAGCTGATACTCCTTGCTGTCCAGGGTGAACCTCCCGTTTGCAATCCTGTTGGCAACACGGCCTACAACAGCACCAAAGAACGGGTGCTTCTTCGTGTAACCTGGTCAGAGAAACAGCACAGGGTTAAACAGAACCATGGGACCAGGATGGGTGGTCTCCAGGAGTTCTTATGGACTCAGAGGTGTCTCTCTCTGCTTCCCTCCAGGACTAAATACGTTACTGCAGTCCCAGGGTTTCACAGGACACACAGCTCATTAGTTGTGCACATCTTTGATTAAAACAGCCTGATGGGATCTTGTATTCTTTGCAGATTGGCAGAAAAGGCCTCTGTCTCTGCCAGTCAAGGCTTGACTCAGAGCTGCCCCAACAGAGTGGCACACTGCCACCAGCGTCCCTGTTCCATACCCACCACAGAGCCCAGGAGAGGCAGCAGGAACTATATCTCTTCAGCCCACGATTTGGCGGGGTATGGGGGAGCCCTTACAGGTAGGTCACGCAGTGTGGCAACAAACCAGTAAGTGCTGGTTAAAATGCCTGATTGTGGGGTTTTTAATTTTATTTTTTCCAAAGAAACATATTAAGACCCACCTTCTAAAGTGTCAAATCCTAGGACAACATCTGAAAACTGCCCATCCCTGTCTTTTGTCTCCAGAGTGGTGATGATGCACCCAAAAGACAGGATCTCCACTCTCACGCTGTCCGACTGTAAGACGAACTTCTCCACCTCTCCGCCTCCCTCCTCCGGGGGCATCCGCCCGAACGCCTCTCTCCGCACCGTTGTCATCGCTCCCTAAAACCCGGCCGCCGGCACCTCCGGCGGGAGCCGCAGCCCTGCGCGGGAAGGGCGCTCAGGAGGAAGAAGCAATGGCGGCGGGAGCGGAGCACTCCCAGCTCCAAAGGGCACCTCCAAAGGAACAACGTTCGGCCGCCTCCCGCGCGGGGCGGAGCCGCGCCGTGCCCGGCGAAGCGGAGCGCTGAGCATCCCGGGGCTGTCATCAAGGGGCAGCAGCCTCCGGGAAGTGGCCGGGGGCAGCGGGAAGGATACCGGGGGCAGCGGGAAGGATGCCGAGGGGAGGGAGCGAGGCTGCCGGCGCTGCCGGGCCGGGCAGCGCAGCTGCCAGCTCCCAAGTTCGGGGGCCGAAGCATCGCCGCCAGCAGCTTCTCTCCCCCGCTTCCATCCCACCGACACGACTTTCACGGCCCGTGCAAAGCGTGGCATGACAAAATGCTGTTTTGTCTCCCTGTGCCCTCCCTTAGCCCCTCCACAAAGAGGCACAAGGCAGCACCTGCTGCTGATGCTGTAAATCAGGCTCTGGGCATTTGCTGGCCAGGGAGTTTTTAATATCAAAGCTGTGGCTCTGACCCAGACTCCATTAAAAATCATCGTCTGTTGAAATATCGACTTCTGCCTGTCTTTGCAGGTATTTTCAGTCTGCAGGGGAAATCCTGGCAACATTTAAGTAATGTGTGTGCACAGTTTTGACCTCTCTTGGCAAGGCTCAACTGCAAGGCAAGAGCACCTCACTACAACTGGATATGGTTGCATTTCTGTGAGGGCCCATTTTCACAATTTGTTCAAAGAACCAACAACTCCCACCAAAAAACCTCGATTGGTCAACAAGTGGTTGCTAAATACTAATTTTCAACACAGCCATTATCTTTTGACAAGACCAAGTACAAATTCCAAGCCAACACAGAAGCAGAACCTCCCACCCAGAGCTGAGCACAGATGGTTTGGAAACCTTGGGGGCTTAGCTAGTGATGGCTGTTCCTGTGTTTCCTTCTGCACCTTCACAGCCCATGCTCTCTATCCAAAAACAACATTCGAAGCAAACATACCTTTTTTCTGCTCATCAATATCACCTTCCATATGAGACAGGACAGGGAGCAGCCCAAACTTAGGAGCAGGAAGGCTTCTGATGGATGGATGAGAAGTCAATCTCATTTATAACTGATTAATGGAGTATTTTCACAGGCAGAGCATTCCCAGAAGTTCACTCCTTAGCACCTTGACTCCCTCAACACCTCTCTCTTAATGTGCTTCTCCAGACACAGGAAGCATTTCTGCTCTGCAAAGACAAGATTTCATTAAGCTGTGGGGTTTTTAACACAAGAGGAGCTGCCATTTTGATTTACTTCTCTGATTCACCCCAGAGAAGGTCCAGATCCAACTCTTTGTCTGATGTAACAGAAATGAACACTGATTTTCTCACCTCCCTTCACAGATGCAAGACCACTCGAGCCCCACTGGCCATCTAAGGCTGTGTGGTTGCAAAAGCAATACCAGAGACAAATCTGTTTGTGAACCAACCACACAATTTTCAGTCTGGCAGATAAACTAGAAAAGAAAGCAGCTTGCACAAGCCTGAATCCTGCAGGAGACAGTAAGGACCAAAGTCAGCTTCAGGATCTGAGCCAGGCATTCCAAGAGTCCTGCTTCATGACACTGAAGATTTCTCATGGCTCACCTCTGCATGCATCCTGCCCCTCTGCCTCTGGGGTAGGTGGACAAGGGGGAGGATACAAGCAAGTTGTGTTCAACATCTCACCACACTGGATTTTCTTTTCAGTCATTCCTATTTTTAAGGAAGTGAGGTTTTGGCACCTTGTTCACTGTGGCACTGAGTTTTGCTTCCACTGATGGTCAAATGCAAGCTCCTTTTATTTTCTCTCCTTTCTTTCCAGAATAAAACTGCAGTACTGGGCCTGAACACACTTGGCATTGGCAGGTGTGCACCTCCACAGCCGGGGAGTGCTCGGAAGAGCTTGCTATTCATCTCTGAGACTTTGGTTTCACTTCTCGGCCTTGCAGCTCTGCACGAGCAGCTGGGCAGTGCACCAGCTCTTTACTCCTTATCTGCCATCTCTCTCACTGAAAATGCAGCAGCCTTTTCCAAGCCAAAATGCAAAATGTTTGTGAGGAGCAAGGATTTATCTGCTCTATCACAGCCGGTGACCCTGCAGGTGTAGAAAAAGTGTGACACAAAAACAGGTTATATGTCTGGTCCCCCACTGGTCCCAGCTCCTCTACACCAGGCAGAATATTTTTGTTTACTAGCAAAGACAAACTGGGAAGTCAGCCTGTGAGTGGTCTTGCCTTTCCCCCACCACAGAGCTGGTAAAAAGGCACACTGTGAAAAAGAACTGGTTTTTGTTGTTTGGTTAGGATTTTTTTGGTTGGTTTTGGTTTTGGTTTTGGTTGGTGTTTTTTTTCTTTTTTGAGAGGGAGCCACTTAACACACAGTCAACTCCTATGACAAAATAAAGTTGTTATGAGAAAAATTACGGAGTAGAATTTATTTCCCTGGGATCAGAAGCTTGGAAATTCCAGATCCCTGCAGGGCAGCTACCATTTTGCAAGACAGAGGTGAAGCATTGGATTTTATACATGCTTGTGCTATTTTTGTAGGAATACTTTATTTTTTCAATATATTTTTCAAGCTACTTTGCCTTTTTTCCCGATGTTTTTCTTTAACCCAAAATAAAGTAACTTTGCTTAAAAGGCTACAGTCAACAAAAACTCTGTCTCTATGAGAAGATCTTTTTTTATTTCGTCCTAAGGTACTTCTGTAGTAAATTACATCACTACATTTCCTTCCTTAATTTTGTCTTTATGTTAAATCCAGCTGTGATTTTCAGTTTATTCTGGACACAGAGCAAGACTTGAGGATTCAACTGATTAAGAAAATAATTTAAAAGGGCAATTCAGGTTTCTGAAGGGATGTGTTGTGCTCACTTATAGGATCCAAATCTGTTCTGAGTTACCCAGACCCACTACCTTCATTTTTGTCAGAGCTGTCTTCTGCAATGGAGGAGAGTGATGTTAATGCTGCTCATCATCCTTGAGACAGGTGACATGTCTGTGTGTGTCCCGTGGGAAAACTTTGGACAGTATTCCTGGGCCAGGTTGCTTGGACCAGATCTCTTGTTTTGGGGAGCCCAGGGTGTTTGTCTCGGCACCACAAAGTGGTGCAGCTTTGCAGGCAGAGGCCAGGAGCTATGAAGCTGTTATCACACCAGTGGCATTTTGATTTGAACGTGACAGAGGCACTCCAAATGCTGCAATACTTAAGCAATGGCCAATGATTACAGTTTGCTGTTGCTCAAGAAGCTTCCCTGTTCAGTAATAGCAGCAGTGATGTACCCAGCATTGCGGCTGGAGATGTGGTCTGTGGGGGCTGGTTGCTGCACAGACACAGAAAAGAACGCAGACATTGCTTCTTACACCCTCCAGCACTACAAGGCTGTAATTAAATCCCTTTTTCCAACACACTCTGTATAAGCCCGAGGGGATGAGCTGGCATGTGAAGCCTGCAGGGAGTTGGAATCAGCACGCAGAACAAAAGCAGAGACGTTCCCCCACCATTTTATTGTCTGTTTATTGAATATATCTTCAGCTCTGCTGGGAACTTCCCGGCACATAGGCTTAAAATGGAGCCTCTGCTTTTTTTTTGCTTCGTCTCTTCAGGGGCAAATATACTGAGCCATTGATTAGGTTATTTTGGGATCATGGCACGGCACAATTGCTTGCTGTTATTCTGGCAGTCATTTCTCAGAAGCCTGTTACGCACATTTTATAGAGCTCTTGAAAACACAGAGCTACCCGAGAACATTTTACACAGCACGTTTCTGATGTGCCTTTGTGTGCAAGTTGTTTGTGTCTCGGCAGCAGCCAAAGAGCCATTGGGATGTGTTGGTTGCTATAGTAATTACTTTTCTTGGGAACTAAAATAATAGCTTAGCTCCTGCAGCTCGCTGCCGTGTAGGCTGCCTTGAACCAGAGACACTTCCATTTTGTTTTGGAGGGGGTTGGGGACTCTCAAGTATGCTGAGAAACAGACTTTCCTTCCTATGCTTGTGCAGCTGATTTTGAATTTAACCTTTGCAGAGGATGTGCCACAGGTCTGAAGGCTCAAAAAGAAAAGTAGCGTATGAAACAATAGGACAGCTTTGCAGCTGCGGTTTCTGATGGGGCGAAGATTTGGATTTGCTTTCCATTTACTGTTACTGAAAGTGGGTAGGAGAGGGACTGAGGCTCATGCTGAGTCTGATTTTCAGTGCTAAGGACCCTACAAAACACTGTGTGGGGGGCTCAGAGGAGTTTCAAAAATGCCTAAGCAAGCCAAGCAGGAACGTGACAAGGAGGGCAGATCTGCATTGTTCAACATTTTTCTCCCTGTGAGGTAACTACCGTAGGGACCTGCATCTCTGGAGAGGGCAAGGGGGGTCTCACAGTGGACAAAACAGCATTTCAGAGCAACCCAACAGCTGGCAGGTGCCACCTCCCCCCTTCCACATGCAGGCACAGAACATTTCTGGGTGACATTTTAAACTGCAGCTCTCGACTTCTGCTTGAAAGGACACTGTGCAGAAGCATTTCCCAGCAGTAGGACAACCCCGTGTGCATGGCTCTGGGAAGGTCTCAGAGTTACTTTGGGCTCCTGGACTGACAAACCAGGGATTTCTGTGCAGCTTGCAGCTAGGTGGGCTGGCACAGCATGGCACTGCTGGATCTGCCAAGGAAGCAGAAGAGAGGCAGGGGCAAATGGCACAAGAAGTGATAAGCCCAATTACCCTCCTGCATCATGAAGCAGCTGCAGGTTGACTGCAGCTCACACTCTTCACTCACGGGGGTTGATCTACATAAGGGTCCCAGCACCAGCAACAAGTACCAGTTTGGTTTTTCAGTCAGAGGCCAGCAAAAGGGGAGGAGGATATAAAAAAGGGGTCAGAGAAGGGGGCAGTAGGAGCTAGGATGAAAGCAGAGAGAAAACAAATAGGGAAAGCACTTTACCTCCCAGGGATGTCCTAGAAAATTAGCTCTCAGATGTGCACATGGCTGCATGGGCAACTGGCAGGGCGATGCCAAAGGGAGATTAGAGCATCATCTGCTAAAGGCTTCGAAGACGAAACAGTTCCTGTTTGAGCAACAGCTACACAGAGATGCAGGGAGGGGGGTGTTTGGGGAAACCACAGGGCAAAACTGGGCCTTCATGTGTGAGGGGGATGTGCTTGGCTTGCAGGCAGCAGGTGATAAGAACTTACTTCCCACGTGTAGATGTGCAGATCTACCCCGCCAGCCCCTCCCCAATTTAGGCATAGCATACACACAGGTTTTGTGCCTGCACAGCTCTGCAGCTGAAGTGCAGTGCTGTACCAACAGAGCTCAAGCAGCGAGAAGTTACATGAGCATCCTCACTCTTCCCAGGCAATGCTGGATAAAGGACCCTTTGCCATGCCCACCTGTTTCTTCTGCTTGAGGCTTGAATTTAACAATACCGGTGCAACTAAAGCGGGGTTTCCTATGGCCTTTTTATAAACCTCTCAGGCTGTTTTCTGCTTTTGTATCAGAAGTTTTGGCATCATTTTTAGTCCTGGTGTATTGTGGCATACCAAGAAGTTAAAATTTTCCCTGAGGCACACCAGTAGAAACAATATTTAAGATGCAAAATCCTAACTGCAAGGAGGGGGGGAAAAGAGTAGTTATCTGGCAAGATGCTTTAGGAAACAAGAAAATAACTCAAAGGCATGTGAAGATAAAATTTCACAATCAGTCCAGTCTATTACTTGATTCTGTAGATTATTGTCTGTCTTTGAAACATACCACCTGTATTCACGGTGGCCAAGACCTGCACTTTTAGCGAAGTAACAAAATTAATTTCTTTACCCTCAATGGGTCAAGTGTGGGAGAATCTTGGCTTTCCTTGAACAGGAAATCTGCAGCTGTTGTGGGGACTTTAAATCATAATTGAAAACACAACCCAGCCATGAGATACAGACTTAAGTTACCACAAGGCGAACAAAGTAATTCAGACTGATTTAACCACAAAAATATGACTCCTCATTTTAAAGCCATGGCTTAGGGGAGGAACAGGACAGGGCTAATTCATGACTTTTGATTTCTACTGGTCTACAGAATGATTAATGAGAGTATTTCTGGATCACTAGGTTTTTCTTTAATTTGGGAGTCAATTTTGTTATTAATTATTTGATATTTGACATTTGCAATGAGCTGCTAGTGACTTAGAACATGTACTTTAGGAAGTACATGTTATATTAAGAGCAAAAGCTGCAGCTACATTAAAAATTTGGGAAGGCTGCAAAAACTTTTCCCTACTGGAGAAACAGTTTGTGGTAGACAAGTATTCTTGCTGGCATAATAATGATTTCTTCTCGGCAGCAAGTCTTCTCCAGCAAACACATCATAAGATGAAAAAAAACCCTTAAAAGTCTGCTCTCCCATATATCATTGAAATTACTTACCTTACATCACCATATGGCAGGTAGCCTGTCTAAATGTGTGGCAACAGCTGTACAATGCATGAATGCTCCTGGAGTGTGAAAAGCTCAAGTGTCACCCAAGTCAGTGTGTCAATGGCACCCTAGGGACATGCTTCATCAAGTGCAGCTTCCCAGCCAAGTCACAGGAGCTCTGAAGGGGCAGCAAAGATGCTCCACAGACCTTACTTGTATAAACAGCACTTCCTCAGGCAGGGAGGTTGTGACAGCTGAATGAGTCCTGCAGTAGCTCAGGTGGTGAATTGTATTGCAATTGCACAAGAGAAAGCTGAGTGCACAGAGATACCTACCATGAATTCACTGAGCCTGATCCACCACCCCCACCACAGCACTGTCAGCTGTGGCTGCCAGCAGCAGCCACGTCATTGTCACAGGTTTAGACACCGTCAGTTAGGGCAAAGCACAAGTGGGAATAATTTAATTTAATTTAATTTAATTTAATTTAATTTAATTTAATTTTATTTAATTTTATTTAATTTAATTTAATTTAATTTTATTTTATTTTATTTTATTTTTCCTCCCTGTGAAGCAATACTTGGTGAATTCACTCCCTTTGTTAACAGTCAAAAGCCTTGTCCTTAGTGTCAGGCTTAGGGAGTCCAGAAAGGTGGCAAAAGTAATGCCATAGGGAAATCACAGGGGATTTACATCAGGGCTGTTGCAGCTAACTGGGCGGGATGGTACAAAATGTTTTGTTTGGCTTTAGCCAGCAGAACCTTCTCTGGAATAGGCAAAAATAACCAGAGACAACATTTTAGTGATAATCAATAGAACCAATCCTCATGCACCACATCCAGCACAAGGACATCAGAAAGCAGAACTGCTTTGGTCTTACAAAGTATTTGTGCTGTGTAATGTGCATTAAACCTTTCTGGGAACCCAATCAAAGACAAATTTGTGCTCTGGGGTGGTGCATCTCCAGCCAGCACAAAAGTGGGGAAACCTCTGTACTGCACCCAGCCTCACTGTAGACATCCTTGCTTACCAGTCAGATCAAAATCCACCACGTTTGCATTCCTGCCACAGCAAGCAAAGTAGTTCAGTCGTGCTGCTCCATCCTGAATGGAAAGAGACAAAGGAGACCAAGATCAGAAACAGGAAAAACTCATAGAAGTTTTTCTATTGCTTTGACACTGAGCTTTATGCTTGAGTTAAATTTTGACCATCAAAGAGCAAAATGCAAACCACCAAACATCAATTAAATTACTATTTTAGTCAATTACATCCTTTCTGGTAGCTCTGGTCGCTCTTCTTCACAGGTGCTTACCAAATGGTGATTCTGAGAAGCAACCCCTGCTTCACTAATTAAGCACTGATAATTTTTAGGAACTGTTGCCCAATGTAAGTACAGAATTGTGACCCCTTCCTCCTTTGAGGATGCAACACTCAGGAACGAAAAAATGCTTCAAAATCTCTTTAAAATGGAGCAGCTATTTTATGATAGGGAGGACGGTCTGGGTATCTGGATAAAACTGTCCCCACAGATGGCAGTTCAGGGTGTAAGCAAAGGTCAGAGCTGGCTAAGGGCATGGTTTGTATCCATGAGACAGGAAAGCTTTTGGCCTCCTCAGCAGGACAAACTGCCCCAGGATTATTTTGTGTGAGCAGTCCTGAGAGCATTACACTGACAGGTAGCCAGGGCCTCTTACCCTTGCACGCCACGTGGGTCAGTGCTCTTTTCTCTTTGCACACCCCAGTGTCCAGCTCACTCCTCATGGTTCTGTATCCACATTTCCTGAGCCAGGCAGGACAAGGAAGCTGTCTGGGCTTCTTTCAGAGCACTTGACCTTGCACAGGGCACAGGCAATGAATGTAGCACATTCATATGTCACTGGAGGCATCCATCTCTTCCAAATATGCCAACAATTCAGCAACCTGCCAGCAAAAGGAAGACATTTCGGAACATTAATGTTATTCTACAGCTCCAAAGAAGCAAACCCATCCCTAGATAGGGATGTGAAAGTGCTGTTACAGTGTCTTGAGCAAGAAATGGTGTCTAGTGTTTATGCAGACAAAAGTGGTATGAACAAGAGAGAGGAAGTATTGACTAGACTGTCTGGGTACACTGTCCATCTAAGCAGGAATGCTGGTAACCAAAGAAACCATAAAGGTAAAAAAACCCAACCACCACCCACCGAGGGGCCCCATACCTGGGTAAAAGCTGTGACACTGGGACTTTTGTCTTTGCTGTGGCTGCGGTAGTGCAAACAAGTGTAGTGGCTCCTGTCTGCTGCTGTATCTCTGCTGCATTCAAGTCTGAAAAATCCCACAGGGTAACCTGTCAGGTTGCCTTTTTATCCCTTTAATGGAGGGTAATCACAGACCCTGTATATAACAAAGAAAAAGCACAAAGCATGCTAAGTCAAAAATATACATAGTGGAAAATGCCAAGATGAAAGTTGCAAATGCAGACTGATTTTGTCCCCTCGTGCCTCACTTGTTGTGATAAGGACTTTTATTTTACAGCCATTGATTCATTTTCTCATGGGGCCTCAGCCTCACTCGGTGTACTGAGCAGGCTGTGCCCAGGTAGCAAAGAGGTGCTCAGGCTTTGCTTTCCTCCCACTCAGCCAGGGAGCCCCGGCTGTGCCCAGAGCAGGTCCTCAGCTCTTCCTTCCGCTGGTAAAGCTGCCTTGTTTTCTTCAGAGTATTTTTCACTGCCCCAGGGAAGTGCAGTGCTGCCATGTGAGGTGAGCAGCTGCTGTACTCTGCTGCAGGGGCAGAAGAGTGATACGTAGACAGCTTTTGGCCAGATATGTTCTGGCTGTACACTTTTAAGGGACCATTTGGAATGCTGACGACCTGATTTCACAGAGAATGCAGTTTTATTTGGCACTCAGTTCTGGTTTTGGGATTTTATGGATCGTGTACTTGGACCAAGTGCAGTTGGGTTTCCCCTGGCATGGGAGCATTTAAAAATCATGTTTTTCCGTTGCAATCAGAGGAATCAATTTTTTTTTTTTCAGAAGTGCTCACAAGACAAATTTACTTAGAGAATTAAACATGGAGTCGTTTGGAGTCTGATGCAGAGTAGCAAAGAGCAAGGACCAGTATGTGCTGTCCAGCCTAGAGGAGAGCATGGACAAATTGAAAAGAAAATAATAAAAAATAAAAACTGAGAAGAAATTTCTAGTTCAGTTTGTCCAGATATGCTGGTGTTTTCACCATCCCTCTGCAACCGAGGTAGTGTTACCTTCCAGCAGGAGGGTGATCAGAGCACTACTTTCTCAAACTGCTGAGACTAAATTTCAGAGAAGGAACAAAAACCCTGCAAGTGTAATGCTTTAGTATTGTGAGACACATTCCTTGCTACAGTGAACTAATAATGTAATTTAAATTACAGTAAAGGATGTAAGAAAGACAAGGCACAAAAGGAAGAGGAGACAAAATTGTCCTAGTAACAACATGTTCTTCCAAACTATGAACATAATTATGTGATTTAAATTTCTACCAGATTTGGGGAATTTTTTTCATGTCATTGTTCTCCTCTTGATGCAATTATGTGGTTGTACTTGACTGCGTGGTGAAAGGCAAATAACACTAATTGCTATTCTTATTGGAGGGTAGTGGACTGAAACCACGACTTCTGTTTATCAGCTCCAGGTAATAAAAATTGTATGAATTGAACTATTTTGGGCAGTTTTAACATCTTTCTTCTCTCTCTCTTTTTATACAAAAGAAGCAGGTCTGACAAGCAACATGGCAGTGAAATCCTTCTGCTGAGTCAGACACTCAATTTCAAACTTACATAATTGGGGTGTATTTCCATATTCCTTCCCTCCTTTCCTATGCATGAAGCACAGACAGAGGGAATGTCTGCTCCAAGGCTGCTCACAGTAGCTGAGTGTGGAAGCCTCAGTTGCAACTCAAATATTTAAAATATCTTAACATCTCCACAGCAGGATAATTAAATACTGTACTAAGTCAGCGAAGCAGGGTCTGCTGCCCAGTGACACTGGAGCCCATACGCTGCACAGAAGCAGGCTGAAACTCTTCTGTTTCAGGGAACACTGAGTAAATAAGAATTTGGTCAAACAGTATGTCATTTCCTCATTTTCAAAAAAGTAGTTCTAAAAACATGCAGGAAGGAAAATTTAATTATTAAAGAAAATCTGATTATTGCAGTGTTCCAAAGCCATTTGCTGACTCTGGTACATTCTGTGATTTCTCAGGCTGTTATTTTTTTGCCACACTATGGTGGGAATGTCTGCTAAAATCCCAGAGCCCTATCACACAAAACTAATTTACTAGAAACGTCATCCGGCCTGTAAGCCAGATTTATGTCCACAGCAGAAATTTCAGTGGTGTATTTGGAAAGAAGTGCCAAGAAAAGAAAGTTTCATGTTCACAGATGGCATGTTCCTCATTGACTGTTTCAACCACAAGAGATGCATGCACAGCTTCAGTCCTGTGGGCTGTGTGCTCTCAGAGTTGCAAGGGTTTTTTTGTAAAAAGTAAAAATAGGTACAAGTATAAGATACTGAAAGGACAACATAAGCTAAGAAACAAAGAGCAAAGAGTAAACAAGAAGGTGAGAAACACAGCAAGTTAAGTCAGATGTATGTGCTTGCAGATGAGATGAGCTATCTGAGAGATGCAAATTCAGATCATGCCAGGCAGAATGGGAAGCTGAACCTCCTCCAACTTCTTGGAGGAGTGCCTTTACTACTGTGTTTCAGGATAACAGAAAATGAGTAAACAGCACACCATTTGCTTTCTTTTCTAGTGTACAAGGCTTACAAGTACCATTTCAGATTGAACAACATGTTTTATCTGATACAAGTGTGGGCAGGTTGAGTTTTTCCCCACATACAGAGCAAAAGAAGAAGAAAATAATATTTTTTTTGGCTGTCTTTTGAGTTATTTCCCTCCCTCTTATTTGGCTGCTCAACTGAAAAAGCAATCCTATACCCATTCTCCATTGATCTGCTTCCAGCAGAGTTCCATTCCACATCCCTCTGGGTTTGGCAGCCACAGAAACTAATTCAGCTAGAAAGTCCTGTAAGCCACTTAAAACATTGGAAGTCTTCTCACTGTGCTTCCACCCAGGAGGAAGCCTTCTCCTGGACTAACTGGCAAGACACGGACTGGTTAGGTGGTTTGCAAGATGGGGAAAAAATGGCTAACAGATTGCACTCAGAGGGTCGTGATCAATGTTTTCGACTCAGGGTGGCAGCCTGTCACAAGTGGGGTCTCCCCGAGATTGCCACTGGGCTCTATATGGTCCATCTTCACAAGGATTTGGGTGATAGATTTGAAAGCACCTTCACCCAGGTTGCTGAAACCACTAAACTGGGTGGTGAGGACAACCTGCCCTGTGAGGAAAGACCAAAGGAGTTAAGTCTTATGTCCCTGGAGGAGAGAAGGCTTGGAGGCAGGTGGCTAATCGCAATATACCAGAATGCTACAAAGAGGATGGAGGCTCTCCTCATAAAGGACGGCATGGAGAAGACAAGGCACAACATTTCCTTAGGGTGAGAAAAACCAGTGACTGAAACACAGGGATGTGGTGGTAGAGTCCCTGTCACGGGAGGTTTTCAAGCTGCCACTGAACAGAGTGCTCGATAATCTCATCTAGGCTCTCTCCCACAAAAGATGGACCAATGATCTTTCCAGCTCCCTTCCAGCCCGGGCTGTTTGATGGTTCTATGATTCTATGCAGACAGGCATGGGCTCCTGTAGCCATCTTCAGCATCGCCCTGAAGAAGGAACCCGAGCAGCCCCACCATTTGCCAGCAAGCAGACCTGCATGCAGTACAGTGCCAGCTGTCCAGGCAGCTCTCCAGCTCATCGAGCTCGCAGGCACACACTAAGGGCGCTGCTGTTTCTCAGCCGGTGGACACCGGACCGCATCAGCCCACGTGAACCAGCACCAACTTCTTGCCAGGAGCCGAGGGCCAGGTGTGGGTGGTGAGGACGGACTCACAGCTCACCGAGGCCTCTTTGACCTTGGTAACTCACGGCTGCCGTGGCCCTCGCAGCTGGGACACACCGGCCACACCGCTCCTGGCGGCCCGCAGCGCCAGGGTCCGCGTGCTCCGCCGCCCCATCAGCCGGTGGCTCCGGGAAGGAGAGAGAGGCGGCCAGGACGGCCGGAGGCAGTGGTCGGCAAGGAAAAGGCCCCGGGGCCGGGGGCGCAGGACGGGCGCTGGAGAACCCTCAGTGCCTCTCCCGCCGCGCCCGCCGCCTCCCCCCGAGCTCCGACCGAGCCCTCAGGCACCGCGGCGGGGAGGCGGGGCCGAGGCGGCCTCACGGCGCGGTGACTGGCGCGCTCGCTGTCCAATAGAAGCGAGCTGTTTCCTGATGGACACGCCCACTAACCAATCGCCGTGGTGCACCCTGTCCCTCCTCGGCTTGGAGCCAATCGCAGCGCCGGCAGGGGGCGGAGAGGCGGGACCGGGGGCCGGCGCGGGGCGGGCCGTGTGCGGGGGCCGGGGCGCAGAGCATCGCTCGGGCTCGGTGCCGCGGCTGGCTCCGTCCCCGCTCCCGGGTCGTCTCCCCCGCCGGCCGCCCCTTCCCTCCCGCGGACATGTCGTCGCCGTCGTCCGGAGAGCGGTACGAGGAGGAGGAGGAGGAGGAAGAGGAAGACGGCGCCTACGAGAGCCAGGCCAAGCGGCTGAAGCCCAGCGCCGCTGCCGNGTCCTTGCTCCGCTTCGCGCTCCGCGCCGCAGGCGTGCGCTTGTTCCTCACCGCCCTCGGGCATGGACTGAGCCTGCAGCCTGAGGGGTGGATGGGTGTGAGCGATGTGGATTTGGGAGCTCACGGATTGCCGCTGCTCCGCAGGCAGCTGCTTGCCTTTCGGGGTATCGCCATGGCAAGTTTTGTGCCGGCCCTGTTGCTGAGCGTCACTATAGAAACACCGAGCGGGGGGGGTGGCGGCGGGGGCTGAAACCGCGGCCGAGGGTTTCTTTCATCCTCCGTTCTACCTTTGTGTCTGGCACCATACGGCGATAAGGCTGATCTCAAGCGATTGCCTCCTTTTAAAATTAATTTCTAATTCTACTTTCTCCCTCCTTCACAAACACTGCTATGAGGACTATAGTTCACTTTTTTTTTTTCTTTTTTGATACATACCTTTTCCTCGTGAATTTGCATCTAAGTATCAAGGTAGTCCTTGACCCATAAATTTGTGCTAACGAGACATTTCTGTCTACTGTTTGATTCCTTATCTAACTAATTGTTCGTCAGATTATAACCATTTTTCTCCTTGATGGCTCTTTCTGTTTCTTGCTTGAACAAACCGAATCAAGAGAACATTGACTTAATGTCAAAGCTTGAAATTTGGAATACTCATTTTGTGATTTGTTAAAATGAACTTGCTTGCCACTGGGATAAGTCAGTGAGGGAGCATTTGCTGTTACCATTTCTCCATCAGTTAAATCTATTGATAGAGAAGGTGCCTGCTAAATTTATTGTCATGGTTTAACCCTCTCCTGCAAGCAAGCACTGCACAGCCACCCGCTGACTCCTGCCTGGGCTGATGGGGGAGGGAATCAAAAGAGTACAAGTGAGGAAAATCCTGCTCTCCCTTGTTCTTCCCCCACTTTATATGCTGAGCATGATTTCATAGGGGCTGGGATACCCCTTAGGTCAGTTGGGGTCACTGTCTCGGCTGTGCTCACATGTGGGGCCACAGGAGAAGCAGAGAAAGCCTTTGATTCTTGCTCAGCCCTACTGAAAAGATCTGTATTATCAACACTGTTTCGAGCATGTATCCAAAATATAACCCAAACTACTGTGGAGAAAATTAATATTAGCCAGCCCAAACCAGCACATTATTACAAAAGTTCCCTGATGAACTGTAACAAAATACATTTCCGGAGAGAACTATTTTAACTGTCAAGTTTCTTGTGACAGAGCAGCGTCTCTGTTGCAGTCAAGACTTAGTGCTGTGCTGTCTTAAAGGCCAGTGGTGAAAGAAATCCTTTTACTTGCTTAAGTTATCTGGAAAGTTTGTTATGTAGGAGAGCTGAACACCATGCAGTGAGTGTTTCAAGTAGAAACAAGATTCTGCTTTTGCCTTTCTTTTTTTCTGCAGTATTTTTATAAAATCAACTAGTTCTTGTATTTCTCTTTTTCCTTCTTTCTGGGTTCTGGCTCAGAGTGTCTTCATGATGTATCAGTGTTTCAGTTTATTCAAGTTTACCCTTCATGGTAATGAGAGCATGGGGTATGTAACTTCACCTTTTGGATCTCAAGAATGGTATGTGCTGAGTCTTGTGAGTAAAGAAACTGAAACAAATGTGTAGCAAGTCGAGAACTCGAGGGGTTTTAGCTAGCTGATTATGTCAGTTGCAATGTAATTGACAATTTATTGTCAAAACTGTATTCACAGATTCACTACTGGAGAGGCAGAAGTTGTCTTGATGCTGGAGATCAAACTGATTTCTTAAGAATAAGGTGTAACATCAAGTGGATATATGAAAAATTAATGACTGGGTGCTTTTGGTAGTAATTTTATGTGAACCTTTTAATAGCAAAATGCCAGCTTCTATTAAGTAGAGTTAGTTAAAGTGAATTTTCATGGGTTTTTTTCTCTAACAGATACAAAAACATGCAGGAAACGTACTTATTCTGTGACGTATCTTATTTGTTTCTCTGCAGGGAAATGTTCTCAGCTTATAAAAGTTGTATGTCATTCAGACATACAAGATGAAGGTAGCCTGAGAGGAGGGAAGAAGTGTGTCTTGGATTGCTCAGAAGAGAGCAGAAAAAGAATAAGTGGGAGGAACTACAGCGAATGGAGAATTAGGAGGAGAAATGGGAAATGATGATGACATGATGATGAGAAATGGATCATCAGAGTAAAGAGTGATGGGAGTCTGTTAGCCTCATGACTTGTTGGGGGGTTTTTGTTTGGTTGGTTTGTTTGTTTTGGTTTTATTTATTTTTCCCTCACATATGCCCTGGAATATCAGTGAACTGTACACTCATGGATTATATGCCCTTGTATAAAAGTTCTTTTGTGCTAGGACTCCTGTGGCAGTTTGATGGGGTCACCCTCCTGTATTTATTGTTGTGGCAGTTTCCTGTTCTGGGACTGTTGCGTTTGGCTGAAGAAGCCCTTCATGCCTCTCTTTTTTTTTGTTTTGTTTTGGTTGGTATCTTGTTGTTGTGGGGTTTGTTTTGGCTTGATTTTTTGAAATGGGTGCCTAGAAATCTCCGTGTGAGATCCAGAGGAGATCCAGCATTTATTTTGCTCTTTGTTTTCCTCTGTTTCCCACTTGTGTGGACACTTCATGTAAGCCACAGGTGTACCCTCTTCTTCATGGCTCATCTCCAGGCTGAGGAGCATGGAGAGCCAGGAATAGACCAGGATGTTGAGCAGGGAAGGAGCAGGATGTTTTCCTGCAGAAGTATTCAGTGGGAGAGAGTGTTATTTGGAAGAATGACCTTTACAGAAGCAGTGTTGAGTGGTGGTGAAGCCCTGTCAGAGGAATCAGAATTGCAGTGTAGCAGAGGGTCAGGACACTGGGATAATGTGGGCTGAGAGCTGTGTTTAAGGGAATTTAGAAGGCCTTCCAGCTCCATCCCTGCTCCCTCTCTTAACTGTCAGTTTTATTGATTAATGTTGTATTTATACAATCTGTAGCATCCACTTCCCTCACGGTCGCTGACATACCTATTCCTAAGCATTCCTGTGAAGTGAGGAAGACCTATTACCCTTGTTCTTAGAGCTGGGGAAGTGAGATATGGTGTCTAAACACACAAACAGGACTGTCAGCTGCTGCAAGGTAAAACGGGGATGTGATCTTGCAGCTTCTCGCTGCTCTGTTGAAACTTCCTGGGTGCTAAATAGAAAAGCAGCTCTCCTTGCAACTCAGGTTGCTTTGTGTCTAACAGGCAGTGCGGTAACAGCAGCTAAATGCAAAGAGTTCAGATCTTCACCTGTTTTGCAGTGGCTTGTCCATTCCTTGAATGAAGTCTATCCTAGAAGCTGGTTTTGAGTAAGTGTAAATCATCTTCCCTCCTTTGTCTTCCTTCAAAAAAAAATAACCATTACCTTCAGGCTGGTTCTTCTTTCAGTATCTCAGGCGGAATCTCCTGATGATGTTGTGTGGTGTAGGGTTTTGTTCTGGGGTGGTGTTTGCTTGGGGTTTGTTTTTGTTTGTTTGTTTTGGTGGTTTGTTGCTTTTTAAAAGAATATTCAGATTGTGATGAGCAGAGAGGAACATGGAATAAGACTATGTCAGTTGGAAGGGACTTGAAACAATCATATGGTCCAAATACCTGACCACTTCAGGTCAAATTCAGAATTAGCAGAAGGGGTCATAGTGCAGGTATTCTGTTCTGTAGCAGTTGAAATTGTTGAAAGGACACAGCAGTAGAGATGCATTAAACAAAGAGAAATGATACCCAAACTTCTCATCCAAAACAAAACTAAATTGCCAGGTAACCTTCCAGAGTATGGGGTGTGATTAATCTTAACCCCCTTCTTCTCTGTAGCCCTGCCCCCCAGGCCCCCAAACCAACCAATAACAATTAAAAAAGCACAAATCCAGGATATGCAAAACTGATACCTTATTCCACTGCTGTGGAACCTTTACTTTGTCTTGTCTGCTTGGTTCTTCTGAGACACTTCCCCCCACCCACCACCAGTTCTGTTGTATTTATAAAACAACTTTCAGACCAGTTAAGAGGGATGCAGAGAGAGGAGAATGTTGAGAGTGAGTAAGATAATCTAAATGGTGGGAAACTAAATAAGAGTATATTCAGATAGTTGGCAGAGGCAATATGAAGGAGAAGTGCCATCCTTTTAAGGGAAAAAAGAGATGGAGGAGGTAAGTAGTGAAAAGACAAAGAAAGAGATGCTCAGAAAAAGGTAGTACAAATTAATAGGACTGATATGAGTATACTGACTGGAAAGTGTCTGGAGAGATGATAAAGAACATGTTTTTGTGCAAATGGTGATAAAATTCTAATCTGGAATTGATGAGCAAGAGAGACATCATCCTACAGCCCATGATGACTTTCTTCCTTTTTGGATTGGCAAACTGTAATTAGTTGGCAAGAAGCCATTGATATGTTTCAAATGTTGTCTGGAGGTATGTAGGTCACCAAAAAATGGATGTTAAAATGCTACAGCCGTTCTTTGAAGCTGCTTCTGTTGCAGTCTTAGGTATGTGAAGTCACTTGTTTGTACTTCATCTGCTTGGGTATGTCAGTGCTTCCCTTTGTGCCTCAGGTTTGTTTCAGGGTAAGCATTTTTATGCTCCTAGTCTCCTTCTTCAGGGAACCCTTTTCTGTCCTTGTTACTGGTCTTGAGCACTTCCTTGAGAAAGGAAGTAAACTCCATTATCTATTTAAATAACTTCGTTTTCTGTCCAGCCTAATGATTCTTCAAGAAATCATTACTGACCTTTCAAACCCCCTTAAGATATATATATATGTAGAAATGGTACACCATAACATTGGTTACTCTGTTCTCCTGGCTTTGGTGGAGTGCAAGTGGAGTGTTTGAGTTTTGCATGGGCCTTTTGTGCTCTCACGGGAGTTGAGTTACTGAAAGACTCCTTTGTAGGCAGAGAAATAGTGCTGGTTGTTAGTCAGTGTGTGAGCAGATGCTTTGATGTAACCTTTGTCTGTGTGCCAACTGTAGCACATGTAGCTTTCAAGATACAGTGGCTGTGAGATCTTGGTCAAAATCCTGTATTGTTCATCTCTGGGGAGAAATTCCAGCAGCAGTTGGATGAGCTGTGAACATTCTGACCTTAGCTGTACACTTTACACTCTGCAGACACGTTTGATTTTTCATGTGGTCTGATGGTTTTATTTCTCTTTCTAGAGGAAATCAAGGGTCATTCTAGATTTGCTTGATACCGCAGCTTTGTAGCTGCAAAACTTGTTTGACAATAATAATATGTGTGTCTGCCCTTTGTGAAGACTTTTCTTGCACCTAAATATGTACCTGTGGCATGTGTCCCCATCTTTCACCAACCCATGTGCTCTCTGAATGTTAGTTTGAGGCTTCCTGGCTCAGCACTGGTTTCTGCTTGGTTCTTGTGCTGCTATTCACTGCTGCTGGCTAGAAACTACTTGGAGTATAGCAGAGACCCTCTGATTTGTCCACCTCAGTGGTTTTATGTGTATAAA
>VYXC01009422.1:350821-437105 GCA_013397175.1 Platysteira castanea | reverse complement strand
TGGGGTTTTTTCTGGGGGGGTGGGTGGGTTGTTTTTCTGTTGTTTGTTTTGGGGGAGTTTTTTGGGTTTTTTTATTAAATGCTTCTTGAGCTCCTGCATAGGTTACTATAATGGCAGGTTTTGATTCTTTCTAAATCTCTTGCCAAACCTTGCTAAAAGAATGCTTTCTGTATGATGTTATGGGAGAAGGAAATTGGTATTGGAAAGCCAAATGCTGCTTTAACGACAAAAGAAAGCAAAATTTGTATTTGTTGATGTTCTAAGAATAATTCCAGTTGCAGAAGTGCAGACACCTGTGTATGTTCATGTAACTAACTCATGAATAATGGATTTGAAGATGCAACTGTGAAAGTCTTAATTTTTGCCAGAATTTGTAGTATTAGGAAGATTTGTATCTACTAATACCTGCTCGTAGATAAAAATACAAAGGGATATGCATAACAAAGAAACATGAACTGAAACTAAAACAGAAGTTTGAGCTGGGAAGGGGAGGGAGAGTGAAATACTCTTCTGAGTATCCATTCTCTGAAAAGCTTGGCATGATTTATGGAGATACTAGTTCAAAAAGGTAGTGAGTGGCAAGTACTAAATTGCTAGTAACTGTACTCCTTGTGATGAGTCTGCTTCAATGAGCAAATCATTGCTTGTATTTACTATCTGATTAGACAGAAATATTATTAGATGGGATTTCTCGAGTGTATTAAAGAAACCTAAAAGGAAATGCATCCCCCTGGCACTAACTGGGATCTTAATATAGTAGCAAGTATGCAGGGCAATGAATAATTGATGTAATCGCTTTTGATTGTTCTGTAGACTGTAAATAAAGTAAAGGTGCCTGTTATCTCAACATCTTAGAGCAATAGGCTTTGCAGGAGAAGTGGTAGTTATTGTTAGTTTTCTCTTGAAGATTTCCTCAGGTGCTTCTTTCAGCTTTGAAAAGTGTGTGTGTGGGTTAAGAACATATAAGCTGAAAATAAAATCTCTCTGTAGTTCTGTTCCTTCTGCAATTGCCTAAGCATTTGCAGTTCAAAGTATTAACATTTCATGGCTACTTTGGTCACGGATCCTGCCGTAGACCTGAGCTGATTGATTCAGGATACGAGGTAACTTATGCAAATATCACTGGTGGTGTTTTCCCAGCACTGCCACAGTTCTGATTCAAAGAAATGCGTTGCCACTTAAAATACTTTCATACTGCGAACAAATAAGATGTAAGCTAAGCTTAAAATATCGCACAGCAGATTGTTCTGACGTCTGAGGAAGCCTGAAGTGCTGGCTTTTGATTCAAACAGAATGGTCAAATCCTTAATTGAAAGAAAAAAAATCTGTAATTGTTTATTGAGAACTGTATATGGAACACAAGAGTTAAACACACAAGACTCAATTTGTAGTTATCTGGAATGTGTTTTTTCCTGAAATCTGTAGTTTAAATGGACCGAAAAGAGAGGAATGTCTAACAGTAGTAGCAGTCATTGTGGTTACTTAATTACTGGGGCTCAATGCACCTTTGTGCTACAAATGAAAATCTCTCTCAAGTTCCAGAAGATGCTGTGCTGCTGTTTACAAAAAAGTGAAAAAAACAACAAGACTTGATCTGTTCCATGGAACACATGGATGTAGTCACTAAATTTGAGTACATCATCTTCACACTGCCGTTACAAATATGATTTTTGAGTGCTGGGTATTTGCAGTATCTTTTAGTGTGCCCTTTATTATCTCTAATCTTTTTTTTGATCATCTCTCATGATTGGCTTACATTCCTTTTTTTTTTTTTTTACCCTCTGTGTCTTAGAATATTTAAGGAAAATTTCAGCCTTACTTCAGGGTTTTCATGGAAAGATGAGCTGATTCCAACCAAAGTTCTTCAGTTGCACAGAGACTGTCTGAAAGTAGCTCTGAAAAATATTTGTGGTGGGAATTCTGTATGCTAATGTACAATGTCTGAATCCATTAATAGTAGTCAGCCTTGGGGTGGAAAGAGCCCCATATGTACAGAAATAGTGAGTTTTTAAAAACATGTGTGTTCAGAATTAGAAGGGAGGTTGGGTTCATTTCAACCTTAATCCAGAGCGGCATTTTCTTGCATTGTGGAGCACAGCTCTACAGGCATTGGAAAAATACTCAATTGTCATTCAGTTCACAGATGGGCCTCATTTGTTCTTGCTTTTTCATTCTCCCAGCCAGTCTCAAAAAAATACCAGCATCAGCAAGCCGAGTGTAAAATATTTTAGCTGTTGGACATGTCCTAATTTTTTTTATGCTCTTGATGAATAGGGTGTGTGTAAGACCTCCTGCAATTCAACCAGTGTTAAATGTGCTGCTTTTTGTTAATACGAGAAAAATCCTGTGTGTGCAAACAGATTAATTGAATCTGAAAAGCTTTTTATTTTAAGTGGACTTCAGCAACTGAACTTGGCAATCTGTTTGGAAAGAAAAGTTAAAGTATTTAACACGAGATTGTGCATTTAGATGGCTACTTCTGGACCCAGTGTAGTGTCTACCAAATATTTAATTTTAGTTAATGGCAGCAGTATTCCTTGCTCTGTGTTGAATTTTAAAATGTCATTTTGTTGCTAGGATGCCGGGGGAAGTCATCACAAAGTGTCTGTTTCTCCTGTCGTCCATGTACGAGGGCTGTGTGAATCAGTGGTGGAAGCGGATCTCGTGGAAGCTCTTGAGAAGTTTGGAACCATATGGTATGTCTTTGTTAAGAATTGTTTGGAGAAGAACATGTCATAAACGAGCATCATGGGACCTGGGGAGTTGTTTCAAGTGAGCAGGAAAATTTAGTGTGCTGTTTCCCTCCCCAGCTATGTCATGATGATGCCGTTCAAGCGCCAGGCTCTGGTGGAGTTTGAAAACGTGGAAAGTGCAAAGAAATGTGTGACATTTGCAGCAGATGAACCTGTGTACATTGCTGGACAGCAGGCCTTCTTCAACTACTCCACAAGCAAGAGGATCACTCGGCCAGGGAACACTGATGACCCGTCTGGTGGGAATAAAGTTCTCCTGTTGTCAATTCAGAATCCTCTCTACCCAATTACAGTGGTATGTTTTGTCTTCTTCTTTCATTTTCTTTTTCTTGTATCTTCACATAGGTAACATGCATGTTCTTAAATAAAGTTTTTTCAAGATGATTCAGTCTTGTACAGATATTTTGCAATACATCTGAAGACTTCAGTAGTGAGGATTTTGAAATGTTTAAGTTGCTGCATGCTTCTGGAATATTTCCAAGTATGTTGCCACAATATCAAGATTGTTATTGAGCCTTTAGGCTCTGAGTGGTGTATGTTTAAAGAGCAGGTAATTTTTTCCAGTAAGGAAGGGTTATTTTATTGCAGTCCTTCTTAAGTATTTCCTTTGTGGAAAGGTGAAACCTTTATCTTCTGATGATCAACTCCAGTTTGATGGAATCTTCCTCACTTTTATTTGGGCCAATGTATTTTCCTTTTCAGTATTTCAAGTTGTACCATTTATAAAGTTGCATCCCAATCTATTGCCATTAATGGCACATGTTTTTTTAAAGATACAGGGGTGTTTTTTAGTTTTATTTAAGAATTTATGTTTTATCATGCATTAAATGCTTGTATTTTTCTTAGGAGATTTTATAGTAGATGCTGAATTGCACAGAAATATTTCAGGAAAAAATTTAAAATTGTGCACTATGATACAAGTATGAATCACTTGTTCTTAGGGATGTAGGATGGTATGAATCAATCAAAGTGTTTGGGGTGTGTGGGACCAAATAAGTTAATGCAAGCATTAAGTTTTGTTTAATGTGCTGTACACTATGAGAGCTTCCTTTTTTTTTTTTTTTATTCCTAAAACTACCTCAAGTTGTCAGCTCAGGTCATGCTTTCTGCTTCACTGTCTTGTGAGTATCTATAGATTTTTGTCTGTTGATTCATCAGTGGTTGATGAATTTTCTTTCTCCTGACAATTTTCTTTATAGAAAAGCATGCCAAGGTGTGAGTTGCTTTTTTGTGTTTAAAAACAAACATGCTCTGAGCCGTGTGAACAAATCCACTGACTGAGTTAAAGTATTCTTTGCATGTGACTGTAATACGAATTTTGGAAGCTGTTTCATTCATGCATTTTAAATTTGCCTTGCGTGAGCCGCTGAGTTGAAGGTGGACGCTTGAAGAGACTGGGAACAGAAGCCTGGTTCTGGGCTAGGAAAGTTCCATGGGAATTGATGAAGCCTCTAGCACAGTAGCTTCTTTTTAAAAACAAACAAACCCCCTCCAACCTCTTCCTTCCCACTGCCCCCAGCTGTTTCTTCAGCATATACAAATGAGTGCTAGAAGCAGGCAGATTTCCAGAATTACTGGCAAGCAGCAGAGCTCATTGAAGGCAGCGTAGTCACAGCAACTGGGGAGAGCAGCTGTGCCTGTAACAGCTAAAAATGTGATGAGAAAATACAAATTTTGCACTTGTCCAGTGGGTTAAAAAAACTAGTTAATTTAAGAATGCCTCAGGCAAAGTCTGCATTATTAAAAAAAACCACCCCCAACAAAAGAAAACAAAAATCAACCGAACAACTCTCCCTTTCAAAAAGAAAAAAAAAGCACAAAGGCCAACACTACTTCTTCAACACTCTTCTCTTCTTAAATTTGAATTATAGTTAGAAAAAACAGATGAAAAATTGCAACCAGTTTTAAGTGGCAAGCCTGAATAACTGCAGTAAACTGTTGTATAGTTTTTAAGAGCTTTACTTTAAAAACAAGATACCGTTTTTGGAGAGAAATTGATCTGTTCAAGGGCATCTTGTGGCAGAAGCAAAATCGTTCTAAAATTTTGCTGCAGCCTATTTCCTCCATTACAGTTGTGACCAGCTTCTCTCTCTCATGTTTTGTTTTTGTTTTTGTTTTTGTTTTGAGGGATGCAACAGCAAAGGGCAAGAAGGGCAAATTAACTGTATTTAATTCCTAGCTGCTTTTCACCCCTATATGATAGGGGGCATTGGTGTTTCAAAAAGTTTTGCCTGAGATGTCACGTACAGGTCTTTGAAGTTCAATTTCCTATTTTCCTTACCTGTGGGCAGAACTTTGTCAGAGATTTGTCTGTTCCGAGAGGCTTTCCCAAAGTGACTTGTGCTGCTGCAGTCATTGCTGTCTGTTCAGCCATACCTCTGCTGGTGCCTCTTAATTTTCCCTTCTACGTGCATGAGGAAGGTGTGTTGTGCCTTGGAAATTGAAATATCTTAAAATTAACTACCAACATATTCTGAGGTTAAGTAGCTGCACCTCTTTTTTTTATGGTATTCTAGTACATATATAATGCTAGTGCTTAATTTTTATTATCAATAGCCTACATTATTGTGTCTTGTGAACCACTCGATTGATTTGGTAATATAAAGTAGCTGAATTAGAAAACATAATTTAAAAAATCCAGCTATGTGTGTGACTGCTGGCTAATGACACTGATGGTGTTTTGAGTAGAGCTTACGTTTTAAAAGACAGTTTTTTTGTTTTTAATTAAGTGGCTGTGAAGAATTTTTTTGAGGGACAAATTGTGAAAGAAAGTCGTATGTCTGAAAATTAATGTCACCTGGAGCTGGAAGGTTTCTGGGAATCTTTTCTCCCAAACAGGAGAGATGGAGGGCAGCCTTTTGTACTGCCAAGCATGCTGTAGATGATCTCACAGGTCTTATTTTTTATGGGTTGAGGCTGTTGGGCTGTGTTTGTTTTAATTTTAAGAAATCCACATGCCCCCTACTCCTTTGCCTCCTAATTGCTTCTCTATTCTGCATAGCATAATAATAAATATTATATCTACTTCCTTTGCCCCTTCTCCCTTTTGTCCCCCAAATAAACCTGAGGATGTACACCAAGGTCTTGGAATGAGCATTTTGGAGGTATTTGGTTTAGATAAAATGAAAGGTAGGAGCATAGCACCCACTTGCTAGGTGGGTTGATACAGGTGAATGAAAACTGTTGAAATTCTCTTTTTGATTAAGTTTACATCTTGAACTATCCCCGGTTACTCTCTGAAAATGAACATGAACTCAGCTGCTGGAGTCTTATAAAATGTGTTACAACTGAAGTGTCGCTTTGTCTCTGCTGTGGTAGAGCTACTGCAGTGCGTGCTTCAAAGGTAGCAGAGCTTGGATGCAGTTATTGGGCTTTAACACAACTGAAGATACTTGTTAAACCAATGTTTGCATGAGTACTTCTTATGGAAGTCTTTTCCTGTTTTTCAGATTTGACTGCCTGTACTATATTGATCCATAAAAATGCCAATCATGAATGTATAAATTGTAGAGGGAAAATAAGAAATGAAAAGTTAACAAGCCTTTTCTTTGCTCTTTGGCATTTAAATGCCACTGCAAGAAAATGTTCTGTGGACCAAAAGTGATGGGAATTTCACATCTGACTAAAGTGGTTTCTTTCTTCTTCCTTAGGATGTTTTGTACACTGTGTGCAACCCTGTTGGAAAAGTTCAGCGCATTGTTATATTCAAGAGAAATGGAATACAAGCCATGGTTGAATATCCTTTTTGAGTGTGATTTTTTTTTCTTTGCTGTAGGTTCTTGACTCCAAATGGGTTTAACATGAGAATTTCAGAAAAATACCATGCGATTTTGAGACCAAATTATTTCTTAATTTCTGTCTAAGACCTGGTAACTTGGAATTTTTGTGTGTCTATTAGACAAAGTAGTACTTACGCATTTCATCTTTGTAGGAAAATGGCATTGTCAACAGTGGTCTTTATAACTGTGTTTATAGTCCCTCAGGCCTAATAATTGCAGATGTGAATTATATCATAGATTTGACAACCCCTTATACGCACCTTTATACACAAAAGTTTCATGGCTTCTGCCTGTGTTGATACCCAAGAAATGGGTAAGGGATTGCAGAGGTGCAGTTGTTCTTCTTCAGACTCTTCCAAAATAGTCCCAGTATGTACTGCTTCTCTTACTGTTTTGACTTTAAAAAGCAAAGGCCTGCTTAGGCATCCTTGGCCTTGATCCTTAGGCATCATGTGTTGAGGAAATTCCCTGCACTGTTACCCTACTGTTTGCTCTATTTGCAGCATTAGATTGTTCTTGGGCTGAATGTTCAGAATAATTGTGTGTTGCTGTGGTTTGAGAAATCCAAAGTCTGATATGATTAGGCCTTCATTTCTGAAATTGATAGCCCTCTTCCTAAAGCTGGATTGCCATCCATTTTTAACTGTTATCTGGACAAAATTTGCCAGTCTCAGGAATTACTTTGTGATTTCACATGCTACCAATGTGGTGGCTGCACTGATGATTTACCAAGCAAAGAGAACTACCCTAACTTGCATTAAATCAAACCAATTGCTATTTATCTATGTAGAAGACTTAAACTGTGTCCTAACAGACATCAATTTGACTTACTGTATGTGTTAAGTTTGTCATAAATGGAGTTGTCAGGATCAGATGACTCATACAGTTGGGGGTTATTCTTCATCTTGTGAAAGATTAGGGAAGTTGTGGGGAGGATCCTGCACCACTCAGAAACTACCATCCTTATGTCCTTTGAATTAAATTCTGTAACACGCCTTTTATTGAAAATGAAACCAGCCAACAATTGAAAGAAAACTCACAAATGTGAGTGAAGTAATGCAGCCCCAAGGTAAACAGTTGGGGGTGGGGAGGAAAGTGAGCTGCAAGACAAGCCTTTTCTGAAAAGTTCAAAAGTTTACTCAAATTTAAATGCTAATTGAAGTACCCATTACTTCTGCAGTTCTGGCCAGTGTCAGTAGGTCTGGGAGGCTTAACTTTTCAAATTCCACAGTGAACCTGCATCACCTCAGAAGAAGGTGTGGCTGCAAAAATGTGGTAAAATGAAGGCACATTCTGTTTTTTTGGACTCTTTCTGATATGTCAGTAAATGATATCAAAGCATAGTGCAAAGGGTCTGTTCTGCTGCAAAGTTCAGGCTTTCTGACACCAAGTATTATTAAGTATGTGTGAGATCATGGGTTGTGATGTGCCAGGGCTAAAGTACATTTCTCTGCTAGTCACAGAACTAATCTCAGAGTTTGTAGAGCATATGAAATAACTTAGGTGTTGGACCCCGGTACATGCATCTGCCTGTTGTATTTTTTTGAGGCAAGATGTTTATTTGTTCAAAGTCTCTGTTCTAGTCATGTGGGGTTTTTTGGCTCATGAGCTAAAAAGGGTGTAGACTTGGTTCTTTTTGCTGTAAAGTAACTACTATGATAAGTCTGTATGGAGTTCTTGTAGTGTATACAATAGTGAAATATCTGCAGGCTACCAAAATAAAGCCATATCAGATAAAAGGGACATGAATGAGACACCTGGGGAAAAGATCCTTAACATGATGTGTATGTTTGAATCAGTGTTTTGTGCCCAGAAGGCGAAGGCTGCACTCAATGGAGCAGATATCTATGCAGGATGCTGCACACTAAAAATTGAATATGCAAGGGTAAATGCTTGGACTTTCTCTTTTAATTTTGCTGGGAAAAAACCCACATATAGTCAAGAGTTAACCTTTTTCACTTTTACTTTGTTTGAACAGCCAACTCGACTTAATGTCATTAGGAACGACAACGATAGTTGGGACTACACTAAGCCATATCTGGGCCGCCGAGGTAGGTTCTGATCCATTCTCACTGTAGCTGTTTGACTGTACTAATGCCAGCCCTTCACACGTGGTCAGGCTGTGTGGCAACAGTCCTCCCAAAGCAGGCCAGTGCTGCTGGAGGCTGTGTCACCACAGGGAATTAACCCTGAGCCCTAGTGCCCCCTACTGCCGTGTGCTTGAGCCACTTAGTGCAACAAGGAGCCCACACCTCCAAGCACCTTCGCAGTTCTCAAGGACTTGCATTTCTCCAAGCAGCTCTCTCTCTTTGGAGGAGAGGAAACCTGGCACAGACTATTCCTTATAAACTACAAACTTGCACACTGCTTCTCCTTCGAAAGGACTCTTTTCCCCTATGTTGGACAAGGCATTAAGAAGGATAGAGGACTTCAGCAGGCTGACTCTACACTTCATCATGCACCACATCGGCATCAGCAAAAAAAACCCCAAACAAACAAAAAAACCCTCTGAAAAACCTCAGACTTGCAGTTCACCTTGTCTGCATACTGCATGCACCACCACCACAAGTTTTTAAAGGAGGACATTTTCAGTACTTCAGATTTGTGTGGGATGAATAACATGATAGACTGTACCCATTCTGTTCAAGCTTGTATGTATGCTGCTCTTATTTCCCTTAAAATTACCACTGAAAAATCGAGAACCTCCAAAATTAAGAACCTCTTGTTGATATCACTGACGTTGTAATCTTCTTATTGCTTGCTGTGTGTGAGAGTTGCATTCAGACTTAACAGTGTAAATATTGTTTAGTAGTAGGGAAAATCAATCCTTACATGTAGATAGTTGGAACTGAGCAGTGCAATACCAATAAGTCCCCTCAGCTATAATTAAGTAATAAAATAGGGAGACTCATAATTGGTACAGGCATACTGTCTCTTAAGTATTCAGCTGTAAAAATTCTCAGGAGCTTAACTCATGTCAGTGGAAACTATGATTATATATGTACAGTCAAACTGCTGTCTAGCCTAACTCCTGTAAAGTGTTTATTTGAAAATAATCAAAAATCTGTAACTATTGAGTGCAGTGTTCAGTAACCTATGTACAATAATGTGTTCAATGTAAAGTTAGAAAAGTGAAGACAATGTGACCAAGATAGAGTATCTACTTATCAAAGGCTACATGAGAACCAGGGCTTTGGCTGTCTCAAGAGATTTGCACTTTCAGAGTAATTCTGCAGAGACACTGGGCTTGTGAAACTGTTGTACAACTAAAAACTTAGGGTTTGCCTTTTCAAAACGAAGTTCTTGTAAAAAGTTAACAAGGGAGCTACAGTATTGGTTGCAGCATGTAGATTATGACTATTTGTATTGGGATTCAAATTTTTTCTCAAATTCTTGAGTCAAAGAAAAGGGATTCTTGAAGAAACTCAAGGACAAGAAAAAATCTAAGGGTTTGAATTTGAAAAATTGAAAGAATTAATTTGACTCTTGTGTCTTTTGATCATTGCAGTGTTTGGAGGCTGACTTGTAACACTGTGCATCTAATTACATTATGTAATTGGTCTGCAGATAGATATGACTGCATGAACTAAAACTTCCCCAAACTTGAGCGAACAGTGGAAAATGAAAAACTTAGGACAGGTGTGGCTTGCTCTTTTCAAGAACTCTTTTGTTTTCCTCTTGTTACTGTGTCTATTCTCTATACATAAGCACCCTACTATACATAAAAGGAAAAAAATTAGACTTGTGTTATATAGATATATTTATATATCATTACATATTGTATGTAGCATGATTTTTCATTTACTGTGAGCCACATCCATTTATCTGGACAATGGGAATATAAATGAATGAACGAAACTCAAGGAAACGGGCATCTAGAGCAGTTTTGCCCGTAAAGTAATCCAGGAGCTGAGGTTTTCTTTGAAATAGTTTATGTATTTGTCCTTCAGCTTACTCTTGCAACAGCATTATTTGGGTTTTAAACATAGCGTGACCTGAGCTGTAGGGATCTCACTGCAGCAAAGGTCTTATCCCAAAGGAATTTCATTCCAAGGACAGACATGCCAATAAATCCTTTCAGCATTTCACACCTGCCCCTCAAATGTTAGGAAGGAAATGCATTTTATGAACAATTTTTTTTAAAGAACTGTTTTTAGTTCTTTATGGTAACAAACTACAGACTTGCCTATAGTCTTTCTCCACTAAAGTAAACTTCCTAACAAGTGCCTGCTGCTATGAACCAATATTGCATTAGATTGAATGAAAAAAACCCACCTGATTTAGTATTCTACTTGCCTTTAGCCAGAAATTTCAAACTGTAGTTTGGAGCGTTTCTTTTGGTGGTAATACCAGCTTGCTCAGTGACTCAAGGACCTGATTTTAAAAACAAAACTAAAAATCAAGAAACCCAAGGTTAAACAAGGTTATAAAGAACCTTTCCTTTCAGAATTATTTTTAACACAGGTCAGTTCTTGTGTTTCAATGCTTGTTTACCCAGGTATTTATACTGGCACAATCCAGGGGCTTTGTTCAAGGAAGGAACAAGCATGGGATGAGGAGAGAGCAGTGGACTGCACCACCATGAGGAGGAAATATTTGTCAAACTTTTCTCATGGAATTCTTTATTTGAAGAATGTGATTCTTGACTATATTTTACTGTGAGCACTTTCAAAGCATTTAGTTCCACAGTCTGGACTTCCAAAACTGATTTTTCTGAAAGATGATTACTGCATACAGTTTAAATGCTCAAAATACTTGATAAGAGTGCTCATTTGCTTTCTAGAGCCAAGAACCAGAGCTGTTACCCTTAAAAGGGAGTGGAAAAGTAAACTTGACAACAGTAATCTTCTATATATTTGAAAGCATTCAGGACTGCTCTCTCTTCAGATTTTATTGCCAAAGTAAATATCTGAGTTGGAACCTGTCCTCAAAATCCTGAGCAGAAAGGGCCACATGTGTTTTCATCTCCCACTGTTGTGTAATCAAATAGTTCCTGGTTTTTGGGGAAAATAGTTCCAGCTGCATTGGGCTGGAGTTATTATTTTCCGCAGTCATACTTAAATTTCCTGGGAGTTGTTGTAAACTGATAAATGCCTTGGCCCATCTTTTCAGTGTGGTTTTTTTTTTTGTATTGTAAGGAAAGAATTGTTGCTTACCACAAAGAAATCTGGGAGTTTAGATTTTTTTGTCATGCAGCATGGATCTGATTGGAAAATACAGCTTTGGCTGTAAGGCATTGCTTCCCTCCATTAATGTAGACCCCTTGCTTAACTTTATATCCTAGACAACTGGGTTTTCTTAAAGGATTGACTGTTGTTTAAGTGCATTACTCAGTGATACTTTCCCTCAGTTGAACTGCTATGTGCTGCTGATAATGCCACAATGTACAATCCTTTCAGCACGCCCATAAATCAGTAGGTGTTCTGTAAATATATATGTACACATATGTAATGCTCTCTGTTTACTGATTATGAAACCATGTAATACAGGTTGTTGTTGGCTTATGCTGAAACTTCTTGAAAGAAGCCCACTTTGAAAATGTGTTGCTGTTGAAGCTAATATTATGATTCAGGTACTGTCTTTCAAAAGTACTGCATTTCAAATTTGTTTTAAGAGACACATGGGTAAATCCTGCTGTATGGTGTTTTCTATACTAATGTGTGGTGTCTGTTTAGGAGAACTATTGAGTATCTCCATAAACTTTAAATGTCTGCATCTCCTCATTGGCCACTGCCCCCCAATCAACTTAAGTGCAATTTGTTATACTGATGGCAGTCTTTTAATTTTGGTGTCCCAGGGCTACAGCTTGTGTTTTTAGACATAGAGTGAATGAGAAATCGTTTATAAAATTAACAAGGACTCAAATTACTTTTTCACTTCTTAACTAGAAGCTTTGTGTCTTAACTGGAGAAATCAAGTGTCTGGTTGTGCATACTAAACTGGTTTCTTTCCCTTCCCACGTTAGACAGAGGGAAGGGCCGGCAGAGACAAGCTATTTTGGGAGAGCACCCATCATCCTTTAGACATGATGGCTATGGTAAGTAACATGGGATGACAGCTGGTTATGATTTTTTACATGCTACATGGAATTCTAAATATTTAATCAATGCTTGGCTGTGGATCCCTTCAGCCTGAGCAGTTCACCTGCAGTGCTGTCAGTCTGCCTTCTGAAGCACTTTTGGTTCAGTGAATCCATGTACACTCATTGCCTCACCTCTTCCTGTCACCCAGAGCGTTCGGCTCTACAGGTTTATTCCTTGGAAGAAAGTTTCCTTTCAGCTGCCATCACCCTGGCAATGGGTAGAAAATGATGCCTGGGTTGGGAAAGGAGTTTTCTTCTAGAAAATGGCAACATATAATGATCAGTGGTTTGGTACAACACAGAGCTCTGAAGTTTTTGCATGCAAAGCTATGAAGTGTTGGCATTGGCACTTCTAATTTAGCTGATTCAGAAAAGGTACAGCTATGGGACTGTAGAGGATTAATGTTCTCGATGTAGTGCTGTGAAGTACTGCATTTTTTACCAGTGGTCTCTGTAAATGAAGACCTGCTCTCACTTTCATGCACTGAGCGAAGACCTCAGGGTGGAGAAACAAATGTCCCCACTTTGTGTGACTTTTCTAGTTAATTACTCTCTCAGCTGTCAGGTGCAATGTGATTTGTCTTGCCTCTTTCTTTGCAAAGGTGTTTATGATATTTTACAGTGTAGGTTGACATCCTACCTACTCCTTCCAAAAGCTCTTCAAATCTCCAGAATTTCTAAGTTCCACCTTGATTCAGTGATGTTCTTTTTTCATTCTTCTGATACATCCTTCTACCTTAAGTAGTGTGTCCATCTCCTCCTATACCACTGTCTCCCTGTCATTACTGCTTTTTTGCTGGGAAAAAAAAAAGACGATTCCTTTTAACTTGGTTTATGTGAATTTCACATCATTTTTGTCTCAGAAAAACAGGGATCCTCCCCCTGGTCTGTAATACTGACATTTTCTATGAACAGAGGTATTGCTTACTAGTAGTGTCTCATCACTAAAAGAAAAAAAAAAAAGAAATTGTCTGTTTCAGTGCAATTTGTCACTTTATCTATAGTGGAAAATAGGACCACTTCATTTTGCAATAATGTGGGGGTTTAAGTATTTCTGTTTCTTCCAAATGAGCATTTTGTAGAAAGGCAGGCTTCTGATTTAATCTCTGGGAAAAAGAGCTGTGTTATCTCCTGACCTCTGGCTCACTCCTTTTGGTTTGTTTTCCCTACTTCAAAATATTCTTTCTTCGTGTCATGTAGCTTTGTAAGTAGATAGGAATATTTCTGAAGGTTGATTTTAATTATCTCCTCTGATATGTTTATGTTCAAATATTATGCACGGTGCAGGGAAGATAATGATTTTTGTAATTACTGGAATATCTTTTTTCAGCAATTGCTGTAACCTTCTAACCCTCCTTTAAATATGCATTATGTATGTGGGCTTTGATGCATGATTAACTGGCGAAAATTATTTCAAACAACATGAAACATGGTCTTTCATCTCCTTAGGCTCCCATGGTCCTTTGTTGCCCTTGCCAAGCCGGTACCGAATGGGATCTCGGGACACTCCAGAACTTGTTGCTTATCCGTTGCCCCAGGCATCCTCCTCTTACATGCATGGTGGAAATCCTTCTGGGTCAGTTGTCATGGTTAGTGGGTTGCATCAGCTCAAGATGAACTGTTCAAGGGTATTCAACCTGTTCTGCTTGTATGGAAACATTGAGAAGGTAAGGCATAATTTATTAGAAACTTGGAAACTAGTATAGTCCTTCTAAATGCTTTGGAAAAAGCCTGTCTGAGATGGTCTAAAAATATACCCTCTTATTTTATAAAACTATTGGTTGAGCTCTTTGTTGCAATGTCTTTTTTTTTCTTTTAACCTTATATATCTTAGGTGAAATTTATGAAGACTATTCCGGGCACAGCACTGGTTGAAATGGGTGATGAGTACGCTGTAGAAAGAGCGGTCACACATCTCAACAATGTCAAGTTATTTGGAAAGAGACTCAATGTCTGGTAAATACATTTTATCATAATAGTCCACCGGTGGGCAGATGGAATGAGGTTTCAAAGGGACAATATCACATTACTCCTATTATTGTTGGAATTATGATTTCCAATTTGAAACTGTTTATTTTGGCTTTCAGCTGAAGGAGGGTGGATTTAGATTAGATATTAGCAAGAAAGTCTTTACTGTGAGTGTGGTGAGGCACTGGCACAGGTTGCCCAGGGAGGCTGAGGATGCCCCACCCGTGGAAGTGTTCAAGGCCAGGTTGGATGGGGATTTGAGCAATGTGCTCTAGTGGAAGCTGTTCCTGCCCATGGCAGGGGTTGGAATGAGATCATCTTTAAGGTCCCTTTCAATGCCAATCACTCTAAGATATATTACTATTTATAATTTTATTTATTTGCATTCATAAAGCATGTTGTCATTACATGGACTGGCCACTAATAAACTGTAATCCCTAATGTGTCTTATCCATCTTTTCTGCATTTTTTAAAGGAAAGTGTCAAATCCAACCCTTCTTGTCCTTACTGTATTTATTTCAAATTATTATAAAGAAACATCAACTCTTTTCTATTTAGATAATGATCTGCAAAATATGATAGCCTTAATTATTTAAGAAACTTTATCCTTAAATTGCAGTGTATCCAAGCAGCACTCAGTAGTTCCAAGCCAGATATTTGAACTGGAGGATGGCACGAGTAGTTACAAGGATTTTGCCATGAGTAAGAACAATCGCTTCACCAGTGCTGGCCAAGCATCCAAGAACATCATCCAACCACCCTCCTGTGTGCTGCACTATTACAACGTTCCCCTGTGTGTGACTGAGGAAACATTTGTAAAGGTAGGCACTTGGAATGACTGACACCCAGTGCCTTCTGGGCTCTGTCCTGGCTTTTCGTGGTGCTGCTTTTAAAAACAAGTAACTGGGGTGGTTATAGCAGAGCCACTGGAAGAGAGCTATTCCTTAAAATACGTTTGTAGCACCTCTGGATATGTTCATAATTCTGGAGTTGCTGTCTCAATTTCATTTGTTTATAATTTTTTAGTGTGAGAAACAAAATCTTGAAAATAAGGTTGAGGAGCTTAATGTGGGGGTTTTTGGAGGAAAGGGAAAAGACACAGAGCCAAATACATGAAAGATAGGACTCCAATTCATAAAGGATTTACTGACTCCCTGATATAGTTGCTCTAATGACTGCTAGGATGTTTTGGAATGGAGACAAGCATGCACCTGGGACACTTGGCACAGTTATATCCTAAATGAACTCTGGATGCTTAAAACATGCAATACTGGGCCTCTTTAAGTGGAGGCAGTGGTAAGACTGCTGACAGTTCAGTGAGTTCTTTTTCAGTTCAATAAAATATATTTTTCCCGCTCTGTCTGAAAGTTAACTCTGGTTCCCAAGTGGTGCCCTTGTATGTACAACTTCAGAGCTACTGTATTTGAGTAGGAATGTCAAAAACTAGATCTTGTTATTATTTAAATACGTTTTTGGAGATGCAGGAGCCTTGTTTTACATACTACAAAATGGTATTCTAAAGAGTTACCAATCTAAACATATTTTTTAAATGATTTGCCATAAATTCTTGCAAACTCTCTTAAAAAGTCAGAATGTTCCTTTTTGTGTGTCTCTTCCAGGAGCTTGGAATTTTTGCTAATTTGTTTATGTGCACTTTTGCTGGAGTTTTACCTCTTATTTTCTTTTTGTGACAGTTATGTGAGGATCATGAAGTTCTCAGCTTTATTAAATACAAAGTGTTTGATCCAAAACGTAAGTAAAATCTGACCAGTTTGGGAAGTTACTTGATTCCAGTTTTGATCTGAGTATGCACTGTCAGGAGACATTACTGATCCCCTCCTTCCCATTTTTATTTCTGGACAGCTTCTGCCAAAACACTGTCTGGTCTGTTGGAATGGGAATGTAAGACAGATGCAGTGGAAGCTCTCACTGTACTTAATCACTACCAGATAAGAGTCCCAAGTAAGTAAATTTTCCTAATCTTACTGCTGGGATTTTTTTTTCTGTGGAGAAGGACTTAAGGGTGGCCACAAAAATGTTCAGAGGGCTGGAGCACCTCTCCTGTGACGAAAGGCTGAGAGAGCTGGGGTTGTTCAGCCTGGAGAAGAGAAAGCTCCAGGATGACCTTATGGTGGCCTTCCAGTACTTTAAACTGGGCCCATAAAAAAGAGGGAGGGTGACTTTTGACACAGGCAAATAGTGGTAGAACAAGGAGTAAGGATTTTAAACTAAGAGAGATTTAGGTTTTAGATGTTAGGAAGATGTTCAGACTGTGAGGGTGGTGAGGCACTGGCACAGGTTGCCCAGAGAAGCTGAGGATGCCCCATCCCTGGAAGTGTTCAAGGCCAGGCTGGATGGGGCCCTCAGCAACCTGGTCTAGCGTGTGGCACCCCTGCCCATGGCAGGAGGTTGGAACCAGATGATCCAACAAGATGATCCCTTCCAACCAAACCCTTCCATGATCCTTTCACAATAAATATATAGAAATCTCCAATGTCTTGAACGGAGGATTCTTTAAGGTACTCAGCTCATTGCTCTCAATTCACTGCTCCTGTAGCATGATCCTTTTGAAACCAGAAATTGTGAAGCCAAGCTGTATTTAGCTCCAAACTAGCAAGAATAGAATGGGGTGAGTTCACCTGCTAAACAAGTGCACAATAGGCCAGATCTGCACTGAACAATTAAGACAGTTTACTGAATTATAGGGATTTTTTCCAGGTGGAAAAATGGAATTAAATGGAATGTTCCCAGACATAATTTTGAATCCAGCCCAATGTCTAATATTATTTTAAACTACCTCCTCCTAACTGTTACGAGTTTGTCTCCCTGTGAAGTGTTAACAGTTTAAATCTTTTTATAATCTCCCACAGCTTTGGTCCACCTTCTTAATAATGGACCTTACGGGCTGGATATTTTTGAAGATAGTATTGATAACACACTGTTCACAATTTCAGTTTTATCTCAGTTTTGAGAGGTGGTAACAGCAGACAGGCTTTCTCTTCCAATGTGAAAAAGGCAAACCCCAATGGCAGTGTGAGTGTTAAATACACAGAACTGGTGAACTTGCCAGGTTATGGAAGGAGGATCAGCAGGAGAGCTGTGCCCACAGTGTGTTCTGTGTTGTCTCCTCACAGATGGCTCCAACCCTTACACCTTGAAGCTTTGCTTCTCTACTTCATCCCATTTATAGAGAAGAGGACAGCATGTTAAGAGCTACGTTCACCTGGATTTGCAAGTTTAAAACTACACTTCGTTCACAAAGCTCTAAAGTGGTTGTTCTAATGTTGCCTTGTTTCAACTTAATTCTAATATCTTTTATCTTGTTTTATAATAAATGGATGTTCCTTCATAAATACAAACCAGATTTTTTTTTTATTTTTGCCTCTGAGAAGTACATGTTGTAAGCTTACTACAAAGTTTGTATTTTGTTAATGTAGTATCTTCAAATGTCTAAAGAAGCACCAGTAGTATAAACAAGATTGTTTCTTTTCAAAAACGAAATATATTTGCATTTTCAAAATGTTAAAGATTAGCAAGTATTTTTCCATTTGTAGTCTTAATTGGCAGATAGAACTATTACAGCAGAATTTTAAATGTAGAACTTGTTTTTCAGTATGTTAAGTAGTGAAGTATGTTGCAATACTAAAAAGAAGCTTGTATTTATAAAATGCTTTGATTGGGTTAATGTTGCACATACTGAACTTTTAGTAGTATAGACTTGATTTGTAGTTCACACAGAGCTAACATAGAAAATTATTAAGTATGTACATGTGTATGGTGTGAATTCATACCTATTTAAAGTGGTTTTGTTTTTTTTTTAAAAAAAACCCCTATTTTCCATTTGCATTAGCATGATGCCATCTATAGCTAGTCCCACCGTAGGGGCCTTTTAAAAATTAAAATTGCAAGCCTGTATCAATGTGTTCATCCTCATTTTCCATAACTTAAACTTAAATCTTTGGTGTTTAACATATCCTTTTGACTCTTTTTTTAAAGCAGTGGTTATGACATTCTAAATAGTAGAAGTTGGCGGGGGAGGGGGACAACATGGATCACAGTTACCAAGGTGGTAAAAATAGTTAAAACAAAAAGAAAGCTCACACCATATCCTTTCATACCTGGACAGTTAATTCAATGTTTTCTTTTGTCTGATTTATCTTGACCATGAAAGAATTCATTGGGTGAATAGTCTTGGCTTGTCTCTAGCTTAATCTGAGGTAATCTCAGTTGGATTCAGGTAAAGTAACTGATTATGTGATGTGAAATTAATGAGGCGGGAAACCTTTCACTTTGGAGAAGATGATTTGTTCTGTTCCAGTACTTTGAAATCCATCTTCTGGAACTGGAGTTGTGTCTTATTTGGGCTAAGCCCCCAGAAATGGGAATCCAGGCAGGGAAGTGTGGGAGCTGTTGTCCTAGGCTCTGTATGTGTTCCGCTTTCTGAATTTGCAGCGGAGTGTTGAGGGCTTCTTTCAGTTCTATTCTTAGTCACTGGAGAGAAGTTACTTCATCAGCTATTTTATGCTTTATCCTGTAAGTTTTTTGTTCCATCTTTATGGATTTTATCTATATCCATCTTTTAAGCAAGATGATTTGTGCAGAGTGCTTGTCCTTGAGAGGTTGTGTTGTAGGATGTTTACAGGCTGTGGGCATTGCACATCTTTCAATACAGACTGGATTTTCCCCATTCTGAATTTCAAGGCAAATACTCCTTATCATACAAGGGAAAATGTGTCAGATGTCCTTCAGGTTTTCTCATCAACAGTGATTCATTTTTGCCCTGTCTACCTCCGTTTTGTTCATGCTTCAGGTAATGAGTGTTTCAGGTATTCACATCAGGCTTTTAATATGTCTCAACTGGGAGCTAAAAACCAGCTGCTCTTTGGCAGCTCTTTCAGCACAGAGTTTGGAATAATCCCAGCCTCCTGTCTGTGAGGTGGCAAAGAGATTTGCCTTTTAGGGGCACTGCTGAGACTCTTTCAGCCTCAGTGCTCTTTTCCCAGAAATTGCTTCCAGACAGCTCCAGCACAGAAGTCCATGTGCCACATCTTGCTGCCAGTGAAATGCTCTGTGCTGCTTAATGTTTTAACTGTAAAAGATCTCTCCCAATCTCTCATTTCTCTTTTATCAGCTTGAATGTTCTGTGGAAACCTGTTTCTTCTGTCATAATTTGCATTGCTGGTTGTATTAATGTTGTTCCAGAAATTGTTTGTAGTTGAGCATTAAAAATAAGTTTGTTTTCAATTTGCAGTGTGGGATGAGTGACCCTTAAAACATTCAGGTTTTATTAAAAAAAAAAAGAAAAAAAAAAGAAATGCACTTTAATGTTTTGGTGTCCTCAGTGGATCACAGCATTCAGTGCCTAAGATGTTCAGGTGAAAGGCATCTTTCCTGTGTCTTCCCAGATCAAATAGAGCATGGTTCCAGGTATGTCGGAGAGGACTTGATAGCAACTGGAAGGCCCATATGCAAAATGAGTAGCCTGTGCCATGTGGGGCGGAGAAGAGAGGAGACTGAAGAATTGTGCAAGCTTCTTTCTCCACAAAATAATCATCTTATTCATGTATTCATGAGAACAGGAAAAATTCCTTGTTGGTGTTTTGCTGTTAAAAGAAAATAATGTCTGCTCTTGGGCTTACAAGGATGGTTGCTTGTCCTCAGGAAGGAATGAGGTTAGTCTTCTACACATGAGGTCTGTGTTCACCTTTAATCTTACTCCTTAGAACAGAGCCCAAACAGTGGGGCAGGTGGGGAGTTAGTTGCTCCAAAGGGAGTGAAGTTTGTCTCTCATCTGGCAGTGGTATTACCATACTTGTTAGATTAAAATGAAACCTGCAAGGTCTCACAGTGCTGGTTTTTTTCCTGTCTCTTTCGTGTAAGTCATACAAGCAAAACACTGAACATTGCTATGCACATTCCCTGCTTGTAAGCAGCTGTCATTCACAATGTAATATCTTCATGTCTGTCCCACTGTTTGTTTTGTTGGGTTTTCTTTGTTTTTCCAATTGATCGCCTTTCATTGGAGATAAAGATGTATTGAGGTGGAGATATGTTCCTCTTCTCTCATGATACTCTAAATCTTGTTTATATTTATTTTTCCTTATACACAAGAAGTGTGAAGAGTTGTTTTTTGACTTTCTATACCACCACAACAAGATAGAGTGTATTGCTAGGGTGATGAAAGAGAAGATTTAAAAGAAACTGTGGAGGATGTGTTTGGGTGTCCTGCTTTGTGAAAGGAATGATACAACTGAATGTGGTGTCACTAAGTCTGTCTTTTAGTAAGGGATAATGTTTGGGGCAAGCTGGCTTGTTACTGGCTGAAACCCTTCTGTTTTAATTAAATGCAACTTGCTCCTTTTCCTGCTGTGTGTTTTCTTGTGAACAGCTCTTGAACTTGTTTGGATGTGCTGGTGGCTTAGCAGGAGACATTCAGTCTCTTCTGTTAAATAATGCATCGAGGTCTGGGAACATGAACACTTTTTGCTCAATTGTTTTTTCATCTCAGGGATGTGTTTAAACGTACTTGGGATTTTTGTGTGTGTGTCCTTTTTTTGAAAATACCTTGCATTCCCACATCTGTAGCTGCCAGTGTGTTTTTTAGCCATTCTAGGGTTTCATGTCTACTTTATGTCTATTTTTATGTGTAACCAGTCAGAGAGAAGTGTGCTACATGCCTGATTTGCTGTGAAATTCAAGTATTTTCCTCAGTTGCACCATTAATATTGACACCTGTGGGGATGGGTGATCAGATATGCTCACTCCTGTGATAATGGGATGTTTGTAGGGTGCCATTTGGGTTCCTTAGAGCCACAGTCAGATAAAAACCTGAAACAAGTAGTTGTTCAGGGTTTTTGGGATGGTGAGGCTCCCAAGTTCTACTGCTAAAGCATCTGATTTGGTAAAGGGTCAATCCATTTCTAGACAGCTGCATTATCAAGTTAAAAGAGCAAAATATTAGTGTTCTATTTAGTCTCCTGATGCATAATATTCTTTCCCTGATAAAAACAGAGGATTTCTTTCTCCAAGGACTGTAATTCCCACAGGATGTGGAGGAACCTAATGCAGCCAGATTACTTGTGCTGTGCTTTGACCATGGCTCTCTGAAGGAAGTAACCTCAGTCCCTTTTCTTGTGTTCAGAAAGCTGTGCCAAGCCTTCCTGTCCTGGCCTTTCCCAGCCAGCTCCCTGGGCTGGAGCCATACATGAATTCAGATGGGTTCCCTGCTCTTCCTCTTCACTGCTGCAGCTGCTGAAGCGTGGTCTTAATTTCTGGCACGATTTATTTAACTTTTCCTTCTCTGGTGTTCATGGAGCAGCTGCAGCCTGAGTGGGTCTTCATGCAAGGGAATGAGTCCTGCAGGAATGTGCCAGGGAGCCAGCAGCTATGGCAAGATAATTAACCCTCTTTTCCAAAGCATCTGGGATCCAGGAAAACAAATTATTCCTGGCAGGGACAGTATAGCAGTATTCAGATTTAAACACTGGAATGGGATTGTAGGGTGGGAGATGGCTGAGATTGGCAGTTGAAGCACAATGCAGGATGTAATTACTCAATTTTATATAAGCCATTATCTGTTTATTTTCTCTTGCCATCTTTTCTTTCCATTTGTGGTTTCATCTTTCTTCAAGCTACTAAAAAAATTGAATTGTTCATGCTCCATTCAAAATTCAAGTGGGTAGTAGTCAAATAAGCCTTCAGAAGCTATTAGAGTGCTTCTTACTGAAAATCCTAAATTTTATGTCTCTTAGTCTGTTAACACAATAGACTTTGGATATTTCAGGAAGCACAGTTTGTATTTAGGTGATGCTTTCTGTATCAGCAGAGTGCAAATTTCTGGCCATTTTAAACTGAATGGCATGGATTTGCATGTAATATAGATTATGCTTCTATTTTCTCTTCCGTTAACCACAGCACTGTAACTGCTAAATCAGATTAAATCAGTGGGCTTTAGATAAGCATCCTGTCAAAAGGCTTCAGAAGTGTCTAAGAAGTAGCCTGGTCAGAGAGTGACCTGGTAATCTTTTTTTGAAGTTGCTGCATGGCTTCTGATTGAACCACAGTAACCTAAAACTTCAGTAGCTGAAGGTGGGAATCCCACTTACTGAACTTTTAGTTCTCTCATCTTCTTGGGGTGCACTTTAAATCCAAAACAAACTCCTGGGTTCTGAGGATAGAGCTCAAACTGGAATATTTTAGTTACATTTAAATATGTTCCACTTGCCCAAGATTTCTGTGGCGTTTTTCTGTCTTTTTATTGCTGTATGGGCAAAGACTTGTCTGTGCCTGTCTAAAGATCCTTTATATGCCCCTAACTCTTCCTTTTTGTGTCCTTTTAACATGAAGCAATGAGAGCTAACCAGAGGATTCCAGATTAGGACTGAGCTATTGACTTATTTCAAAGTGACACGTTCTCTAGTCTTGCTTTTTTCAGCTATAACTTTCATGTAATAATAATAATATTAATAAAAACAACCCTACCTGAAGTAGTCTGAAGGACAGGTTTCTCTCACGAAGAGAAATAAGGTGATAACACTTCACCAGGTCTTCAGGCATGGATCCCAAGTTCACAGCTGAGTGCAACCCTGCAATAACACAACATTCGTGTTTGAGTGCTGCTTCAATCTGCCCCTGCCATTACCCGCAGTGCTCCCACCTTTGATGGACCTAGCATTGCAAAACAAAAAAGAAAAAGAAAAGAAATGAAGGTTTTCCTTTTTATTTCCCAAAGCTTCCAACTGAAGCTTGTTCTTCTGTCTTCTGCACATTTTGAAAATTCCCAAGAAATAGGGCAGGGATATTCAAGGATGCAAGGGCAACAGAAGCTAATCTTACAGTTTGAAACTGTCAGGAAGAAAAGAGTTGTAGCTCCTGGCCTTAGCCTGCCAGCACAGCACAGCCTCCATTTTATTTTATTGCTGAAAGCAGACTCAGCTTTCCAGGAACTCTGCTTTGTAGACCTTTCCGGAGAACATCCGGCCAAGGACAAGCCTCCTTTCACGGGGAGGACAGAGCGGTTCCGAAGCCAGGATGGCACACGTTCATCTGTGGAATGTGTGTGGAGAGGCTCCGTGCTCCAAGGGGACGCTTGTTTCTCTCCCGTGGCGTGCTGCCATCCCAACGGGCTTAGCAGGAGACCTTCCTGCACTAAGCTGCTCATAGCTGAATGTTTGAGAGGGGCTCATCTTTAAACTGCTTAAGCAGCAATCACTTTCCATGTGAAGCTGCTCTGAAGCCATTTTGCAAGCACTTAAGCTGCTCCTACCTTTTAGTGCTCTTGAGGTGCTGATATTCCCCATTTCCCCAGTCACTGTGTGACTGCCTGTACTTTGCATTAGCCTGCTTCCTTTTAAAGGCTCTGTCGATCAGTATTCCAAAGTGTCACTCACTTGAGTGCCTGCTTTGAGTTGTGTGTGTGGTTTGAGCTTAGGCCTGCCAGCTGTGAGCTTGGCTCCTGAGCCAAGGAGGGTGGGAATCTGCCCTGAAACAAAAGAGCCCTAAAAACAAATTGCCCAGTGCTCCAGGTTTCACTGGGAGCACAGACACTTGTCCACATTTGTCCTGCAGCTTGCCGATGAGTCTGTTTACCTTTAGCAAAACACCCTGCCAGTAACCCTGAGTCAGCCTTGTACCCAGGGCTGTGCAACACAGAGGCCAAGCTGATAACAGCTGCATTTTGCTTTGTGTCCTTTCCAAGCACAGACCAAGTTCCCCTGCTGAGATCTGAGGAAGGGGTGGGTGGAGAGGCTGAGCTGTGTTCACCTGGGAGATACCGTTCTTATCTGCTCTGTGGACGGGGAGCTGAGCAAAGGAGCAGGGGGAACACGAGCACACCTTTGGCTCTTGGTTGTGGCAGCAGCACAGAACAGACACCAATGTCTGTGCTGCTGGCCTGTAAAGCAGAGAAGCTTTCAGAGCCAGGCTGGTTGAGTTTACACACAGGTGTGTGCTAGATTGTCACAAAATGGATTTTATTTATGCAGTTTAGATAGCTTTGGGCTTGGTACAAGGTAGCTCTGTGACACCTGGCTTGCACATGATGAATACATGAGACCCAGGATTCTTGAGTTCCCTGTTTTCCTGCCAATTCCTCCTGGTTTCCTAATGAAATGGAGCAGCTCGTCCCTGCAGTGGGCCCATGCAGCTTGCCTGACCTTGGGGATTGCATCGGTCCTCACAGGTACACAGCCAAGTGCCTGTCCTTGTCCTTGCACAAGTCCACCGGGGAATGGCACTGGACTGGCTGTGCATTGTGTGGAGCTGACACGGAATAACCTGCCTGTGCCTGGGTTTTGCCTGCTGGGCTTTGTAACGCCAGGGGGTACCAGTTTCTGCCAGGAATCTGGTGAGAGTGAGGAGATGAGCACAGTGAAGTACAAGGCAGCTATTGCCACAAAGACATTTATCAACTACTTCTCTGCAGACCTTTCACAACAGACTTCTGCCTCTCCTCCCTCTCCTGGTTCCTTTCTGAAATAAAAGATCGGCAGGACTGCGGGTCCTTTAAATGTCTTTATTAAAAGTGATCAGCTTAGGTTGGGGGCTGCGGTAGCCTGCGCAGATTTCCACCGCCGCTCCCAGGTCCGAAACGAAGGAGGAGGAATTTCGGCTCTGTCAGTCAAAGCCGGCAGAGCCGGGCCTCCTGTTCCTCACAGGGGTGTGTCCGGGGGGACACAATAAGACGCTCTACACTTGCCAGGTTTAGCAGAAAGAAAAAGAATGCATGGTCTTTATTGACACTACATATTTTTATACACANCCTCCCTCTCCTGGTTCCTTTCGGGGCCTATAGTTCTGCCTATAAATAAATTATATTTTTTAAAAGAATGAAAAAGTGGCCTTAGATGATGTGTGGTCCCAAATTCCCTTTATGCCAGGCACAGCTGTGGTGATAAAATCCTGGGTTGCCCTGTTTATCTGAAATACAGAAGGCTGCCATGGAGGAAAGGGCAGGGTCCTTCAGGACCAAGCACCTGCAGCTCTGCTGTTGTCAGGTCTCTGCAGCAGTTTACCTGATTTGGATCTCTGGACCAGACACCTGATCATCTGAAATGCTTCCTGGCATCCACTCAACTTACTTTTCTGTCAACTGAAGCAAGAAACTTACTATGTCAAAGTAGTAGGCATAGATGTTGTTGTTGTTATTGTTATTATTATTTCTTCCATGTCTGCAGCTGTCACCTTCCCTCCTTCCCTGTGGAGGCTGAGTTAGCGAGGAGGAAGCTCCCCTGTGGGCCTGTCCTGGCTAACAGCAATGGTGGGCCACTATTCCCCAGGACTGTGTCCTCCAGGGAGAAAATCAGGCACAACTGTAATTTTGGAGCTTGTAACCAGGAGAATCAGGCCATAGAGGCCACAGCTTTTGTGTTTCTGTTCATATCCAGGCTTTGGGTTTGTCTAGTGCTTCACAGGGAGCAGGGGCTGGGGAACAGGGGCAGTGGGTCCTGCTGTTTCCTCCCCTGGATCCAGGCTGGGGGCTCTGGGGCAGAGCTGGCAGGAAGCAGGGCAGAGCCTGCCCTGCTGGCAGGGATCAGCAGGTGGCAGCAGGAAATCCAGGTCCCTTGGCTCCGAGTTCAGCACCTGGCACTGCGTGTGTTGGCTTCTGCCGAACTGGGGACAGTGAAATCTTAGACAAACTCTCTGAAGTAGATCTGACACGGCTTTTGGTTCGTGCTCGAGGGCTGTTTGAGGTCATGGGATGCTGTCCTGCAGCATCGGCACTGGATCACCCTCAAGGACCTGCCAAGACGTGCAGAAGGACTCCCAGGTGCTTGAGTTTGGACTCTCATTCACCAGAATGGCCACTCCAGAATTTGCTGAGCCATCTGTGAGTGAGGAGAAAGACTGTGCAGGGCACAGCCGAGGGCAGCAAGCACATACGTGGCTGAGCACAGCTGTGCTTTGGAGAGGGCAGCATGTAAGGTTGCTTCTGCAGAAACTCATCCTTGACTTTGGAATCTCCTCTGGATTACCCAGAGGCATCCAAGCTGGAAAACTCAATGTCTGAATCTCTCCTGCAGTCTTGCCAGCTCTGGAGTGTGAGCTAAGACATCTCTGCAACCCTTTTCCTAAGAGCAGCATTGCAAAAGAGCCCCACTGGATAGTCCAGAAACCTGGGTTGGATTCCACTTGTGTAAGCAATTTATCAGGCAAGAGGTGATATTTCATCCCTCCTCCTTGAGGGAGCTGGTGTGCTCCTGAACATGTGCAAATGCCTTTGATACTTCAATAATAATGGATAAATGGCAGCCTGGCTTAGGAAGAACAGATCTTGCAAGACAAGTGTGATTGCATCCACTGGGGACAGAATGGAAAAGGATCCAACAGCCAAAGATGTGAGCAATGCTACTCCTGAGAAGTAATTAAGTAAATGCAATGAGGCAGTGAAAGGCATGACAAAGTGACTGCCACAGCAGCATAGGTGGAGCTCAGAGGGTCCCCCGTGGGGTGAGACATCTGCCTCAAAGGGCTCACGAAAGAGATGCAGGGAGCCTGCACGTTTACCTGGAGAGGGTGGGACTGGGTCCCATTCCCTTTGCTCCTGATTCTCCTCCGGGCTCTGCTTGTCCCACTTCTCATGGTGGGGGCACCAGGGAAATACTGGCAGAGTTGGGGCTGTGTCTGTCTCCCTGGCTCCTGCCTGGCTGCTGCATGGTGCCACTCCCGAGCCGTGCCCTGCAGGCTCTGTCTGGAGCTCACCCCCACGCAGGGAGCAGCAAGCCCTGCCTGCCTGATGAGCTCTCTGGTGGATTTTTTTCAAGGAGGAGCCTATTTTCAGATGGTCGCGAGGTACAGACACCCCCTTTCACCACGCACAAAGCAGGAGATGAGAGCTTGTTGCTATAGGACACAAGAAAAGAGACAGACTCTTGCTAGGTTGAGCAGAAAGAGGAAAAGGAGAAAGTTTATTTTCATTTCTCATACTTATAGGTTTCTCAATTCCACAAGGGATTGGAGGACATGTCACTTCCTCTTCAATCTCACTGGAGAAAAAGGATGCTCATGACAAATTCTCTCATAGTACAAGAATGTAAACAAAAAACGACAGTTAAGTAAACATTGTCTATTAGTGACACAAAAGTGTGAGAACATCTGACTCTGTGAGAATATCTGACTCCAAAAATGTAAATTATCAGCAGGTTAGCAAAAAACAGGACAACAAGAGCGGGGTTGGAAAGATGCTGAGACCAGATGGGGTGTGCATTTGGAAGGGGGGCAGCTTCAGGGACTTTACTGCCTCTGCCACATTGGCAAAACAAGTGGGAGATTCAAGAGGGAGACTGGGGTGGGAGGGAGAGGCTGTGGGCACATTTTCCCGTAATGATGAGCTGCAGAAGGAAGACACAGGTGAAGGAGAAGCACCAACACTGGTGGAGGCTGCCTTGGGCCAAAGCAGGAGCTGGGTAAAGTCTTGATCCTTCCAGCCATGTGCTGTCAAGCTCTGGCTGTTCTCTGGACTCCCTAGTGTTATCTTCACTCCTGGGAAAGAATGGGGGCAGCTTCAAACTTGGAGGCAGTCCACTTCTACCCAGAACAAACAGTTGTTTTGATACTATGTTAACCATGCTGGTTATTTTGGGAATTTTTCACCTTTTTGTTTTCTGTCCTCATTATATGTAAGAAAAATTGGCTTTAGATGGGGTTTCAGAACAGGAATGTTGCAACAGTTGTACAGCAGCTGCGTAGTAGTGCCTGTTGGAAATCTGTTCTTTTGCCCTCCCTTCTTGGCTTCAGCTGGGCTTGTTCCTGCTGTGCTTTCCTTCTGGATTTGCTTGTTTTGGGCTTTCGTTTTGTTTATGCTCCCTTCTTTCAGGGCTGGGGTACGTGTTTCCAAGGGTCAGCCTAGAGCCAGAGGTCGCGGTCTTTGGTGTTTAAACTTAGCCATGGATTTTATAACACTTGGAGGGAGAAGAACCAGCTGTGGTTTGGCATTTTTGGCAGCCCTCTGTCTCCAGACTCTGGGCCTCTTGCTGTGCTGTCCCTGCTGGGGACAGGAGAGGAGTAGACTGAAAATGCAGGGCAGCTGCTGGCATTCTCACTCCCCCAGCTGTGTCAGGCAGGGAACACCACGGTTCTTGTCCTGCTGGCCTGGGGGAGACCTGGGTCCCAGGATCTCAGCCTGTTCCATGCCAGGACACCCCTGATCCTTGTGACATGGGGAACACCCCTGCCCTGCAGCGTGGCCGGCTGTCCTTGGGCGTGAAGGCGCTGCTGGATCCGTGTGATCAGATGGCAAAAGCCACTGCGAGCCCCTGCCCTTTGAGCAGGGTAGAAACTCCAGCTGACAGACAGCTGGAGGAGCAGCGTGGTAAACACAGCCCCGTGAGTGTGTGATAAGGGAGCACATGCCCCCGGACACACTCCTTGGGCACACCCTTTGCCCAGAGCTGTTACCCACCCTGCCTTATGGTGAGTGAGCTGTGGTCCTTCACCCCCGGCCTCCTGCGCTGCCTCCCGGGCAGATTTGCTGCCAGCTCTGCTCTCCTACTGAGGCAAAGTGCAAAGGCACCTCTTGCATCACTCCAGGGGGGTGAGGGCCAGGCAGGGCTGTGCCTGCCAGCGCAGCACTGCAGGCACCGGGCATGCATAGGAGGCTTTACAGATCCAAGGACCTGCTCCTATCCAGTTCCCCACTGCCTATAAATGAAATAGACTAGCTTTGGAAAACCAAAATACTCCTTGCAAATGGAAGCTGCTTCTTCCTGCTGAGATTTGTCTCCTCCAAGGGGAGGGCTATTTGCCTTTGAGACAGCCAAAATGTTTTCTGCATTAAAGGCCTGGCTCACCTCTCAGGGGAAGCACTGGCATCTTGTGCCACCTGTTTGTAAGGCAGCTTTGAAGTTAACTGTTTATGTAACCTATTAAAAATACATTAATGTGCCTTCTTATTCTTTTCTTCCCTGCCAATGAGTTGGTCAGACAGGGTTTCAGGTGAGCTCTGAGAGCTGGTTGCTGCTGAAGGGTGCCGAGGGGTCAGACACGGTAGCAGTTTCCAGACTCAGCGTGGGCACTGCAGCCGCATCCCTGTGCCTTGCTGCACATCCTCACCCGGTGTTGGCACACACAGACCTCAGGCACAGCACCCTGTTCTTCAGAGAGCATCATACCTCTCTAGTCCCCTGGTAAATGGTTAGACCCACATTGCAGCAGCTGCCACCCCAGCCCAGCTGTTGAAAGAGTCACAGATTTTAAATACTGGATTTTCTGATCTTGCCCTTTGGACTTATTTTTGCTGTGGCTGTTGGTAAACTGTGTGCTCCTAATCTCAGGCTGCTGTGAAATCCTCTCTGGACTGCTGCTCTTCTGAGCAGGTACATCTTGGTAAGTTGTACAGGAGCAGTGTCTGATGGAAGTTGGCACATTTGGCTCAAGGCAGGAGCCTGATTTCGGCTCAGTTTGGTGTAGAATTGCCTCCCAAAGAAAGTGCTAGGGAGAAGGGCCCTGTGGCAGTCTCAGATTCAGCCAACCTTTGGAGCAGGATTGTTGCCAAAGCTGGGTCAGAGCAGCTAAGGCTGAAGAACTTGAAAGGATGGAAACCCCTCCGCTCTGGGTCGACGTGCCAGGGCTGCACCACCATTCCAGGGAAGGAGCTTTTCCTGACACCCTGTCTGAACCAGCCAGGCTGACTTAACGGTGGGAAAGACTTTGGCTTCATCTCCCTCTAGCTGCCCTCCAAGTCGCTGTAGACTGCTAAATCACCCCAATCTCCTCTCCTCCACATCTAACCAAGCCAGCTGTCTCCACCTCTCCCTGTAGGCAATGTTCCCTGACCTCAACCAGCCTGGTGGCCCTGCTAGACCTCTCCAGCTTCCAGCAGATCCATGCTCATCCTAGAGGGGCTGTTCACACCCACCAAGTCCTGCTGAAAGGGAGTGCTTAGAGCCAGGACATGCTGAAGTCAAGCTCAGAAACAAGCTCCCTGTTGTGTCTGCTCCAATAAGACTTCAGGAGAAGCTGGTTTTGAGGGCTTTCTGAACCAGTGTGAGCCAGCTGGCACGTGCCCAGCACTGATAAGCAAGGCCTGCCCATGCCCATCTCCTTGCAACACCGCAGCATCCTCCTGACTGCTGAGGGCTACAGGCCACTGCCTTGAACCTCCTGCCTGCTCCTCAGCCCCATGGAAGAGCAACACAGTTTGGGGACATCACCAGCACAAGGCTGGTATGTCCTGAGTTCTGGACTATTCAGAGCAGCAGGCACCTCTCCACTGCCTCCTGGGCACTGTCCACCCCTTCTGGAGTAGTCCAAGGGGTTCAGCTGCTCCCAGATTCCAGAGGCAGTGTGGCTGGAAGCCAGAGGAGCTGTTGGAGCTGGCTTGCTGTGCTCAGGGCCAGCTCATCCATTTTCACCTTGCTGGCACAGCTCACTCTGAATGGAGAGGCAAGTGTAGTGCTTCACTTAGATGGATTGCAGGGAGCAGAGGGACTTTGCAGGGTCATTTTGGACACTTCAGCAGGATCTGGGCTCCAAACCTGAGCCTTTGTGGGACATTAGACTCCCTCCTCTTTTCCCTTCTGTGGGACTGAGATGTGCTGGGCAGCCCATTCCTGCCCAGAGCTACCTGGTCCCCACTGGTCACTCGTCTCTGAAGGATGGTGTCAGATGCCTAAGGCTGCTCCCCTGAGGTCTGAAAGATTAGACTGGAAGTTTTATGGGTGGGAGATGTCCCAGGGCTGAGATCAGAGACAGAAATGTAATGTCTGCCCTGCTCTGTTATACAATCCGCTGTTAAATAATCACTCGGGGTCACTGCGCCTGCCAGGCCACTGCAGCTGGCAGTGGGGCTGCTGGAAAAGCAGGATCTCTGTCCACCAGACAAGAAGGAGAAGAAGGAAAAGCAGCAACACACTTCTGAGAAGTCCCATGCTCAGACCCTTCCCAGCCTTGGGGTTCCTCATTGCAAGGAATTTTCAGTGACAGAGGCACTCTCAAGGACACAGCCTATTTGTAGGATGGTCGCAGTGGGGCTGTGGCTTTGGCCACGGTGAGGAAAGGCTGGTGTTTGTCTGTGGGATGCTGTGGCTTGAAGTGTGCAAGCAGGGAACTGTGCCTGTCACAGAGACACTGGGTCTCCGCTGGATCTGGGCAAGGAGGAGACCCAGCATCCATCTGGCACAGCTCTGTGCCCCCAGCCCATGACTGCTCTCTGCATTTCCTAACCCTGCAGCGGAGCCAAGGCTGGGGCAGAGCCGTGGCCTGCCATGAGCTGCCAAGCGGCACGTAGGGGTTGGGCCAGGGCCACAGCCGGGTTGTGCTGCCCGCCTGGGACTGACACCCATTTAACAGCGCTGTGTTAATGATTTCAAAGGTGCTGCAGAAGAAAGTAGCTGAACTGGGCCCTTGGAGGACATCAGGGAACCTGTGGGAACGGCTACTGATGGCCTGCAATGGCTGCTAGTAAGCAGTCACTCAAAGGAGCTGGGTGATTTTCCCTAGGATATACAGGCCAAGGCCAGGAAAAGAAAGCACGCTGGCAGGGAAGGCTCGCAAAGCAAAGCTGGGAAGCGGCCACGCTGCACTCAGAGCCTGAGCATCACTGCCCTGGGATTCCTGTCCTCGAGCATACATTTACAGCTAGCTAGCCTACTTCTGCTGGGTAGTTTCTTCCTAATAAGGGGGTTTGGCAAATGGCTGTGCTCCCCTGAGGGTGAGGGAGAGCAGCTCAGTACAAGCAACAAACTGGTGTGGGGCAGGGTGAGTTCCTTTTGATTTAACTCAGAGGGTGTCTGTGAAATAGAAATGCTGGGGGATGACTGGATGGCACCGAGGAAGCTTGAGGCATCCCTTACTTGGATTTGCTGCCTGTGATCGGGGAGGCATTCTGGCTTAATGCAGCTGTTTTGTTAATTTAATCCCACTTGATTTTCCTTTACACTTTCCCAAATGTTTTAAGCTATTCTTTGTTGTGCTTATCCACTTTTTAATCTGAGGTCAAATGATTGGATCTTAATCCCTGGATCTCAAATGAATTCGCCTTTTGGTTTCCAGCCCTCTGCTACAGCCAGGCTTGCTGTCTCCCTTTCCTACTCTCATTATTTGTCTATTTCTTGCAAGTTAACATTAGTCAAGAAGAAAAAAACAGGTAATATCCCCCTGATTACTATTTTCAAACAATTTTATGTTTTTCCTTGTGTTGAGTCACTGGAGCCTTTTTTGTCAATCTACCTAAATGTGATCATAGCCAGTGCAATACTGTGCTTTTTGTGGGTGACTGGGTGCACAGAGACAGCTGCCATGGAGTGATCAGACAGGACAGCACCTAAATCCATTGTACAATCTTCCTGGAGGAGAGGGGGCAGGACAGCCTCTGAATCTGATTCACAAATCCAAAGATGACAGGATGCTGATCTCAGCCCCACCCTCTGGGTTTCGCTAAAACTTGGTTTCTCATTTCATTGCAATCGTCCTGTGCTGCAAGTTCCCTGCTCAAATGTATGCAAAAATTCTTGGAGAAAGACCAAATACCATTTTTCAACAGCATATTCTAGATTTTATTAAGAAGAGACGAAATCTAATTACATTCACACGTTAATCCAGCCAGATTAAATGGCACATTCTACTTTATGTCCTTAGCTTGGCCTAGGGGCCAGACTGAACCTACAAACATAGACCACAGAACTGGTCTTGCCCTTTGTGTCTAGACTCAGGCCCAGACTTTGCTTCAGTACCTGAGACTGGAACCAGACAGTTTCATCGGTGTGTTAAGGATCACAACCCAGATCCAGGCCTGATTGGGAACACAGGAGTGATCCCAGCCCTGAAGGATGCTGCTGCCCCAGGTACCCTCTTACAAGACCATGGTGCTAGTGGGGGAAGCTCAGCTCCTCACCTCACCCAGGTTTCCTGGGTGCTGCTGTCACTGGATCTCATGCCAGCTCCTGCTGGCAGCTACCCTGTCTTTGAGGTACCCAAGTCCTTGGCAAGGCAGTCTGTGCTAGTCCAAAGCTCCTGAGCTGGGTACAGTGAGCTGTGACCATGTGCCTAAATGACATCCAAACCCATCCTGCCCTGATAGAGCTGTGGGCTAATGCAGCCTCATCCAAGGGTGTGTGTGTGACCCTGTGCTGGAGGGATTTGCTTTCCAGAAAAGGACAAGGAGAGCTGCAGGTCAGATTCTGCTGTGGGACTCCAGCAGAATTCTCTCAAGCACAACTCATCTCTATGCAGCTAGTCTGGACTTGCATAGAAAACAAGTATGTGAAACCCTGGGAATAAACCACCTACTTCCTCGTGAGGACCTGTAAGCCTCACCCAGCAAGCCAGTCATGTAGCTGCAAAGGATGCAAACAAACTCTGCTGTGTAATTAGCACCCTTTGTATGCCAGGCCAATCCTTCCTAACCTCACATGCAACCAGGAGCCAGGTCTGCCTGCACGGGGCTCAATTCCAAACAGCCTCCCCAGGTTCAAAGCTGTGCCGCTTCCCTCAAATCAGGATCACATGGTGATGCTTTGCTCCATATGGGAGGAGCCGGCTTGTGATATGAGGGATCAGTTATGCTGCAAGGACAAATATCCTCTTCTAAAAGGCACAGCCAGTGCTGATAGGAGTGTTTGCTAGTAATTACCTGCAGCAGACTAAGCTAGACCAGTCTGATTTTATTACATTAAAGAATGAAATGTGTACGCAGCGTTTTTCCTAGTGAGACTCCGAACTGTCACTGAGGCCTCTGTGATGGTGGAGTACTTTCCATCCCAAATTGTCCCTGGTAGCCTGATTTTTGCATGCTGCACCATGCAGACAGAGCACTGGTAGTACAGGCTGAAGACCAGTCACTGATCATACGGGGACTCCTCCTCCCTTGAGCCTTGCTGTTTGTACCAGAAAGACAGACACAGCTCTTGGAGGGAGCTGTGTGGCTTCAGGGGCTGGTGTGATTATCTCTGCAAGACGGTTGATGGGTGTCACAGTGACAGCTGGAGCAATTCTTCTTTTTCTAGGACAAGAGGTTTGGAAGATAGTCTGGGGTGTGGGAAAGCTCTTTCTCTGTGGTGGCCTTGATGGCCTAAAGTGTCATTTGGAAATGACACCAAGGGGATCCAAGCCCGAGAGGTGTTTCTCATTTTTAGAGATGCGGAGCGGGCAGTAGGTGGGTAAGCAGAGCTGGCCTCCAGGTGAGGCTGGAAGCAATGTGCTGGCTGTAGAAAGGGACATCTCTGCAGTGGGGCAGCCCCGGGGTTTGCAGGCATACTGGAACTCTAAGCAGCACTGCAGCCTTCACAGGAGTCAGTATCTAACCCAGACTTTAAAAGCAGCCTCGTCTTGTGCTGTTGCATAAGAGTGAGATGGAAATCACACTGTGTTTATACAGACTGAAATGATAGGACTCCGCTTGAGCAAATGCTTGCAATGAAAGCTTCAGCTGGCTACGGAGCTTCGCTTCCGGGAGCAGAAGAAAACCACTTAGCCATTTAATCCTTTGAAGACTTCAATCGCCCTGACAAGACGTAGACAGGGCAGGACAAGGGAAATGGCTTCCATGTGCCCGTGCGAGATTGTCACCTCCCCGAGCAGGCTGTGTCCCACCACCCCAGAGAGCCCCCATAAAATGTACCACACAGGCCAGCGTGGCACCTGAGCCTGCCCACTGCCCTTTCCCCGGCACTGACACAGTCCCTCGATTTAAACCCTTAATCCCGGGAAGATTGTGCAATAGCTCCTTCAGGCTGAGAACGGATTATGCCCGTTTCAAAGGTATTTGGCACTCTGGCTGTACCAGGAGAGCCCAATCAACCAGCCCAACCTCTCCTGCAAGAGCACCTGCAGGCAATTCTTGCAGCTGGTGCCTAGCAACTTGCTCTGAGCTGCTCTCACGGCTAAAATTCCGTGTTATTTCAGCGTTCCCCCCCAGAGGAGCAGCTCCTGGGTCAACATCGGGGAAGAACGAGACGTTTTCCACTCAGTTTGCTGTAAATTAGTGGTATGGGAGGGACTGCTTTCTCTCTCTCGAGCACGTGTCCTGCAGCCAGCTAAAAAGGCATCTCCTCTCAGCATGTGGAACAGCTTCAGGTTCAGGAGATTTAGTAAAATATTTTTTCCCCTCCTTCCCAACTTGTTTTCTCCTCCCAAATGCCTCTGCTTTCTTGGAGTTCTCTGCAAAAGAACCGGGCTTGGATTCATGCCGTGTCTCACCTTGGCTTTGCTTGTGTGAGCCCCAGGTTATGCAAACACACACAGGCAGCTACAAGCTCGGGGCTGGGCTGAGCACTCTCTAACGACGCACAGCAACTTTCAGATCACCTGTGTGACAAATGAAGGCAGCCCTGAATATGAGAGAGATGCCCTTGGGAAATGGAGAGCACCAGAAAAAAAAAATGCATAGGAAACCAAGATTGCCTGTTTACGGGTCTGAGATCTTTGCCGGGGTGGTGAGGCAAATATCAACCAGCCTGGGCAGGACCGAGCAGCGTGTTCCTGCATGTGGGCAGGGCACAGGAATGGGTGCTGGGAAGAAGGAGCCAGCGGGAGGATCCAGCTGCAGAGTGGGCAGGGGCTCGGGGAGCAGCACATCCTCCAGCGCCAGCTGGCACTGAGCAGAGGGAGGAGCGCTCCAGCTGGAAAAGGTGGGGAGCTGTGAGTAGATGAAGTCCATGAGTAGCAGGGCTGTGGTACTGCAGCCTGGGTGTTCTTTAGAAAAAAAACTGGACGAGGTGCCTTGCAGGGTTTTTCCAGACTCTGGGAGGGCACGTGTTTGCCTCTGGGAGCAAGCCTGAGATCCAGATGGATTTCCCAGTGGGAGTCTGTTAGGACATCTCAGACTTGCCTTAGCGACACAGCTCCCTTGGTGGTGTCTGGTGGGAGGGCAGCTGACCGCTGCCTGCCCTGGCTGAGCCCAGTGCTAGTGGTGGTTCACCACTGCAGAGCCGACCTCTCCTTGCCTCCCAGCCTTATTCCTTGGGAAGCGCTGGGTGGTCCTAGCAACTGCAGCCAGAGGGTTGGAGTTGCCTTATTGCTGTGGACAGGGTGGGTTTCAGAAGAGCCACCTGTATCTCACAGCTGTCTGTCCTCAGCTCCTGGCTGCCTGCAGCACTGCACAGTCTGGAAGGAGGAGTGGGAATCACCTGGTCACTAGTTTGGACTCGACAGCCTGAAGCAGATGAGGAAAGAGGTTTGTAAGCGCAGAAGCACCAATGGAGACGTCTCCAGCTCATCCCAGGACCCTCAGCCCTCCAAGATGGGACATGGCTCTGTTCCCCAGCCCAGGAGAGGTGCTCAGCATGCTTCAGGTAGGTGTTTGGCTTAAGGATTTGTCATCATACAGATCACCTTAAACAAATCCAACTGCACTGCACAGGTTAGCCGATGGGGATAGAGAAGCATTTTATACAGAAAGGCATAAAGAACCCAAGTCTGATTCAACCTTTCCTAGTGTCCAGTGGGTGCCTCTGCCTGCATGGGTCAGGAACTGGCGAGTCCCCTGCCATGCTGTGTTGCCTGAAGACCAGGAGACGTTGTGGTGGCTGTTTCCCTTCCAGCCGCAGGAAGGGTCAGCTCTCCAAGCAGTGTGGCTGAACAGCCTTTGCCTCGTTGCACGGGTGACACTGGCAGTGTTGACTGGCCCAAAGTGGGTTTGGGACAAGCTTGGGACAGCAGAGTTTTTAGAGCAGCATGGCCAGATCCAGGAGAAGATGCTGCCTGTAGTACAAAACTGTGACTTTGGTTGCTGAGGGGACTACTGGCCCAGCCTGCACTTGTGGGTCAGACATGTCCTTCTCCTCCAGCAATCCCTTCCCACCACAGCCTGCCTGTGGTTTGCACAGTTGTTCCCAAGCTCCTTCCAGGCCAAGTCCACAGCCAGCTTAAGCAGTTGCAATCCTAACTCCTTTCCGAGCCTGCCTCAGAGGAATGTAGCTGGAATTGTGGTGGAGTTGGGAGACCTTTGCAACCAGGAGAAGACATGTTGATAGCAAAACCCTCAGCTCAGAAAATGTCTCCTTCCTTCCTGCAAACATAAGGGGACAGAATTAAGGCTGAGCTTTCTGACCTCCCAAGTCCTCGACTCCTGCTCTCACATTACAGCAGCAGCAAATCCTGTTGCATGAAGCAGAAATCTATCTGTCTGAACATGCACTATTTACTCTTCTCTGCATAAACTGTTCCAGACTTGACCAGGAACAAGGCTGGTTACTGACAGCAGAATTAGGAAACTTCTTTAACACTGTGGCATTTTTCCCCTCGTTTTTTTTCAGCAGCTCATATTGAGCTGCTGAAGCTTAAACTTGCCAGCTAACAGTGTTTCTAGCTTTCAATGTGTTTTACTTCAAGCTATTTCCCTTTGCCAGATTGCCTGAAATATCTCTGAAATACCTCTGTATAGAGTGTGCTCTGCCTTCTTTCTGATGGAAAGTTTTCCCTGACTTGGTAGAGGTTAGAAGGACAAGCAATGGCATGCTCATTTTCACCAAGTAACTGCAAAAGGCCAATGGCAACAATTTTGGGTTTTTTTTTCTAGCATTCATATGAACGCTTTTGTACAAAGGAGTTGAATCCTGCTTCCATTTATGCTGATGTAAATCTAGAATAATAAATTTCTTTTACAGAACTGCATATTTTATTAATCCAAGTGTCATAACTAGAATTGAATGTATGATAGTTTGATCGTTGTATCCTTCTGCAGTTCTTACTTGCTGTGATTACAGCATCTTTTAGACATTTTAATTTCTTTTTCATGTGTTGTAGATGTTAAACTTTCTGACACAAGGACTGCCAGCGTAAGCACAGCAGGAGGTGTCATGAACCCCTATGTTAGGAAACCCTTTATGTGCCACTTCGATAGTAAAGGGTGGAAAGCAAGGTTTGGAAAGCAGTTTTAGGTGCTTCCGTGATAGTGGGTTGGTTTTTACTTTGAAGATCTCTTCTGAGCTTTCCTTCCACCTCTGTTCTGGCAGAACCAAACTCTGTTTGCTTTTAAGAGTGCTGTCACTCACAAGCTGCCTCTCCAGGACCAAGTAAGTTAGCACAGATAAAGACTAAGAAAAACGTTTTCTACAGAGAGCATTGCCACGGTGAGGTTTTGCGAACCTGTTGCTCACTTCACATGATGATTTATTGGACATTGTGTTCTTCTATCAAGTGACAAGGTCATACTGACCAATTTGCTTGTGAAGGTTTACACAACCTTTAGCAATAGGAAACCTCACGGACTTAAAAACTCTGTGCAGTAAGGGCAGCTCGCTTTCACAGCTGGCCTTTTAAAAGGATGAAGCAAGGTCAGTTCGGGTTGAGAGAAACAAGACTCTTGCAAACCCCAGAAACAGCAGGAATGCTTAGTTCCTCGGAAACTTGTGTGGCTTGTTCTGATCGACAGCTGTCCTCCGGCGTGTTTCCAGCCCGAGTGCAGCAGCAGTGCTACAGTGAGGAGTGAGGAGCTGGAAATGCGGAGCGGTCCGGTCGCTCTCCTGGCTGTCCGCAGGGCCCAGCAGGGTGAGGGTGCAGGTGGACACCAGCACATGGGTGACGGTCCGGCTGCGTGCTCTACACGAGCGAGGTGCGCCGGGTGCTGCGGCCGAGGCCGTGAGGGACCCCCGAGGGATGCGCAGCCTGAGGACGTGTTTAGTGTGGCCTGGGGGCCTCCTCCCCTGTGCCCCGCTGGAGCCCCTCTGCTCCATGTCAGCGAGAGGGAGGCACCCACCCCACACCTCAGCCTGAGTGCTGGGCCGGGCAGCTGGGTGCATGTCTGGGTCTCTGTGTCTCTGTCTGTGTCTGTGTGTCTGTCTCCCCAGCCCCGCGTTAGCCTTGCACCGCCCGGCCCCTCAGCGCCTTCCCCCTCCCGCNGGGGCTGTGCCCGCGGGGTCGGCCCGGAGCGCGGGGCTGGGCGGCCCGGCGGCGCCGTGCGGCGCCGGGGGAAAGGCCCCCGTGTCTCCCCCCTCCTCAAAATGGCGTGGGCGGTCGCCCGCCCCCGAGGGGCGGCGGGGAAACCGCGGCGACGGCCCCTGCGCCCGGCCCGCGGTCGCTCCCCGGTGGGGTCACCTCGCTTTCCCCGCTCTGCGACCGGGGCCTCCCCCGCTGCGGTCGGCGGCCCGTGCCGGAGCGGGGGCGGCCCGGGGGCCACTGTCGGTGACCTTATTCCCCGCTGCGGTGCGGCCGGGCCTCACCGTGTGTGCCTCACCCCCGTGAGGAGCCGGGGCTGCGGCCCGGAGGGGCCCAGGGGCCGCGGGGCGCTAGCGTTGCACAGTGCCGGGACCGGCGCCAGGTATCCTGGAGGGCGCCGACTTTCGCGGGGCCGAGTCGGCTTGCGGAGGGAGCAACCCCGGGCGCAGCTCGGGGACGGAGGTGACTGATCCGTGTCGGCCCGTCCCCCACATGGAGCTGGTGCGCTCCGCTGTCAGCGCTGCTCTTGCCTGTAATCTGTCCCCTGGTGGGGATGGGACATGGCTTTGGCTGGGTGTTTAGCCTCGGGTGTGCTGGAGCCTGCGCAGTGTGTTTTTTAAAGTGTGGTTATTCCTCAAGAACGGCTTAAAAGCTGAGAGCTCGTAGCAGTCTCTCTGCCGCACGCCTGGCGAGGGGGCACCTGGGACTTGTGAGGGTTGTACTGACTCGAACGCTGAGTTGGATCATGTGAGGTTTTTAGCACTGCACTGGAACACTGAACTATTTTAGCATCTTTGTTGTGTAACTCTCACTTAATTTGGAAGCAGAACGATTGGACTGGGCACAATTAAACAAAACCTAGGAGATGCCATGTGCCACGATTGGTTTCAGTTGCTTGATTTGCAAGCCAACTAGAGATAGGGAAATCTAACTGTACTATAAACTGGGAGATATGGAGTGACAACTCACCTGGCTTGATTTACAGGGAGGAAAAGCCAGTGCTTCTGAGCATCAGGAAAAGTTTGATTGTGTTTGGCAGCACTGCAATTTGAATAATTTAAAAGAGCCCAGAGATTGAAACTGAGGATATGATACTGCTTTACTGCTCAAGGACTGGTTTCTTTTCCTCCCAGCACTGCTCAGTTTTCTTTGATTTCAGTTTTCTCTGTTTTCACCACTGTGTCATTTAATAATCTCAAACCATTAGATTATTGCATAGTTTTCTCAAGGTCATAAAAGTGCCAGCACACCTGTAATAAATGGCCTTCAATTAGCTGTGTCATCATTAGCAGTGGAAACATGCACATGTCACTCTTAGTTGCTTATGAACTTTAGTCATGGAACAACTTAGGTGATCGGGTCTGCACGTACAGCTATGGATGATCTGTGCCTGCTTGCAGGAGGGCTTTCTGTACAGTGAAGTAAAGGAGAGTGATAAGTTGGAATAGTTACAAGAGCAACAGTGTAACAGGAGAGGCCTATAACTCCTCCTGTACCATTACGAAGAGTTGCTTAACAGCTGTTACGTTCAAGCTTAGCCTAAAATCAATAATCGTGTTACAGCACCTCCTCAAATAATAGCGATAGCTCTTTGTTTTTTCAGCTGGAATTCTTTTTGAAAGCAGGGAGCGGAGTTGAGGAAGGCTGTATTCTTTCCTTTTCATGTTCACTTGCCTGCAACTTAAAAACATTTCTGAAATAGTTCTAGCACAGAACAGTTTTACTTGAATTGCTGTAAAAGCATTGTTTTAAACACGACAGTCTGTCCTGCTTTACGAGGCCAGGCAGCTCTTGTTCGTGTTGGGTGGACAGGAATGCTGGAGCCACGTCTTGCAAGAGTCCTGATACTTCTTAGGTACCTTGTGTCAACTGCAGTCCCTGTGGTTTGCTTAAATATCAGTGATTAATATTTGCTTCCTGACTGTACTAATAAAGTAGCACTGACTGGAGTGAGGTGCTGTGATAGATGAGGGATTGTTTTTTTCTTCCTACCCTTATAATAATAGGGAAACTACCTCATGCTGGCCAGCCTGGGTAGGAGCAGGTCTGTCGGGGGGAGGAGGGCTGGGGATTTTCCTCCAGTGTAGTAGAAGAGCACCTATCTCCTGGTGGCAGTGTCACACCCTCCCCAACTTTGAGTTTACCCAACTTCCAAACCAGATGTAATAAGCAGATGGAAATGCAGGTATAAATTCCGTGTCCTTGTTGGTTTGGTAGTGAACCACAGTGGTGTTGGTCTCCAGTGCCAGCACAATCGCAGGCTTTGCTTCAGCACTATAATAAAAGTACTTGTAACTTTGTGCCTGTTGTTAGTAGATTGTTGCACATCTTATCACAGTTCATGGAAGTTGCAAGGACATTCATAAGGAAAACTGCCAAATTTCACACAAATGTCACCTTACATAAGTCAGGTTTGAAGTTGCTTTTGTTCTTGTATTGTGGTTATGAACAGACCCCCATCCCTGGGATGATTTTTGGTATTCATGGCAGTCTTTGAATGGGAGGTTTTAAACTTTTAAATCAGGCTGAGTTGTTGCCTTGTTTTTTAATTTACTTAATTTCTTTTTCTAGTGTTGCTGCATGCTGTACTTATAATGTGATCTGCAAGCTGCCCGAGTGCAGTTTTTCAACTTTTTGCTACAGGCTACATTTACTTCTTAAGCTTACTATATCAGCTGTTAGTATTTTAGGTTTTGTCTTTAACCTCAACTGTCTAAGGTGAACAAGGAATAAAAAATATTTTCTAAGTTTCTGCGTAGGCAGATGTGCTATATTTGTCATTGGTCAACAACTGAAAAAATTCAGAGATACTTACATATGGTGTTTCTTTAGACTTTACTCTTGCTGAAGCATGACTGGGTTTCTTTTTTAAAAACATTTTCAGCAACCTAAAGTTCCTGAGATGTGCGGGAGAAAAGATAGAAGTAGCTTTCCTTGTTTTTGGAAGGTTGTTCTTGATATGATACAAAGAATTATTATCTCATCCTGTAGCTGATTTTAAAATCATGGTGCTGTGTAGGGAGTTGATTTACGTAAATCCATTTCTGGGGTTGGGATTTGTGTCTGAAAGACCAGAACAAACAAGTGAGTGAGTTTTAGATATATGTGAAAACATTGCTCAGATTGATGTCTGCTGTTTCAGTGATCTGCAAAGAAATGACTGATAAGAGATAAGTGATGTCTTTTACATTAAGGATTATAATCAAGGCATTTCTGGGAGCAAATTAATACATAATAGGAACTTGTGTTCTAAGAGCATTGGTAACTAACTTGCCTGACCTTTAGCTTCTGTTTATTTCTGAAATAATATATTGTGTAGTGTTCATTTCCAGGGAAGCAAGATTTCATGGGTTTGCCAAGCTTTTTGAAACACTTTGAGTATAAAAGTTGTAAGAACTTTTGAAGTACCTTCCTTCAGCTCCCCAAGGTGGAGGAAGGCATTTAAACTTGCAATTTGAACCACTGCCCGCTTAATCCTGGAAGTAAATCTGAGGAGTTTTAAGTATTTCTCGTTCCCCCCGCACTGCGATTTCTAATTTGACTGAATGTATCTCCTAAGACTTGAAGGTAACACCCATTGTTTTCTCTAGGTGTACAGATGAGTTACTGGGAGATGTTATAGGGTGTAAGTTAATGCTACCTGTTGGTGTTTAACTGGAGCTCTTGCTCTGCAGCAAAGCAAGGAGCTCACTGTCCCTCATTGCGTTTGGAAGGGAGCCTACATGTGCTGGTGCCATAATTGTCTCCACAGGGTGTGTAAGCATGTGAACAGCCTCCTAAAGTTATCTATTCAGTTTGTCTGGAATCTGTCACTGAGAATTCTGGCTGTTCCACAGGGATGCTACTCCTTGAAGTAACAAGACTGGTTTATATCTCATTTTAGTGTGAGAATAGTAGATTTTTGTGATAAGTGTGATCTTTGAAGCTAAATAAGTATCTCCTTTCATTAACTAAACAGGAAAAAAGAGAAAAGCTATGCTAATTTTATTATGCCTAGTAGCTGACTTCTCTTTAAGGTTGGAAGAACTTAAAGTAGAATGTTTGCCACCAAAGATGGCACTACTGAGCATCCAAGGCAGTCCAGAAGAAGTTACCTGAGTAAATGCAGGTAAGCTGGATATTGGAATTCCTGTTTGATGCCCATTTGATGAACTTACGAGCAGGACTAATAGGCTATCAAGTATAAGGTGAAAGAGAAGTCCATTTGGGCCTTTGCAGAAATGATTTATGGAAGACCAGCTTCTTTAAAAAGAGTGGCCCTGCTCTTGTCTATCATGGAGGAACAGGTAGAAGAACTGGCAAAACTCTAAGACTGCATGAAGTGTCTTTTGGGGAAGGATTTTCTGTTTACAACTTGGTTACTTGGCCTCTATTTACACCCTGTATGAGAGATATTCTGGTATGCTTTACTAGGAGGGGAGATATCTCATGCAGTATTTTTTTTTCTTGTTCTAAATGTGTTTTCAGCTTTATTTTCAGTGCAGATGATGAGCAAATGGTGATGGCATTTTCAGTCCTGTATATTGGTGATTTTTGCATTGCAAGGTGGACTTTGCTACTGCACGTCATGGTAGGTTTCTCTTAAAGGACTGGAATAGAAGCCAAAATACGGAAGACTTGAACTGATAAGATGATGTACAGATTGTGGATATCGACTGTAGAACGCGATTTCCAGTGAATTGGTATTTGAGAGTAGAACTTAATTTGCTCTTACGTAGTTGTTGCTCCAGTGACGTCAGAATCAGGTTCCAGTCTGTAATGAGTGTCAAATTATAATGCATTTATTTTCCCACCATCACCTCAGAGATAAGCATGTTGAATTTACAAGTTCTTATTGGTCTTGGTAAAATGTTTCAAGTGTCTTTTCGAGCAATATATTGGATAGTGGTTCCAGGATAACAGGGTGACTTCTTTTTACTTGGATTGAAAATTATGGAAACTTGTTGGAGTACATGTGTCAACTGCTTGTACTGATGTGTTAGGACTGCTTTCCCTATGTTGTGCATACTTGGAAAAGTTGTTCTCACCTCTTATCTCCTCCAGCAGGGTGGTACTGCTGAGTGGAAGAATAAGTGCAGTTATTTTAGCTGTCTCTTTAAACCCAGTCCTGTGATACTACTGCCTGCAAACTTATTGTCTTGTTCCCCTCCCCTCCTTGACCTCTTCTGCATGAAAGAAAGGGTCTTCTGGCTTTTACTTGTAGGTGTTCATTTACATTACCTGTGTGGTGTGATCTACTTGGGAAACTGTAAACTTTTGGAAAATAAAAAGTTCAATTTGTCAATCCTTTGCCTAATATGGAAATCATCACAGCCCTGATTTTCAGGGGAGGAACAGTCGCTTGAACTATGCGAACTCCTAGGCATGGAGACAGAAGCTTGCCCTCCTTTAATGTATTGCTTAGATATAAAATAATAGTGAAAATGTCTGCTATAGAAAATGAGGTTTAAGGTTCTTGATATAATCAAATCACTTTCTTGAAGCAAGAAGTCATCTTGCTTCTAAGAGAATTAAGTTTCTTAAACACTTTGTAATCCTGAACTAAGGAGCTGTTTTTGTCAAGATTTTAAACATTGCCTTGAAGCTGCCCTCAAAGCAGTTACCACTTATCTTTCAGGGACCAAAGTCTTAAGCTTGTCATTAGGATAGGAAGGGAATGCAGTTCAAAATTTTTAAAAGGAAATTTTTCTAACTGCTGGTATGTCAGACTTGTTAGCAAGTAAATTGTTTGGAAAAGTGCAGTAAGTAATGATTTTGAGGGTTAGGACACAGAACTGGAGTATTTTCTAAAGCTATATTTGTACTATACAAGTAAACAGCTACTAAGGACTTACACGTTATGTGCTGAGATTTAAAAGGCAAAAAACCTTTCAAAATAAGATATTGCTGGTACAGACATTAAAAAAAGTAGCTTCTGCTTTTAAACTTAATTTTTTTCAATTGAAAAATGAATACCATTTTTCATTAGGAAAATGATCATGCTGTCTACTGTGAATTTTAGATAGCAAATGTGATTAAATGCTTGTAGAACCTTCAGATGCTATGAGAAATCCTGCTTTTTGAGAAGACCTTTGAAATGCAGTTTGGTGCTTTTGAAGAGGTTAGAAGTTGGCTTGTGAAAGGCTGAATATTATTCTTAGAGTCTTGTTCTAAGTACTTTGAGTTGCAGGCATATCACTGTGTCATTAATCAAATACCAAACTGAGCTTTCTTTAGTCTAATCTCTTGTTGACTTATTTCTGTTGTTCATTAGGACTAGATTAAGCTTTTGTGAGCTTTGAAGAGGAGCACACTGCTATCTTTCTCTGTTTCAGTTCATCTTCTAATCCTAGACTTCTCTCCCCCGTGTTTACTCTCTATACTGTAAGGAAAGATTCCCTGGATCCCCCAAATGAGGACATTAAATATGATCTACTGAGACTACACTGTTGGTTGGAGGGGAGTGCTAAAACATACACACTTTGTAAAGTAGTCTTTCCCTCTTCCTTCTCCACCCAAGTGAAAGACGTGTATTAAACCATTGTGGCTCAACATATGGTAGCCCTGCAGAAAAGCAGTTAAATTGTCCAGATGTATTTAGACAAGTTTGAGAACTTGATGTGAAGTAGGAAGCAGTCCCCTCTGTGTTTGTTCTTGTCAGGATAATAAGTGTGGCTTGCCTTACCTCTGAGATTGCTGATTTCTTTCAGTTCTGTGCCTCTAGGCTTGACTGGCCAGCAGCCATCAATATGCACGACAATGGCAGTTCCTGTCCCAGGAAAATGTGTTTAAAAATCAAAAATGCTCCAGTTGTTGAGACTTGTTTTGTAGCAGTGGCTGGTGTTTCTGTGGTAACAAGAGTCGTGAATGATGTTAAAAATGTAAAAAAATATAGGTAAGTGGGTAAGTCTTGAGCCCTTTGAGCATAGGAAGGTGCTTGTATGGAACTGAGCCACTGAAGTTTGTATTGTAATGTCCTTGGGACAACTTAACTAGCGATTTTGAAATCAACGTTTTTCCAGTCTACTCTGTAGTAGGCACAGCTCTTAGCAGGTGCAGTGTATTCAGTAGGTGTGTTCAAGAGAATGAATACTCCTCTAGTGCAGGAGGGACTGTGCCAAGCTCGAGGTCTTCCCAGCAGTCACACACCCTGGCTACAGGACTGACAAACTGAAACCTATGGTAAACTTCGTTTGTAAGGGAAGGAAACCTTGTTCTTAAGTGAGGGTTAACAAATGTGTTGGCTACTCCAGCCTAAATCTGTACTTTCAGATAGAGACAAATCTTTGGCAGCACATGGTCAGATCCAGTTACAGCCCAGTTGTCTACCCATCTTTGCAGTGTTATCACATATCACTAAGTCAGTTCCTACATGAATATGCTTCTTAACTGTACTTGTGAGTTTTGGGAGTCTGGAGAAATTTTCCAGCTGAACTAGGCTGTAGTCACAGAGCTGAACTTTTCTTTTGGCACCAGTGCCCAGCGAAGCAGTTTGTGCCTCCCCCTCAGCGGTGCTGGTGCAGCTGTTTCAGAGGCTGCAGAGTACAGAACATCATTTGGTGTTCAAGATAAGTTGGTGCTGGACCTGGGACAGCAGCGCCAGCACAGAGGGCAGCAGCCCTGGACTGTTCAACAGTACAGCTGAACTGTGCCCTGCAGAGGAGACTGCGTAGCTCTGCTGCTTGTTTGTCTTCAGTTCTAGTGCTCGTTGGATTCCTATTTGAGGTGATACAGTTTGTAGGAAACTGCTTGTATTGGATTGCTTTTTCTGGTGGTTTGGCTCCTTTAGCTGACTTGACTCTAAGCAGCATTGGATATGTGGCAAAATTAGCAGGAAAGGCAGTGTGGTGCTGCATGGTGCTGGAAATGGGAAAGAGTGGGAGAGTCCCTGTGAGTGGGTGGTTAAGACTCAGCTGTGCTATTGAAACAAGCTTGAAGAGGCAACGGGGAGAGAGGAGGAGGCAGTTACTGGCACTGTCCTGTTGGCAGAATTAATGTACTTTGAGCTGTTGCCTTAACAAGGGATTTGTGTGTAGCAGCAGCAATGATGCCTGGCAGAGACTCAGGAGTTGTGGCAGTAGATGTGGGGCTTTGAAGTGTATGGGCTTAGGTACTGTATCAATTATTATGGGTTAATTACAGGAAAGGGATGTGGCAGCCCAGGCCTGTTTCTCTATGTGCTTAGCAGCAGGGACCCTGATAAAAACTATTTTTGTTGTAGCTGTGTGAGAAAAATGTCTTCCTCCAGTGGAGATAAGTGAACACATGCAAAATGTGATTTGGTTGTTTTTTTTTTTTTTGTTTCAATTCTTTAACTGTGCCTTGTGTGGAACTTTTTTCCTGTTTTGATTCACATTGTTGATCTGGGTGTTAATTGTGTTGATGCACGTTGTGTTTCCCAAGTTACACTTCCCTGTCTTCTGGTGGGTGTCAATGACCCTACCAGGTTAAGAAGGGAGAAGGAGAAGAAACAGAGTAACTACCTGCAGATGACTCTGTGGAGTATTTCAATCAGTTTTGCAAACTATGATCTAGAGAAGACAGTTTTTAAAAGAAACCTACAATCTCTCTGTACTGCCCTTTATTCTTTAAAATAAAATGTAGAATTTGGGAGTTCAGTGCTGGAAAAACTGGCTGGAAGGCTCTCTTAGCTGTAGGAACTGAGAGAGAGATGGGAAGCTGAGTGTGAACTGAGCTTGGGCTAAAAGATCACTTTTGGTTGGAAGCTTCATCGAATTGTTAAGATTGGAGAAGACCTCTAAGATCAGAGTCCAACTGTTAGCCTGGTGCTGCCATGTTCACCACTAACAGTATGTCCCCAAGTGCCACATCCACTTGTTTTTTGAACACTTCCAGGTATGGTGATTCCATCACTTCCTGGGCAGCCTGTTCCAATGCCTGACCACCCTTTCCATGAGGAAATGTTTCCTAATGTCCAACCTAAACCTTCCCTGGCACCATTTGAGGCCATTTCTTCTCATCTTGTCACTTGTTACCTGGTAGAAGAGACCACCCCCCACCTCACTGCAGCCTCCTTTCAGGGAGTTGTAGACAGTGCTAAGGTCACTCCGAGCCTCCTTTTCTCCGGGCTAAGCTCCCCCAGCACCCTCAGCTGCTCCTCAGAAGAGCTGTGCTGCAGACCCCTCACCAGCACCTCAGTGTCTCTCAAAGCTGAACCCAGTACTTGAGGTGTGGCCTCACCTGTGGTAAGTACAGGAGATTGATCACCACCCACATCCTGCTGGTCACACTTTTGCTGCCATTCAGCTTGCTACAAGCAAAAAAGAAAAGTTATACCCGCTTTGGCTTATTGTGTTTCTTTAAACATATTGGTGTTCCTGACTGACAGCTTGTTTATCCTGGAAATGAGTACGAAACCTGACCCTTTGGCATACCTTCCTGTATAGCCAAAGGAAGCTCTTGCTGTGCTCTCTGCTGAACTCCTCCATGGCCATGGTACAGACGCGTCTTGGTAACTAAACTACCTCTGACTGACAATCTAAAGACCAATCGTGGAGTAATTGCAGTTGGCATCTCTCACTTTATTCTTTTCTCCCTATTCTTGCTCAAAATACCAATTTAGGTTAGCTGCTAATTGTTTAAATTACTGGCTGCTGACTTGAGGATACATAGAAAGTACATAAAACGTAGTTATGGCCTAAACCAATTAGAAAATACTGATCTGTTGAGTGAGCAACAACCTTAAATAAAATCTCTCTGAAATACAAGCAGAAGGCTGTCTGGTTTAAATGTGTGACCTGCAAGGATCCAGTTAGCTTTCAGTGTTCATGAGGAGTTGTCACTTGCCATTTCCAGAGTTCATGGTGAACTAGGGCATTGTCAGATCTGGAGTGCTGTCATTCCCATCCTCAAGAACCTGCGTGATGGGTAAGAAAGGGGAGAAAAGGTGAGCAAGAGGCCTTTTAGTGCTTTCATCTACCCTTAGTGTTTTAGTACAGCTTTCTTTGAGGGGGCTGGAAAAGTACTGGTGAATCTTATTGTGGGTAGAGATCCTGTTGGGTCCTTCAGTGAATGTGCTGTTAATAGCTGTCATTTTTGGGCAGAGGGGTAGAAGGATGAGAAGCACGCTTTGCCACGATCCCTACCCTGCACGATTTTTCTTGTAGCTATGGAGAAACATCTTTCTTACCAAGTTCATAATGTGCTTTTTAAAAAGCAGTCCTTTTATATAAATTTTTTTTTTTTTTACTTACTGGGTTTGTACTGCTTCTGTCTTAGTCTCTGCTTATTGGCATTCTCTTACTTGTATTTGTTGAAGAGCTGAATTTGAGGGTTGACTTTTTTTGCTACACGTTTTCATTATATGAAGTTTCCCTCTCACTTTTTTGTCCCTGTAAATGGGGAATGCAAAATGCCAGCTTATCACTATTTTGTGTAGGGGAGAGCTGTCTGCTCCTGCATGCATACAGACCTTCAGCAGAGAAGCAATTTCAGGCACTTAGGAGTAGACAAGCCTATTGTTTGATTAGTTGTGGTGCTTCTGAGGTATCCAGGTCATCAGAATATCTTCTTTTTCCCCCTTCCCTGGCAGAACTGTAGCTTCAGGTGCTTCTTGCTTCAGCTCACAGTTTATGTAACAGTTCTAGATGTGTCCCTTTCATATCCCATTACCCTGAAGGAACAGAGAGAGTTAAATATGTCTTCCCTCTGTACCCTGCCCCTACTCCTCTGTCAGTCTTAGTGTCCAAACAAATCTTTGGAACTTAGCTCATCAGTCCTATTTCTAGCTGAAATATTCGAAACATTTAATTATTTCTGGCCTTAAAATGAGCTACTTAGCACTATTTACTAGTCAGCAATAAGAAAGCAGCGATGCATTGAGGTCTGTGGCAGCCCCATACTTCCATGTGAGTTTATTGCATGGAGTAGGACTACTGGAAAAAGGGGAGGACCATTTTGTGGCTTAAATCTAGTGTTTTTTTTTTTTTCAGAAGGTGTGTCCAAATAAGGTTTGAAGGTTAACATATTTTCTTTCTGTGCTCTGGAACTCACTTCACACATGCCTACACTTTCCTTTATTCACTACACCAAAACAAGAAACGTTTAAGCAGTTTGTCTCCTTTCTCTCCAAGGAAAATTTCCTATGTGAAACAGAGAGAATGCCTTACATTTAAATGCAGTACAGCCGTTTCCTCATGATAAATTATTTTAAGCTTTTGATTCAAGCCGTGAACTCCCTCAGGGTGTGGAGGTTGAACAAAATTTCAAGCAAGATGGCTTGAGCTTAGTGTAGTTCACTAAGTTTGCTTTTCACTGTTCAGGTGGTGGTGGGGGAGCCTGTCAAGCATCTGTATTGAAATGTGAGCAGGGGATTTGAACTGCTATTGTATGGAGGCAAATGTGTGGTGCTGTAGAGCACCAGGTAACAAGAGTTCAGGGATGCTGAAAACTGAAGTATCTAGGGGTATTGGAAGTCTTGATTTGAAGCTGACTTCTAGCAAAGTGCAGATTTGTGTGCAAACAAGATATTAAAACTACCAGCTAGAAGATGTATGGCTTTATGCTCTTTAAACTCCTTGTGACAGAGCAAATGGAAGTACTGGTGAGGGACAGCTACACTAATGAAAGTGACTTCAAAGTAAAAAGCAAATAGGATTTAAATTTATTTTAATGTTGTGCTGCATTTGTGGGCAGTTGTTTGTGTTCAACTCACTGTCCACAGAAGCAGTTACTAATTGAGATTCAGTGCTTGTTGATCAAAAATCTGTACTGTTTCTAAAACCAGCTGAATTTAATAATTAGTATGTGCCTTTTCTTTTTCTTGAAAGAATGTGGATAATATGTTTAAAGATCTCAAGCTGTATTTAGGTTGAAACTTAAAGGTAACTGTGTTAGTGCTTTTTTCCAATTAATGTGGTTAAAGGGAAGAACTTGCATTTAAAGCAGGCTTTTCATAGCATGCAGGTGTCTGAGTGTTTTCACTCCTGTGTTCTTACACTGCAGGACAAGTAGGTCATCAGCTGCTGGCTGTGTACTTAGGGGAAGCAGGAATTAGCTTTTCATTTTACCTCATGCTTTAAGAAATGCCTTATTTAGTTGGGTTTATTCAGTTGAAATACTGTCTGCATACACAGGAAGCTACTGTTCTCAAAATCTGGCTTAGTATTTCAACAAATGATGCTTGTTCTGGATACTTAGCTGGTGAGAATAAATAGCAGTCCTGCTGTAGTTGTTAATGAGTGGAGTGAGGAGTTTATAGGGAAACTGAGTGGTAGTATCTTCTCCTGGCTATATTTGCTCCCATTCAAATCTGTCTGCTTCTGTGTCTTGCTGTACAATGTTGTTTCTCTTGTGTCTCCCAGCCTGTTTGACTTGGGTTAGGAAGTGATTGTGTCAGTCAGAACCGAGCATTAGCCCCCAGGTTCTAATGGAATAATTCAAGTTGGAAGAAGCCAAAATGATGTAGGGAGTGATTGGTGAACAGCCACAGTAATAGGTGTGGATGGATGGCAGACTTCAGGGGTAAGTCCAGTTGATGATCTTTTTGCATCTCCTCCAGACAGAGCAGCAGATGATATGACCTTAAAATCTGGAGTCTCTTAGTTCAGTGCTACAGAAACTTTAAAGGTCAGATGAACATCTTGATAAAAGAAAAATATAGCTGGGACTTTCTGGGCCTGCAGCACTGTGCTACAAGTTCTAGTGCCATATGGTTTGACAGATGAGAACTCTTCTGTATGTACTAAAAGCCTGAGGTTCAGATCTTCTGTGCACATGGGAATTTCCAACAGCATAGTGATCAACCCCGTGAGTGAGTTGGATGAATCTACCAGCCTGTCTTTAATACTGTGGCAGGAGGCAGCGTTGTCTCTCTGTTGTGTATGCAGAACATGGAACATTCCTCTGAAACAACCACTCCCTGTGTTAATGTATTGGGGTGGGTGTGCTGGGTTGGTAACTCCGTTACAGGGATGGAACTGGGCTTAGTGAAGTGTTAAAATGTACTACAAAAAGCAAACAGAACCCCCAAACCAGCAAAAGTCTGTTATTTAGGTTACCTCTGTAGCGGTACCGAAATGTATTGTCATGGAGACCTGTACAGGGATGCTGCCATGAAATTTGCAAGTCCAGTTGTCCAGTTGACTAGGAAGATTTCAGTGTGGAAGTGGTCATTCTGTGAATGCCAGCTCTTCTGAAGTTTGTACTCACCTCTTTCATGCTTGATTTGCTGGGACTGGACTATTGCAAGAACCTAGAGCAGTCTGTGGGCTTTAGAACAAATCAGCTTAAATTCTGAGTTTTAAGTAGTACACTGTGACTGTGCTAGGGCAGGCGAGGAGTGGGGGACAACCAAGGGACAGCGCTTTGAGTTCTGAATTGCATAAACTTCTGGCCTGAGTTGACCTGGCAGTGCTGTCAGCATGTTTATTTTATGAACTACTTTGAGAACTTTTGCAGTGCTTTTGCAGAAAGCTGGACTGTGAAGGGGGGTGCTTCTTGTCCTGATCTTTGTTTCCAGAGCCTGCACTGAAAGTAAGTCTTGGAAGTGGAATGTGATCTTTCTGCCTGTGATACTGAAGCCTTCTAGAAAGGCTTCCTAAATACTCCAGTGCTGCCTGAGACAGTGACCAGCCAGTGTGACATGGTGAGCAGCCAGAAGGCAGGGTAAAGGATGAAAAAAGGGTGTTGACATCTGCCTAGGACACCTGACAGGGTGGCACATGCTGATTATGCTGCTGTGACGAGCAGTAGCACTTGTTCTATAGTTCACAGGCTTGACCTGTGCAATGTCTGTCCCGGTAATTGCTAACTAGTTCAAAATCTTGAAAGGAAGGGTGTTTTCTGCCACTTGAGCATGAAGTTATCAAACCAGCTCTTCTGGATGGATCGAGTTGCTTTCACAGATGTCAGCACTGTAGTTCTCCACCCTCTAAAGTGCTTGATTGATGGCCATGATGGTCTTTTCTGTAGGTAGGTTGGGAACTTTCAGGTACGTTAGGCTGGCTGGTCAAAAAAAAAAAGCCAGCAAACCAACTTGACCCGAACCAAGCAAACAGACCCAACTTGATGCTCTGTAGTTGACTTCCCAATTTCTGCTGGCAAGTGAAATCTAATAGGAGTTGAGTAGGGTCTAGGATGAATCTTCTCTCCTGTTCCCTCTGAGCTAATGAGCTTCAGTGGTGCAGAATGCTGTTAACAAGGTGTGAGCTTTTAATGGGCGTATTCTGTGTAAGCTCTTGATAGTACTATCTCCTTGTGATAGGGAGAATCTACTTGTTTATAAATAACTAATGATAAAGGACCATTCCACTTGTTTGTTTGGAAATCTCCTTGGCCTGAAGAGGCTTTGGGTGGCTGTGCTCTGCACTGGCAAAAGGATGCTGCTACAGCTTGAGGTCTTTGAGCTCTGACCAGTTTTGATGACTTCCAGGTAGGACAGGATGATTAATGTCAGGCTCCAAGTGAATGAAGAGAAGTTGCAGGTGTGGCTTCAAAACATTTTTCAGTCTGCCCTAGTTTACAAACGTAATCCCTTACTGCAGCTGAAGTGAAGTGTGCATTTAAATAAAATAATATGAGGCTGTTCCAAGTAACTGAATTACACTTGTTACCAGGGTCATACCTTGAAGCAGTGGCTTTGAAACATTGTGTGAATGTGTTTGCTAAAACACAGGCGCCTCTTCTTGGAACTATCTGACTTTAATACTTTTATCAGTAGAATTATTCCCTTTATGTTTCTAGACTGTGATGCTGGAGACTTTCTTTCTGACTGTTGAAATCTTCATCTCTTTGTACCTGGGTTATCCTCCCAAATTTTCTGGCCTACAGAGGATCCTTTCTTATATGGGGCAAAGCCGTTTAGAAACCATTTCAAAAAAGAGGGCTTGTGTAATATCTGGGAATACAAAAGCTTTAGGCCAAAGGTGAGAGACTTTCCTCTGAAGTGGTGAGCAGTATTCTGTCAATATAGTTTGTATAATTTGGTGTCCTGTTGACAGATTTTCTCTTAAAAGTTACTCCTTCCAGTTGTCAGGCCTGCTAGTATAATCAATTTTTTGGCCTGCTGTGTTAATCACTTTGAGTTAGGGTGATGCTGGGGACTGTTTTGCAAACCCACTTGGACGATGTTGGAGTTTAGTTCTAGCTGCTTAGGATTTCAGCACTCAAGTGTACTTCCTGTTCAAACCAAGTGCCATGCCAGCTTAATGTAGTCAAACCAAATTTTTTTAAGATTTAGTGCCATTGGCCTTTGGGACAGCACAGGATTTGATCCTTGGAAACGGAAACATCCTCTGTCATTTTGCAATTAAATGAAGTGTTGTCAGAGCTGGGTAAGGAGACAGTTGCTGGAGAAACTTCAGGGTCACCATGTTACCAGTTTTTCAAATTCATGGTAATAACTGCAGGGTCTCATTACGTCCACAAAACTGAGTGCATTGGAGCCCTGTTCATGAGTCTTTTGCTGGGAATGGTATCTTGCATGCAAAGTCTGGCAGGAATGACTTGGCAGGTCCTGTGAGCATTGGCAGGTTCTCTGCTGTGGATGAATGAAACTGTGTGTTGCATGGTGCCTCGTGGATGCATCCTGCAGGAGAACACTTCCTGTGGGCTGCTTCCACAGGAAACGTCCCTGTGAGCAGCACATCAAAGGACTGGGGGTGGCTGCTGCCTTGTCTTGGAAATGCAGGCATGACTAGCAGGACAGTGTACTGAAAATCATATGTGATCATCCCAGATAAGTCACTGGTAGGAAGGTGTCTTGATCAGGTTTGTGCACGAAGGTTTGCAATAGGATATGGCAAAATGCAAATTTGGAGTGGGAAGCAATTCCGTAAGCACAAAGCAGTTTTCCAAATGCTTGCCAGGAAAAGTGGAATCAGGAATGGTAGAGTTGATTTCTGTTGTGGGACAAACTTCAGTGTTGTGGTGCCTGAACACGAGAGGAGACTTCATCTTGGATAGGTTAGTTTGGTTTTCTTTTAGGCCTCTAATCCTTTTAACTCCTGAATTCTAGAAGTCAGGAAATTTGGATATTGGTACTATTATAGTGTGTGTCTGAAGGGCTTTGTTACCTTGTCATTCATTAGTAACTTTACTCTGAGTTATAGTTTTTTCAGCTACTGAAAGCGTATTGATTCTTAAATTGTGTATAAAACAGTCTCTTAACTGTTTTTAAAGACTTGATACTTACTGTTACTAAATCTGGCTTAGTAGTGCATTATAGGAAGACTATGAAGCCAGAAGTTATTTCAATGGGTTTTTTTGTTCCCTTATCCGAGAAGTGTTAGGGCATGCACATGCTCAGGATTTTATCCTCTTGCAAACAGGGAATAGGTGCTCTAAAGTCGGTGCTGTATTGAGACTTTAAACAGTGTTGGAATTAGAGAGGAGTTTTGGATAACACACATCTGGTGTCTGTTATCCTGGACTTCCATACTAGATCTCTGGTCTTGCTTGTATCTGTTGGCAAGCAAAACTGACAGAAAACATTCATTTCCCCTGAGCCCCTTAAACAGTACAAGAAGGTGGTGATATAAAAATGCCCTTTTTTGGTCCTCTTTGGAGCTTGTTTTAAACTATTCATTTTTTTCCAGATAAAGGGCCCTTGTTATTTTTTCAGTAGCAGTTACACTTAAGATGCCTTTAAAAGGGGGTTTGAATCTGAAAATCAGGGTTGGGGCTTTTTTTGTGGTTGCTTAATCCACAGAGAATATCTGAAAGTGAGAAGATCTGAAATATAGGCTAGACACAAAGCTGATGAAAATGGACAGGGGACTACTGTTGATCTCTTTGCATTCCCAAGAGCATCACCCTTGCTGCTGTAAGTGTAAGGGCAGCTCAGGGCTTCACCTTAAAAAAAAAAAGTGTTTATTGCCCTAAGCTCTGACTTACTAATGTGTTCTCACCTGTCACTTTGCAGGTAAGCTTTATGAAGAAGAAGAGGACGATGCCCTGCCAGACTCAGATGCCCTGCCGGACTCAGATGATGAGGTGGAGCTGGATAAGCCGCGCCCCATACAGATCGTCCTTGCTCATGAAGATGACCATAACTTTGAATTAGATGAAGCAGCATTGGAAAAAATCTTGCTTCAGGAACATATTAAAGATCTTAACATAGTAGTTGTGTCTGTAGCAGGAGCTTTCCGCAAAGGAAAATCTTTTCTGCTGGACTTCATGCTTAGATACATGTATAACAGGGTGAGTATTTGGATTTTTCCTGCAGGAGAAAAGTACTTTGGTATTTTAGTAATTTCCCTTTGTGTTTGTTAATTTGACCATAAATATAGCAGATCAAAATTTTCTTATATGTCGGGGGAGAGGAAGTCAGCTACTCTTTCTACACTGTGAAGAAGTGGCAGTTTTTTAGTGTACTTTTTCTTGCAGTTATCAAGGGCATTTATTGATGTTCCAGTGTAAGTGGACACAAGAAGAACTTGAATGAGGGAGTATGACAGCCTTCTAGTTGAGCTTTGGAGAAGGGCTTTTCCAGGTGATGACTTGGAGGAGCATTGCTTTGACTTTATCTCCTGAAATCATTTTATTGCCCATTGTTGCAAAAATAAAAGTCTTACCAGATAGCTGTTGGAGGGCTACATCTGCTTAAATATGATGTATGGCACAAAGGAGAAAGTTTCCTGTTTGCTGTTTGGAATGCATTTCTGAATGCAGTCCAGAAACTCTTAAAATCCTTTTAAGTTACTGATTGATTAATGCCTGATCCAAAATTTAATTTCTTCTTTTAGTTTGTAGCTTTTGGCTAGCACTGTCTTGTGACTAATATACTTTGAAACCTTGGTGTTTGTGAAGAAGGTGGAATAGGGTCTTCTGTGAACCATACGCATCTGCCTGTCACAGGTCGTGGGGTGTTTCTTTTAGTCTGCATTGTGAATATTGACAGGTCAGTGTTTTGTTGCTTTTTGAAGCTCTTAGAAACCCAGAACTGATTCCTTTTTTTGGTAACTGTTCTTTGGAGCTAATTTGTGCTAGCTGGCTTGAGGGAATATCAAAATGAACCCTACAGTTACAGGAAATATGGGAGTAGTGCAGAAAAGGTGCTGATAGTTGGCAAATGAAGACTTCCTTCTCTCTACCCCAGTAGTGCCTGCTATCGAGTTCCTCTCCCTCATTTACCAAGGGCTCTGGAAGAAAGACCCTGAGGATAGGATAGGAGGAATACAGAGTAGCCAGCTGATACTCCTAACTTTAAGACTCTTAACCTAGGGAGGAAGAACATTTCATTTGATACAGATATTCTGCGGGTGGCCTTTGTGTGTGTGTGTAAGCCCTCTCTAGCGTCCTGTCTGTATTCAAAATTAACCAAGCAATAAAACCCCCACCAATCCCTGCAAACAAAGAAAAATACAAACTCCTAAGTACAGTGATCTGAGCAAGATGCTGGGCTGGGTAGAGGTAGTACAAGTTCCTTTTGAAAACAGAAGGGCTGGGCTTTAAACAAATACTGTTAATTTTCAGATTGTGAAATAAAACAGATTTTCATAAAGCAAAACAGATTGAAATGCTGTTTCAGCCCTGTGTATCAGCCCTCTCTATTTCCTTTATTGTGCAGTCACTTTTCTCAGTTTTCTATAAATGTCCTTTAAAATAGCATTTGTTTCTCTTAAACTGAAGATGAAAGCAAGCTTGGCCATCTACTCTAACAACTGTTTCTTACCACGAGCAGAGAGGTCTTGCTCTCCATGTGCTGCTTCTGGTCAGGCATTTCCATTCTGAAGCTGTAATGCTTGCAGACCCTCAGATGAGCTGATCCAACTCACTGATGCATCAGAAGACGCTGCACTTCGCTGAGTTGTTCTTCTGCCAGCTCAGTGACGTAAATTGGCTTAGGGGAAGGAGTTTGACAAGCATCAGAACTGCTGCAAACTGATTGATGGGAACTGGAGGTGATGGGGGATAAATGCAACACCTCCTCTTCGGAGCACTCTTGAGTTGTATGAAGTCAAATGATATCCTCTGCTTATCCAAATATAGTACAAGAGGAGAGATCTTGGTATAGTTTTATGGTACTTAGTCTGAGCCCTCCATCTTTAGTCAGGCTCAACTGCAAATCAGTATTTTCTGAGAACTAAATATTGCACAGAATCCTAAAGCAACTGCATTCAGTTCATGTGCCAATCAAACAATTTTGGGATGTCCTTTTATGTGGACATTAACATGTGAAAAACAATGAAAAACTTGGCAAAAAACTTCAGGATCTCATTTTCTTGTTTTAAACCCAGAGCAGGAGGTCATGTGAAACGTTGCCATTGTAAAAATTTCACTGGTGCCAGCTAAAGTCACAGGTAGAATTTTGGCATGGCAGAGGTTGATCACTGACTTCAGGGAGGTGAACGTCTTGTTTCAAGCACTGATCCTTGGTGTTATGATTGCTCTTTTGAAATGGAACAGCAGCAGTTGTGTACTCAGCAAGCTGCTGCAATGATCCTGTGGTCTTAAGCCTTAGTAAGAGTTGAATGGAGCAACACCTGTAAGTGTATATTTAAAAGTCTGTTTTTTTACAGGGGTGTCACCTTCTTATCCTGAATTAATCTTCAAGGCATCCTGTGTATTAATGCATAGGCAAATAAATCTGCATAGGGTTTTTCCTTAGTGTAGAGTAAATTTGGAGAAATTACCCTTTAGGTGACTGAGAGAAAATTGTAAAGCAGCTTCTAGCTTGATTTCAGGTAGGAGCAAAGCCTTTTCCTCCTCCTCCCATCTCCTGAGTATTTTTCAAGCCAATTTGATGGATGGAGACTTAAAATACTGACCTTTAGCTAAGGGAAGATGTAGGTGACGAACTAGGAGTGCTTCAAACTGATGCAGAGGTCAGTCAGAGGCAGGCTTAGGTACATCATCCGTAAGATGAAGTGACTTCAGACAAAGTTGTGCCTGTTAAAACACCAAAGTCTCCTGTGGTATGAATCACGTGTGAAATCAAATGAGGTCATATCTAGTGCTCATTGAGGGAGTTGTCAAACTGTGTAGTTGTGCTCTGATTTGTTACAAATAGGAATAACGTCTGGACCAAAATGGGATAAAGTGTTCTTGTATAAAAGAAAAATGGAACATACTGAATAACAGTACAGATTCTTTTTGAGAAGTAAAAACCAGCAGTCCATTGACATGTACATGTGAAATATGATTCAGCATTGCCAACCTGTATCTTGGAGCGTACTGCAGCACCAAGCAGGCTTGGAGCTTTCATTTGTACAGTGGTCTGTGGATGCATAAGCATCTTCTGGGATAAAAAAACTACAGGGAAAAGCTGTTCAGGTTTTGCTTAGTATCTCTGTTAGAGGTGCCTGTCAAAATAAACAAAAGGAAAAAGCCACAACCCCAAACAACCAAACCCAAACAACTTACCTGTAAAGACCTGTAGAACTCTTCACTTGCATACCTGTGTTCATCTTCTGAATTTTTATCTGCTCATCTCACCTTTGTCTCATCCAAGTATCAGAGTTGGGTGGTGCTCTGTTAGCATTTGGGAGAATTCTGGTGCAGAATTGCTGGATTGCCTGCATGCTGCTAGGCATGAGGGAAGTGTGCAGGGTTTTTTCCCATCCCCCTTTAGAAATAAACAGTTTCACTTAGTTGCTTTGAGTATTTTTATTCTGTACAGTCCCTGGGTGTGTCATGCTGTGTTCTGAAATGTGAAGAAATGTCTTGAGCTGTTATGTGAAAACTGCCAGTGTGGAGTGAGCAAGGTAGAGCCCAGAGCTAGTGAATTGAGAAATCCTTTGACCTTCTCAGTCGACTCTTTCCTGGCTGGTAATCTACTCTGGATAGTTCAAGGCAAATTCATAAATATCTCTTATGCCAGCTTGCTGTGTTCTAGCCTGTGAAAGAAAGGCTTATATACACTGAAATCCTGTGGCAGACAGACAACAGTTTAACTGATGAGGGGGCTACAGAAAAACCTACTTCAGTGAAACTTCCTTGGGGTGTCTGCTCATCCTCCTTACTTGCCAGTACATGAACTACATTTCTGGGTTAGATGTGCTCATATAATGGCTGGATTCTTGTGTGTGAGCTGCTGCTCTGTGTTGCCTGTCCTTGCAGACCTCATTACAATTCCATCAGCCAGGAGTGTTAGCTGCCAACTGTAGTTGACTCTTGGATAGCTTCTCACAAATTGGGCAATGTCCCAGTAAAACTTTAATGTGGGTGGGTTGATTGACATATATCAAACTCTTAACCTGACCTTTTCTCTGTAGCTGGCAAGTACAGATTGTAAATCTTCTGGTCCTTGCCCATTCTCTGTGGCTTCTGCAAGATGACATTGGGAGTCTTGTACTGGCTTCTGTCGGTGCAGGGACTCAAATGCTTAGCTAGCTGTTAGTGAGGGGGAAGGGAGAGGATTAAGTTAAGATCAGATGTTTTGTCCCTTGCAGAGCTTGCAGAGGTTTAGCTGTTCCTGAGTTGAAATATCTGCTAATCTGTTTTAGTTTTCTCAACTGTGAGAAAAGAGCCTGAGTGCTATGGGGAACTGGTGGACAAAACTGTGCTGTTCTCAATAGCTCGGAGTGCTCGAGACTCAAAAACTATGCACACTTACTCTTCAGTGACTGAAAAGTTGTGCAGTGGTGTTGCTTTGTGGATGATCTTGAAACACAGCAGAGTAGCATTGTGTTTTAATATTTTGTGTAGTGTTGTCAGCTGGCTCTGAGGAGATGTAATAACAGCGTGGAAGTCTGCTAAAACATAACGTGTTTAAAAAAAAAGACATCTCCTCCTTGGTTTTACTTAAGTTTTTCCTTTTGTTTTGTAGACTTCTCCTTGCTGGATAGGTGGAAACACTGAGCCATTGACCGGGTTTACATGGAGAGGTGGATGTGAACGGGAAACGACTGGCATTCAGATTTGGAGTGAAGTGTTTGTAATTGATAAACCTAATGGAACAAAGGTGAGTGCTTGACTTACCGTGATTCACTCAAGGTCTCTCTTGGAGGTGTTGTGGGCTTCTTGGTTTGGTTGTGGTGGGGGTTTTTTGTTTGTTTGTTGTGTTTTGTTTTGTGTAACAAAACAGAGCGGCTGTGGATCCCCCATCCTGGAAAGTGCTCCTGGTCAGGTTCAGTGGGGCTCCAAGCAGCCTGGTCTAGGGGAAGGTGTTCCTGCCTATGGCAGAGGGGTTGGAACAAGATGATCTTTAGAGGTCCCTTTCAGCCTAAACTGTTTTTGTTATTCTAAAGCCTAAATAGGGTTTTTGCCTCTGTGCACCTTTAATGTCATGGATTTCACGGTGGCACTTGGAACATCGGTTGCTTTTCTTTGCACTGAGTAGCTGTGTAACATATGTGGAAACAGTATATTGGTGTAAGGATGGAGATTGATTCTTACAACACAGCAGAAAAATTCAACAGTAGTCTCATTCTGAGAGTACTTTGTTTTGGCAAAGTCTAGCCCGTCCAGGCTGATGGGTGGGTTATCCTGGGAATGTTGTAAAACTGTAATGGCTATAAATACCATCTACAGGCAAATGCTGTGGTGAGAAGCGCTGTAACAAACTCTGTTCTTTGAAGGGTGAGAATATGTTCTAGCTTCTAGCTGTGTTCTAGTGAAATGTAATGCAAGGCTGTAAGTACTTTAGTGTCTGGAAGCTGGTCCTTCCATGTGATTTTGACAGGTAGTCTATAAAAAAGGACTAAGTCTAAGAGTGGGGAAAAAAAGCACTAACTTGATTCTTTTTTAACTCTTAAATCAGTTTAACTACAAAGTTTAGTTGGAGGTGTTTATGCTGAAACAAAGTGTTAATGTCATTAATAAATATTTACTCCACAATAGTGGTGGTGATATTGAACTATTTATATTCTGAACCATCAGTTCTAGGTTATTTAAATTTCATACCCTTTGCATTTACAAAGGAAACATCTGATGCCCAGTCTGTGGGACATGGATTTTAAAAATAGTGGCTTAGTGGTGTGCAGTAAGTTTTAACAAATTTCACAGCTAACCGAACATTTCTCTGGTTAAAAACCAGTCACGTTGTGTGGATCTGTTTATGCTTTGCGAACAAATCTCTCACTTGTTATTGCTTATCGTTGGGAAAGAGAAGGGAATTTTAGTAGATCCCAAAGATGGGAGTTGGACTGATAAGCTATTTTTCATTAATATCACTTCTTTCCTTGTCATTCCAGCAGACAGTCAGTATCAGTTACCTTGTTTTCTGCTGAAAATAATTATTTTGAGATGCATATATATATATATATAAGTAACCATCTTACTCTTAGCTCTAATGAACTATGCTGGATCTGCAGCTGAGACTTCCAGTGAAGGAGAGCTGTCAGTTACTCTGCACTGCACCCCCACTGGGCCAAGGAGGGCTATTTCTGTGGGAAAAGGTAACTAGGCAAGGCCAGGGACTTCAGGCTGATGCCGGGGCCCTCTGGCTGCTCCTTACTCAGCTGTGGGTGTGTGGAGTCACGTGTGCAGGGAGCTGGCTGAGGTTTAATCAGTAGGCAGAGGGGCAGAGACTTGCTCTGCTTGAAATAGAACTTAGCCCAGTGGCCTGGAGTATGAAAGTGTCCATGATCTGGTTAACTGCTGTTCTTTCCAACTCTCCAGGTTGCTGTACTACTCATGGATACCCAAGGTGCCTTTGATAGCCAATCCACTATCAAAGACTGTGCAACGGTTTTTGCCCTGAGCACCATGACGAGCTCTGTCCAGGTGAGAATATCTGTGCTGGCAAATAATGGCATAACCTTCTGTCCTGAACATGCAAAGAATATCTCTTGAGCCACTCTTAGAAAGTGCACCTGCATATCTTCCTTCAACTCTGATTTAAAATTCCATACTTAGTCTTATTTTCGGTGTAGGACATAAACTACCCAAGTTGCTCTGTGGAATCAAGGTTATGCAAGGCCAGGCTGAGTTAAATTACTGCCAGAACTGGGAAATCCTCTTCCTCCCCCAGGATGTCAAAGTAGCAACTGCTTCTTTACAGATGTGTTATAGAATCTTCTTAAGGCTTTAGCTACAGTTCGGGGTGACATTACGCTGTGATCAGCCAAACTTAAAATTGCTGCTTCTGTTTAAGTGTCAGTTAAACTCCTGACAATTGTGCTATACTCAAAACTACTTCTAAGCTTGTGCCTTAGAAGTGTCAAAAGTGAGCAGGTTTTTGAGGGGTGACAAGTGGCTTTCTTCAGATGTGCTACAACATAAAAGGAACAGGAATATGTGGAACACTACTTCTGTCCTGTGGAGTTGGCTCTGGTGGATTGTTTTTGAATAAGGAGATGACTTTTGTTTGAGATATATTTTGTGACACCTTTCTACTTGCTCGCTCTTGGGTAGTTACACGTTTTCTGGAGGGAGCAAAAATACTCAGTGTGTGAAAGAGACTATATGAATGTAAGACAGTGGTTTCATGTGACACTAATTCTCTGACTGTCTCTTGCAGGTATACAACTTGTCTCAGAATATTCAGGAAGATGACCTTCAACATTTGCAGGTAAGAACGTCCTGAATTTATGTTAAGCTGCTTCTGAACTGAAGGTCTTGACAATGTTCTGGAAGTTACTACTCATGTAACTGACTTGGGAGCTGTTTGCTACTTCACGTAAAACACTGAATTTGACCTGATACTAAAACTGATACTGTCTGTACAAACTGTGTTTGCATCAGCTCTGTGATGCTTTTACTGTGCCAGTGTAGAGGTAAAATAGTACAGGCTTCTAATCTGGCTGATTCTTCTAAAATCTGTTCTCTGTGTTGCAAGTTCTGAAATTCCTGAAAAAATGAGAAAAGAAAATGATTTATGGAAATACTTACTGGTGAAATTCCAATGTTTCCCTTTTTTCCTAAAATAGGAAAATGGATGTGATTTCATAACCAGTTTGTAAGGAAGCATTGGAGCTCGGGTCAGGCCAGAAAGAGTCTTCTGCCCAGAAGTCATCTCTGGTTTTTCAGCTGAGAAACTTCGGCATAGTTTTATTTCTACTTAGCAATAAAAGCACAAAAATGTTGTCTTCTCTTTACCTTGGGGTTTTGATCCTCTAATGGAGCACTGTGGTCAAAGGCCACAGAATTCTGGGTTCATGTGAATGGTGCAAGAACCTTATCTCCTTAACTTAAAACCTGTAGCTTTAGAGAATAGCTTGTGTACTACCAAATGCCAAGGCCATGACCTTGTCACAGCTTAGAACTGTTCTGTGTGCCTTCAGTGCTACAACAGACTGGCTGCCAATGCTGGAAGTAGAAGAGCACTAAGTAAATGTAGTCTTGTGAAGCTGTTCTCAATTAACAAGGTTCTATCACTGGGTCAAGACTCCCCACACCCCCAAAAAAACCCAACCAAGCACTGAAAACAAAAAAGTCCATAGGTAATTATTTGAAAGCCAGGCTTCCCTCGAGACTTTGGTCCTTTACAGCCTCAGTGTCATCTGAATAAAACAATCTACTTCTGTTATACTGGAAGGTGAGATTTGAGGGAGGGAAGGGAAGAGACGGATGATAAATACAGGCACTGGGTAGGGGACACCCATGCATTTAAAGCTGCAGGAAGGAATCATGGTGTGAGGGAAGGAAATTCTGAATTTCTGTTATAGCAGGAATTTATGTAGTTGCGAAATACTGCTAGTCTCTGACTGCCTTTTGCATTTAGCAGGGAAGTGAATGAGGTAAAGAGTTTGGGTCAAAGAAGCCAGACTCATGTGGGTGCTTGGCCACTTCACAGCTGCTTTTGCTCAGGGTGACAAGGGCTTGGAAGTTAAATTGTGTTAAATTAATCTTGTAAGTTCTCAGCTGCTCTTGTGATCAACACAGGAACTGTTCTTTGAGCCGTAAGTATGAGTTAGTTTAATGCAGAACAATGATTGCCTGGTACTGGAGAATTCAAGTGTACTTCCATCATCTGTACCTCCAAGATGTGTAAGGAGGCTGGCATGGATTGACCCCTGCCATTGTTGACCTGTGCTGAAACAGACAGCACAGTCCATAATTCCTGTTCTTGTGGGTGGTTTGGCGTGCTCAGGCCAGTGAGGAATGCTGCTGCTGGTGTTAAAGATGGTGAAAGCAGTAAGAGGAAGACAGCTGGAGGGAAGGAACAATTATTAATTAAGGTCGTGGGCTGAAGCAGAGATCTGAGCAGCTGCTGAACTTGGCTTGTATTTAAATGTTTGATATATTGGCTAGAGCCAAGTTCCCTGGGATTTCCAAGAATAAACCTTTTGTGGGAAGTAAGGGGCAAATGTTAGACAGGCTTACCTCCTTAGCCTAGGAAGTAAGTGTTGGAAGCTGGCTTGGTGAGAGATGCAGCCAGCTTTCCTCTGAGAATAGCCCACAAGCCACCCACTTAGAGTTGCAGTGTGTTGACAGTTCAGGAATGGCACTATGAAGCCAGTGGGAATCATGTCTCCTACCTGAATCTTAGTGGGGGTTGGTATACTCATTATCAAGGTTTATTTGCCATTCTCAACTTGTAGTAAGATAAAAAAATGAATGCTTTTATTTTTTAGTGACATAATAGAATGTTTTACAGTAGAAAAATGTGTTTTCTATGTGGCACCCCCTTACCCTGTTCTTTCTCTCAGTTGTTTACAGAATATGGAAGACTAGCTATGGAAGAAATTTACCAAAAGCCGTTTCAGGTATGTGTTAAATGGATTTAAGCAGTTGAATGTGTAGAAAATGAGCTCAGGATAATTTCTGAAGATAAATTAGTTGGGCTGAAGGTAACCAGTTCTTTGCAAGACTAATTTTCCTTCACTGTAGCCACTTGGCTTTGCAAAAACCCAATGGAAAAATGCTGAAGAGGATCATGTTTTGGGCAAGTATAGCTTTGTGCTCGAGTTATAAAGCATAAAAGGAATCAAAATGTCAAGTCATGTGCAGATGTAAAGGAGAAAAATTCTGTACTGCCTTCTTATTTATTACTCTGAGATGCGGTTGGTCTTTGCTGGTGGTAGGTAGTTCTGAGAAAAGGTCCTGTTTGGTGCTGGGTTTTTTGATTGGTTGGTTTTTTAACCAAGCAAACATTTGCACCACAGAGCTACACGGCTGCTTCATTTAGAGCAGCCAGCTATGCCAGAAAACTTATATAGTATCCTTAATTGGAATCTGTAAAATATTTAGTTTTAGAGCAGCCAAATACTGAAAATAATAACATGTGATAGAATTTTTGACCTTAGGAATGATGCAAACCATTCACTGCTGTTGTTCTTCCTGTTGCAGACGTTAATGTTCTTAATTAGAGATTGGAGTTATCCTTATGAACATGCATATGGCTTGGAAGGAGGAAAAAAGTTCCTAGAGAAAAGACTGCAGGTAAGTTACCTCCAGTAGTCCTATTCTGATCCTCTAAGTGACACCTTGCTGTCAAGGCAGTGATGCAGCATGAGCTGGCTCCTCGTGCTAATAAAATACATTTGTGGTGCTTCCACTCATATGCAAAGTTGACATTATTAGGTTCAGGAATAAAAGCTTAAACTCGCTTCTGTGCTCTTACTGCTTTTAAGATAATGGTTAATCTTGATTGCAGTGCTGCAAAACTGGTAGCAGTTCATACTGCCTTTTTTTTCCTTCAGGTAAAGCAAAACCAACATGAAGAGCTACAGAATGTAAGGAAGCATATTCACTCCTGTTTCAGTAATCTTGGGTGTTTCCTGTTGCCCCACCCTGGTCTTAAAGTTGCAACAAATCCAAATTTTGATGGGAGATTGAATGGTAGGAAGCTTTTAATTTTGTTTCTTGATTCAGATCACTGAGTTTGTTTTCTTTTATGATGGGAGTGAAGCACTGTAATGGTTAGCTATTGAAATGCCTGACTGGAAAATATAAGGCTAAAAGGTGAAACTGCAGAACTTAGAAATGTGCATTGTGTGGCTTTTAGTGGTTTAAAGGCAGAGGAATTAAGCAGGCAGAGGGAATGGATATCTTTGTGTCTAGCTGTTCATTGCAATCTGATAACTTGAGATGTGCTTAAAGGTCATTAAATAGAGATTCCAAAGATAACTAAGGGCCCCAGAGGGCAGAATTCGCAAGATTAAAGACTTTACTTTCTTCAAAGGCTTTTCTCTAAAAACTTGCTGAACCACAGGTCAGCTCTAAAATGGCTGAAATAAAAGCCATAGGGTTCTGCTACTGCAGAATGAGAGACTGAGTGGATTCCTTCAGTGGATGGATGCCTGTCCCCCAACAGAGGGAAAGCATCAGAATGGCAAAGGCTATAAAAGTGAGTGGCAGTGGTGGGATGCCAGCTCCTGCTGTGCTGAGGACACAGACCTGTAGGGTCATTGTGCACTGGTGTAACTGGGGAAATGCACTTTCAGTATTCAAAGGACAGTAGAACCTTGTTCTCCCTCAAAAATTAAGATTGGTAGATTAAGAGTAGGTAGAACTTACTAAAGCTATATTATGTATGTAAGCCTTTAAATACCTTAGAAATGCAGTTCAGAGTTGTGATGCTGTGGATTTAGAAGGATCATGGGCTGTCAGTGTTCCTTTAGGAGATACAAGATTGAAAACTAACCACTTTTTTCCTGGAATTGATTGAATTTTACTAGATATAGATGAGGATTTTAAGAATGAACTGCGGAATTTGATACCGTTACTGCTTGCCCCTGAAAACTTGGTAGAAAAAGAAATTAGTGGATCCAAGGTGACCTGTAGAGATCTTGTAGAATACTTCAAGGTAAGCAAACTCATACTAATTATTTCTGTTAATAGCTTAAAAGACAGTGTTCTAATTTTAGGCCATGTTGTTCCCAGAGAAGATAAGATATCTAGGCTGACACTCACCGATCAGCTCACTTTTATTTTCATTTCATTACTCTGACTTTCCAGAACTGGCACACTACTTCCTAACAGTACAGCTCGTAGCAAGCTACTCTGAGCAAAATTTATGTGTTGGTGGTTTTTATTTTCCTCTCTGTGAATAGGCTGAAATAGCTCAAGCTTTATTAGATATTTTTTTCCTACTTTGAAATGCCAGTTGGGTTTGGTTTTTTTTTGTTTTGTTTTGGTTATTTTTAATAAAGTAGATCTTATGTAGTTTTTACAGATAGAAAACCAACTCTTAAACTGCTAGGTATGCAATGAAAATTTCAGATACTCCCCTCTGGACTTTCAACATGCAAGGAAAGGTGCTTTCCTAAACACTTGCATGTGTAGCACCAGTATGTTCTGAAATATTTATGTATGATACTCACAGCTGTTAGTCTTGAGCTTTTTTGGTATCATGGTGACACCAGCAGAAATGTGATAGCATAATCTCTACATCACCAGGAGTTGGTCTGGTGTGTGTAGCCTTTTTTTTTTTAATTGGAATGACTTAGACAGTTGGCTTGGTAAGAATGATGCTACTGTTTCCTAAAGACAGGAATTCTGTATTGCTGCTTTTGGGGTAGAAAAGTTAGGCTGATGTTAAGAAACAAACTATGCAATGGAGGAATCTGAGACCAGAGCTCATTTAATTTCACTTGTAAGATGAAGTAGCTTTTCTAAAGGAAAGGCATTATATGGGATGCAGAAGTAATGGCTCTTCTGACAAGCGTAAAATCAACACTGGAGCTCAGAGGTTCAGTCTCTCTGTTTACATGGTTGCACGCTGCTGTTGCTCCAGTTTTTCTCTAGTAGGACCCACTCAGGTGCAGTGCAGGGAGTGCATGTTCAACAGCATTTTAGAAAGGACTGCATCCTAAAAACAAGTGTAAGACCTCTATTGGAAAGCTGATTCCCATCCTGTATGCAGTCTGGAAGCAGTCCTGTGGGGTGCTGCAGAAATGCCATGCTTATGTAACTAAAGAGGACTGCTCCCTTGGGACTGTGCATCTGAAGCTGAGATTGTGAGGCCTGAGTTGGGAACTGTAGGGCTTTTACTTGGAGGAAATAGCTACAGAAGCAAGGAGGGTGTCAAGGGAACAGAGTCCTGTATAACTCTATATGTTTTTGTAGGTTGTTCTACAACCTAGAGCACTGAGTACATGGGGACCCTGGTAACCTTGTTCTCTCCTCCCTTAGAGCAAAAACTCCTCAGGCCCAAGGCTTGTAGACAAGGCAGGGAGGAAGGCAGTAGCAGTGTGAAGGGAGTGAAGACAGACCCCCCTCGAGGGGCTGAGAGTGGCCTTGCTGGTGTAACTTGCACAGCTTGTCCAAAGCACTGGAATGGCTGCTGCTGCCTGCTGTGCCCCACTTACCTGTCCTCAGGAGCTGTGCCATGGGCCAGCTTGTGGGCTGGAGAAGAAATGAAGTGTGTGTTCTCTTCCAGCCCTCTGGAACCCTGCGGAAAGAAAGGACACCTGAGGATAAGTGGGGTGGGGCACAGAGGGATAAGCTGCCTGCTTAACTTACGGGAGTGTTTTGCCTGCTCAGCTCTGTCTGCATTAAGTGCCTTGATCTGGTTTTTTCCTCCTACACTTCAGTAGATCAAGGCATGTGGGGAAATATAAGTATTGGTTCTCCCGCTGATGGAGTAAGTTTGGGCAGACCTCTTGGCAGAAAGGCTGGGATAGTCATCTCCACTCTTTGTGTTATGGATGAAGATTCCCTCTTTAGCACTGACATAATGTATTTGTGGGAGCAGAAACCTCCTGTCAAACCTGACGCTTCTTGAGACAGTGGTGGTGTCTCCTGCTGGGCCACAGTCCTGGGCACAGGAAAGTGAAGGGGAAAACATGCCAGACTTGTAAGAAGAAATTTTCATAATTTAGTATTTAGCACTAGTACAGTGAAATATTCTGAACTCTATCTTTGTATTATCCCTTATTGCTTATTCACCTAAAACATAAATGCTTAGAAAAATAAACCTCAACTTTTTTTCCCCCTCACATTTAGGCTTACATTAAAATCTATCAAGGAGAGGAGCTACCTCATCCGAAATCTATGCTGCAGGTATTTTATTTTTCTTTCAAATAGTCTGGTTAGATGATGTGTACCTTATAAGTTCTTAGCAATTGGAGAATCATGACTGCTGTGGGCCTGAAGCTTCCTCACACAGGAAGGATCTGTGTACTTTGAAAGCCATCTGAACTGTGATGGTTGGGTACTTTCCCCTCAGTTTCATCAACCGAATGAAATTAAATCAACCAAATGGAGCAGGGGTCTCTCTGGTTGGTTGAGTCTTTTGGCTGCTTTACTCTCCAAGCCTGGGTTTCCTGTAACTTACTGTTTGGCTGGGAGATCCAGAAAATGACATCTTGCAGCTTTAACTACAATAATTGTCCCTGACATGACACAGGTGGAAAATAAGTCTTAAATTCTTAACAAAATTGACAATTAATGATTGACACCAAAATTGTACAACTATAATGCAGAAATAATACCACCTTCCTTCTTTCCTCTCAGGTAGTGGGAGTAATCCAGTACCAGGATTAATATATAGTAGTTTAGTGACCCTTATGTGCTTATTAACAGTAGAGCATTCAGAAGAGATTGCTCGTGATGAAAAGCCTGTACAAGCAAGCTGAGGTTTGTTTGCAGCTGTGCTAGAAAACTGAAGTAAGGCAGCAGTATGTTTTAATGTGTATTGCTAAATGTCACTTATTTTTGTGCGGCCTTTTCCTGGCCATCAGAAACTCTGGGGGTTTTGGGGGTATGCTGGGAGTATAATGCTGTGTAAAATCTGGGAATGCTGTGATGAGAGAGGATGCTCCATGTTTTCTAGGCAACAGCTGAGGCGAACAATCTTGCTGCTGTGGCAGGAGCAAAGGACTTGTACAGCAAAGGCATGGAGCAGGTATGATGGCACAACCTTTCCTAAACACCTGCAGACAAATACAGGCCCTCAGCTTCCATGCTGGACTCTGTGTGTGAGCATTTCAGTGGGGGAAGGTTGCTCAGGGCCAGAATTTGTGTGTTTTCTGCACTCTGCTCTGAGCTGAGGTGTCTGATGCTGGCAGGTGTGAAAATGGGTGTGTTTGCAGGATTCCCACCTGTTAGTTCCCTCCATAGCTCTTGACAGGCATCTCAGTATCCTGTGACATGAAATGCACAAGCAGGTGAGCAGACATTTGTTGTGCCAGGGTTGCACAGTGGTGGAATTCTAGTTCTGTAGTCTCATGCTTCTGAATTGTGGCCATTCATCAGCTGTAAAATGCCAGGATTTAAGTGATTCTAATATTTAAAGAAACCCCTTGAAATACAAGAATTACTTTGAAAAACCTGTATGTGTAATTTCCCATTTGCTTCTTCCTTGAAGATAACGATTTTATATCATTCTAAGCTGAATGCTGGATGGATTTTGTACTTCAGTGCAGTGGTATGTAAGGTTTTATCATAGGAAGTTCTGAAAACCATTACCTGTCTCGTAAAGCTTAACAGGACTATGCTTATTGTGAAACTGTACAACCAGAAAGACCAGTAGGTGTGAGAACATGCTACAAATGTAGCTCCCCATTAATTAGGCTAATTGTGGTCTTAATTGCTGAAGTAGCTTTCTGTTTTGAAATTAGAGACCTAATGCTAGTGGCAGACAAGGCTGTTCCATTTGTTAGCAGGCTGTTTGGAGAATGTTCTGCTGATTTAAAGGAATTCCTCTCTTTCCATTTTGGAAAATGGCTTGAAATAGTAAATGTGTTGTTTATAATAAGTGTCAAGTCTGCCTTCCAAACTTGAGTCTTCAATGGTTGTTGAGATACTGTATTTGTAAGGTTTCTAACTTGGAGCAGGGAATAAACAGAAACAGATGTTCTTTTAAACAGACTTTGTTTCCATAGTAATGTTCCCCAGTACTGTATATTTTTATATCACTGTAGAGATATGCACAAATTATGGAATAGTTTTTTATCCAGATGTCTCATATGATGTTCTTGATCTGACACAGCTCTGAAACTTCTATTTTTAAAAACAGAAGTGGGAACTCTTTGGATTTGAAACTCGATTATGTAAAGGTAGTTCTTACTGCAGCTTCTGAGCTGTCCTTGTGAACCAAAGCCCTCCTTTGCTGAGTGTGCATAACCAAAATACTGTCCGCCTAGTGCCCTGAAATGTAAGGAACAACAGGTGCAGTGTCACAGAGTACAAGAAAACAGTGGCAGTTATTTGTGTGGTGTCCTCTTGATCCCTCAGTAGCTCCTACTGTTTAACATGCTCTGAGCAGTGTGAAAAAGCTGTTTTGAAGGATGAGACTGGTAGCCATTTTCCAGGGAGTTTTGGTGGATGTGGAGGACTTCATTGTGGGAAAAAGCAGGGATGTGCATGTGGCTGTTGTCCTATCCTTCTGGGCTTGCCTGAAGAGAACAGTGGAAGCATGACTTCAGTGTTGTGCTGCGAGTCTGTGTGTGGTCAGACAGGTGAGGCTCCTGCCGTGCCATGATCCAAAGCTGCTTCACTGGCTGGGCCTGGAGCTCACAGAGCCAAGGGAGCTGTAGGGAGAGGAGGGCAGTGAGGGGCAGGTGCTTTCTGTGCAGCAGCAGATGCTCAGGGTATGATTCTGGGATCTCTGGTTGCTCCCACAGGTGTGTGGGGGAGACAAGCCTTACATTGCCCCATCGGACCTCGAGCGGAAGCACCAGGATTTCCGAGAGAGCGCCATCCGGCAGTTCCGCTCCGTGAAGAAGATGGGAGGGGAGGAGTTCTGCCGGCGCTACCAGGAGCAACTCGAAGTGGAAATCGACGAGATCTATGCAAACTTTGTGAAGCACAACGATGGCAAAAACATCTTTTATGCTGCTCGTACCCCTGCCACTCTATTTGCAGTCATGTTTGCCATGTACATAATCTCAGGACTGACTGGGTTCCTTGGCATGAACTCCATAGCTGCCCTGTGTAATCTTGTGCTGGGGATGGCTCTTATATCGTTTTGTACTTGGGCATACGTTAAGTACTCTGGGGAATTCAGAGAAGTTGGAACAGCCATTGATCAGATCGCTGAAGCTATATGGGAACAGGTTGGTATCTGTTTTTATTGCAAAATCTTGCTGTCTTGAGCAGTCATATCAAACAGTTTCTGTTCAGTTCTGCTGAGAGGGAAAAGCTGGCCTAGACCTAATAGAGAATGCATGTGCTGCCAAAGGGAAAATCTGCTCGGTAGTGTGACTGCTCTCTTCAGGAACAGATGCTGCACACAAGGAATGTTAAATAAGCTTAGGTTATTATCAAAGAAGTGTTTCTTAAGGTGCAGAAAGTCACTTAGTAGGTGCTTTGATGGTAAAGGGTGGAGGGACTCTTCAAAACTCTTTTTCCTTATTCAGAGCAAGGAATTGTTTTTAAAGCTATGCTTATAGATAAGCTTGTCCTTAGGTGGTGGATGTGGTGGATAAAGTATCTCAGGTGTTGCAGTGGGAAAGGCGAAACACCGCCCTCCTCTCCTGGTGTGATGCCGAAGGGCTGATTAGTCCTTGGAGAGAGCTGGGTGGGTGATGGCTCTCAGCAGCTGGTACCAGAGGGTGCCCAGCAGGTTTCTTCTGTCAGGGAGACTTGTGCTGTCTGTGACAGCTTCAGTGGGTGCAACTGCTGTCTGCAAGGAATACTCAACAGATGAATTCCTGGGAGAAAAGACGAGCGTGTAAGGACAACAGAGCTGGAGGAGAAAACTTTCTGCATAGAGATTTTGCTGCCTGAACTCAGTTGACACAGCTATGCCAGTAAGGCTAATGTAGAGAATTCCTGACCAGTAGTTTTTGGAGCATTCTGACTAGTTGTGTTCAGTGCCAGCAGAAGGGAAACACTTTCCTGCTGTTTTTACTGGAAATAAAGGGCACACTGAGCTTATCCGGGGTGACATTAAAGTGAGGCATGAGCAGATAACTGGAGCCTCTGCACAGATGCTTGCTTCTACAGCTGAGAAATTCCTGTGTTCAAGGCTCATCCTAGGCACTGGTACACTAGGCCTGTCTGAGCAAGCTGCTGAGGCTCCCAGTCAGGTTTTGAGTTACACTGGAGCAGAAAAAGTGGATTTTTAAAAATAGGAAAATGAGCATCAGTGAATAAATTGGTAACTAAATTGAAATTGAGGCTCTCCAATTCTACTGGAGGTGCTGCTGCAGGATACCCCAAGCGCATAAGGCTTGGTTTGGCTGCAACCTTCCCTGGAAGGGGGAGAACTTGGCTTATGCTGGCAAGAGCTTGCTATTTGTGGGCTGGAGGAAGGTGGTCTACAAAAAACCTTGGCAGTGTTGCTAGAGCTGCACATCACCAGTAATATGCTGAGCACTGTAGGTCCTGTCTGAGTCACTCTGATTGAATACACAATCTTACTGTTGATTTTGCTGAATCTCTGCCTTTCTTTTCCCTCCTTGCTTCAGAGGAATCCCAGGAAGGTGAGAAATTACTGGCAATCAGGTTTTTTTTTTTTCCTGAACTTGATTGACTTTCTGCTGTGTTGTGAGAGCTGGTTTTCCTAACAGCTGAATTCGTGTTTTAGGTGTTTTCCAAACTCTTTGAAGTCCTTAGACGTCGAACGGTTCGTCGTGCTCTTACATCAGTGCCGCGACAGCGACTCTCATCCAACAATAACAAGAAGAAAAACTAGCCAGTATTTTTAACTTTCTTTCTGTATCTGAAGTGTTCACACTTACACATATAGGACAATAAGCTGGACCGTCTGGGCCGGTCTGCATAAATGCTGTAACCATACCAGACTGATGCTGCATATGGGGTATGGAATTGCACATCCATCTTCTAGGAACTGTAAAGTGGTTTGAATTCAGTGAAATACTGCTGTGTAGGAGGGTTATCACTTGTGTCCATAGCATGTGACTGCTTTAACCTCATTACTCTAGCAGCAAAATTCATTTCTCTTTCAGTTCATGCCACTTTGTGTCAGACTTCATCATTCTAAGTTTTTTCATGATTTCAAGTCTCATCTCTTTATATGGTTTTATATCTTATTTTCCTTGGTTACCTCATTTTCTTGTTTCTTTTGCACATTTCTCATTCCACAGGTGTTGAAGCCCATGAGTGATAATTTGATGGAGGATCATATGAGGCAGTCTGTAAAAAACTCTATCAAAGCAGGCCTGACCGAGCAGGTGTCTCACCATGCCAGACTAAAGACAGACTGACAGTTCGTCTCCTCTTCAACTCTGCCCTCTCATCCTAGACATGCTTGCTGTACCATGAGAACTCAATAATAATAAAAAAATGAATAAAAATAAACCAAAGTTTACAATCAACTGTAGAAGTAGTTTAGTGTGATTGGCTTCACAGATTGCTGCCATCACCGGGGAAGAGTTAAGTTTGTCAGTGCTCAGCTTCTCAGACAAACTGGTGCCATGGAGCCCGCTGGGGTGGGAGGGAGGGGCTCAGTTTTAAGTAGTCCTGGTGACCGTGTTTGGGGGAGGGAGGGGGAGCTTCCCCAGCGCTGTGAGTCCGTGCAGGCTCTGGCTTGCAGGGGGAAGCTGTCCCCTGCAGGAGCTGACTTCAGGGAAGTGTGATGATCAGACCCACGCCAGGTTGCTCTCACCAAATGTCCCCAGCTCGGCACCGCCCCTCGCCAGCTCCAGCGAGCGTTGCTGTGTGCGCAGCTGGCGGAGCCATCGGAGCGGCCACTCCATTACAACGCGTCTCTTGCTTTCTTGCCTTTTACCAGTGTTACACAGATGCATGTGCTGGTTCCTCATGCAGAACTGGGGTGTCAGAGAGGCAGTGGCTCAGCACAGAGGGTGTCTTGCCTTGAACTCGCAGACCTGGTCCCGAGGGAGGTGCATATCGGAACTGAGCTGTCTTTTTCTGCAGTTTAGCCTTCATGTATATAATATTGCCATTAATTCTACTGGGGAAGAAATTCCATCCAAAAATGTTGCCTACAGCTACCAAGCAATGAGTTAGGATTGTCTGTACAGTGTGTTTAGTTTTTATTTTTTAAGAAATCACAGATAGGGCATGTATATGAAATATAAATATATAAATACGATTTTGTATCAAAGTTTTGTAGTTTATGGCAAAACCTGGTTCCGTGGTAGCTAAGTGCAGTTCCTGTAAAGGAATGTTTGTGGCTCATGTAAATGTGTGAATGCATCAACAATTTGAAGTTTTTTGATATATTTGTGATATTTACCTGCCTTGAGCACTGCAATCTCTCACCCCCTTGGGAAAATCAGTGGGAATGTTTGTTGTGAAACTCTTGTCTTCTGTTGCATTTTAAAGTTATTTCCTGTAATTTATTTTCAGTACATGATTAAAATCAGTTGTGTATATATGAAATGAAATCCGTGCTTATTTTTAAAAGATGTTCAAGTATTGTATTCTACTACATAAACTATGTCAAATACTTATCCTGACAATTATATGAACAGATTTGTTCTATTGTACTTCATAGCTTTCTATTGAAGCCGATGTTCCTCTCATGCTTGTCTCTGGAAGGTGACCTCTGTCCAGCTCATACCCCTCCCTGTATAGGAAAACCTCCTGCTGTTCCTAAGCACGCTTTTGACTTGTGGAGTTGCTTGTCAGATTCTGCCCTCCAACAATTGTATCACTCTGAGATCTTGTTACTGGCTTTACTTCCATTCTCGGCTAAATCAGTGTCAACTGCGTGGAGTGTAAAGGCAGCTAAATAATTACCTGCTGTAGTTTCAGCTGGAACTGGCTGTGTGCAATAGCTGGGTTTTTGCATTCCTAAATGGTAACAATTTTCATCAACATTTGAGCTTTAACATCTCCCCTCTCTCGGGTGAGGGAAATCATCTGTCTAGGACTAAAGCAATTGCACTGTGACTTTTGCTCCGCGAAGAGCTGCTGGGGAGTGGTGGTTACCTGCCCTCTGCAGGTGAGGGCTCAGCTCCAGGGGAATGATGCTAAAGATGAGGTAGGAATGTCGCATTTTATGATATCTCAACCTGTACAGATTAAATACTGTTATTCAAACAAGCCAATGCTTTGGTGATTAATCTCTTACTGATCAAATGAGTCACACGGGGGCTCCCAGGGCCACACCTGCCCTTGCTGCTCGCGTTCTCCTGGAAGGTGCAAGTCAGATTTGAGGCTGTGCCCTGCAGAGATGACAGCAGCAGAACTCTTCCCAGCATGTGGACAAGGAGTTGCAAGGCTTTAACTGGACTCTTCTTCAGGGTCTGTGAGGGGAGAGTTCCTGAACACTGCCACAGAGTTGTCGAATGAATTAAAATCCCCTCGAGCTTGTGGGAGGGATCAAAGGGAGGAGTCGAGATGACTTTTAATCAAGTGAAATTGATGTTTTAGGGGATAAAAGGGGCTATGTTGACTGTTAACCCCATCTCACCCTTTCCTGGAAGAGGGAGATCCATTCTCTCTGCACGTGTGCACGGAGGTCAGCGTGCCAGGGACTGGAATGGGACCTGGGGTCACAGGGGCTGCATGTTTGGAGTGGCAGCAGCCTGGAGTGAGGTTGTGTGTCACTTGAACAGCAAGCTGGATTTAGCCAGCAAGTAGGGTAAGGGGCCTGGGAGCCCGGTGTTGGAGCAGTTCTAAGTCTGGGCTGGACACACATCTATTTTTGCATGAGGCAACTGGAGGGGCAAGGTCTGGGCTGATATGGGGTGGGGTGTGGGGTTCAACTGGGATCCTTTTTATGTGTGACTCCCTCTGTGGAGGCAGAAGAGGCTCTGCAAGGGCCAGTTAAGGATAGGCTTGTGTCTCAAGGCCAGCTACTGAGGGCAGGCACAGTGGGGATGTGCAAGGGTGGGCTGAACCAGCAACTGCAGTGCAGCTGTGGGCCGTGTTGTCCAGGTGCCGGTTACTGGAGCAGACTGGTGGTCCAGAGGCTGGATACTGGATGAGCTGAGCCTCCTTGCCCAGTTACTGGAGAGACCCAGGGCCTGTGTGGGTATGTCCCCCAACAGCCCTGCACGGTGACCAGGCAGAGGGGCAGGGTGAGGGTGCTGGTGCTGCTGTGCCAGCGCTGAACCCGTATGGATGGTGTGAGCACGTTCCGTGTGTGTGCCCAGGGAATGCTGGCTCAGCTGTGCTGCTGGTGGCACACAGGGGCACGAAACTGGAGTGGCTTCACCTCCATGGGCAGCCCCTTCCAATTAGTATTCCTAGTAGAACAAGCTTAGTATTTCTCATCTTTTGTCTGGGTACTGTTAAGAACACCAGGTTGGTGCGTGGAGTGGGTACAGGGAACTGAGAAGTTTCACCAGCAGAGTACACGGGGGCATAAAGGAGGTGACAGCTGCTTTCTTTACCCCGGACTACTCTGCTACTGCCCAGGAGAGGAGTTCTGAGAGCTGATCCACTTCTGTGCAAATTGTGATGTACTCAGGCCTTGCCTCCCCTGTCCTCTCTGAGCATGCAAAAAGCCTGATTCAGCAGGAAAAGCACAGACCAGAACGCGGGAACTGACCTCTGGCCAAGTCCTGCCTCACAAGGCGACACAGCAGAGCAAGGTAGGAGAGCTGCATGGAAGATCCTACAGCTGGCCAAGTGCAGCATCGTGCCAGAGAGAGACACGGGGGAAGATGTAACAAGGTACAGCAGCAGCAAGAGGGGGAGAAGGTGACAAGACAGGATACTTGCTCCCTCTGTTACTTCAGGAAGTGCCTGCCCAAGTTCCTTGGGAAGGGAAATCCTCATCTGGAGCAACAAGTGTGGTGATTCCTGGCTCCAGAAAGACGTGACCAGCAGGAAATTTCTGGCTCTCTTGTAACTCAATTTTCCTACAGCAGGCTAGGGCCAGCGCACAGATTTTTCCTGTAGATGTCTGATACTTAAAGGTTAAGTTACGGAAACTAAAAGTACATCAGGTGGCGTGGCACAACAATAAATCAAAGTGTAGAGAAGAGGAAGTCCTGTATTTTATGAACCCAGATATGGGGACGTCCAATGTTTTTCTTCATTATGCTAGCCAAGTATCTCAAAACTCCCCAGCCTGTTTCTATGCTGGGTTAAAGTAATTAAGCACAGGTTATGGTAAAACTTCCTTTTTTTATTGAAAAACATGGGTGGGAGTACAGACAATATTTACACAAGTTCCCAAGTGCAGCTCAACTCAAGAACAGATGACCAAAAAGCGGATTAAAGGATGTGGGTCCAAAACAGAATGATGGAGGGTACCAAATGGTACAACTTCCTGCTAACCACGGACCTTCAGATAAGGTCAGCAACTGAAACGGGAGGAAATCAAAGAATTAAAAGTATGAACTGAGTGTGCTGAGAGCCACAGCCCAGCAGGACAGCACAACACTGCTGCTCCCGGGTTCTCCCCAGAACCAAGCGTGTGGCATTTCTCTGTCCCCACGGGAGGAGGGAGGAGCTCTCACCGTTCATGGGCATCTCGTCGATCTGGGTGGAGTAGTACTGCTCGATGTCTCGCAGGATGCGGATGTCGTCGTTCTTCACAAAGTTGATGGCGACGCCTTTCCGGCCGTACCTGCCCGAGCGGCCGATTCTGCAGAGGCATGAGGAAGGAGGGAATGGAGCCACGGTGGGAAGAGACCCCCAGCCACAGGGCCCTGCGGGAAGGCCCAGCCTACCTGTGTATGTAGAGTTCTCTGTTGTTGGGCAGGTCGTAGTTAATGATCAGCGACACCTGAGGCACATCCAGGCCTCGAGCCCAAACGTCTGTGGAAATAAGAACTCGGCTGCAAGGAGAAAGGCAGAGTTAGGACTTTTCTGGGAATTCCCAATCTCCAGCACAGAGCATCCCCTGCTACTCCGTGCTCCCCCCTGCCCACAGCACACCAGCAGCATCCACACGTAGCTGCATGGAAAGCTGTCTCTTGTACTGTCACCAAACTTCAGTCAAGACAGGACCAACACAGCTTGGATCTTTCAGAACGAATACTGCTCCCAGGTGTTTAAAATACAGAGGATGGAGCACAAATGTATTTCCCTTGATGTATTCTAAATGAAGCAACTCCCAGTGTCTTCAGCAAAACAAAACAGATTAATTCTACACCCAGAAGTGTGAGCATCTCTCCATGGAAATCTCCCAACCCTTCAACACCACAGGGGAGAGATGGGAATCAGAGCTCTCCCTAATCTGAGCCAAACAAAGCCTTGAGAGGAGAGGTATTATGGGTTTCTTTGCTCTGAGGCAGCAACGACTGTTGGGGCATTTACCTTGCGCCAGATCTGAACTCTTTCATGATGGACTCTCTCTCCTTTTGGGGCATGTCCCCATGCATGGAGGAAACTGTGAAGTTGGCTTCCCTCATCTTCTCTGTGAGCCAGTCGACCTGTGAACACAGCCTGCGTTAGCTCTTTGCTCAGACAGCCAAACACAGCAGCTGAGCTCCAGAATGACTGCAGAGATGAGTTGGTATGGACTGTGACACTTCCACAAGCATTCTGAGACTAAGGGAAGTAAATAATCCTTACAAACATCAGAGGTATGATACTTTCAGGGCTTTCAGGGCTCCACAAGCCCTGAAAGGAAAGGAATTAAGAGCATTTACTTAGAAAGTGTGGTTTTGCTCCAGCAATTATAAGCAACTAGACTGAGCGCATTCCCACCTACTTCTCTAAAAAGGCAGTTCTTGCCAGCTGTATCAGGTCTGCCTCTGTTGTTTTAAGTTAGGCACATCCCAAAGGTTTAACCTATGGTCCTACTGAACTATTTCCAAAGGGGGGAGCAACCAGACCTCTGAACTAACCCAGCATTGCCCGAGTCACCCTCAGAAAGCACCAAGCCCCTCTGATGGCCCGTACCTTTCTCTTGGTGTTACAAAAGATGACAGCCTGGGTGATGGTCAGCGTGTCGTAGAGATCACACAAGGTGTCAAACTTCCACTCTTCCCTCTCCACAGCCACGAAAAACTGCTTGATCCCTTCGAGGGTCAACTCATCACTGTAAGGAAGAACACCACAGGCAGGTGAATAGCAGTCGGAAGAGCTGAGTGTGCTTCACCAGAGACCACCGCTCTGCCCTGTGTGCTGTGGGTTGCTGCGTCCAGACAGAGTCCAAGTTGTTCTAGAAACCCCTGGGAAAACTCAGATCTAAGAAGGGCCTTGAACATGACCTGTTCAGCAGAGACTGGAACTTGCTCTGCTCCAGCCAGCCAGCTCAAAAGGGGAACATTTCTGTTCTCATTGTTTTTACATTCCAGCTTCTTGACAAGAGACTGAAGAAAGTCTCAAGAAGCTCGAATGTACTAAATGGGGCAGTGTGAGAGCTCAGGCAAGAGGGAGACTCCTCCCGAGTTCCAGTGCACAATGACCCTTGACACCACCACATGTAAACTGTGCCTCCAAGAACACCCAGGATCAGTCAGCTATAGGGTTTTTTGGCCTGCTATGTAATAAGAAACTGTAATAGGAAGCCTAAAAAAATCCTATGGGGGAGCCCAGCAATTGGGTAAGTGTGAAAGATGGATTTCCACAAGGAGAAACTGCTATCCCTGGGGAGGGTAAGGTGGCAGCCAGGCTGAGCAGCAGCACAAAGAACTGGACGAGTAAGGGAGAAAAATCAGACCCTGCTGGAAAACAGGACATGAGCACATCTGCGAACACTCAGGAATGGTGACACGGAACATGAGAGACCCTCTGTACATTTAAAGCAGTTAATACTGAGAACTGCCCAGGGCTGGACCAACTCAGAGTCCCTGTTCTCTCCAAGGAAACTCACTCACCGTTTCACCAGGATGCGGATGGGGTCTGTCATGAATTTGTTGGTCATTTCCAAGATTTCATGTGGCAAAGTGGCGCTGATCAGAACCACCTGTGTGGCTGGGGGCAGGTATCTGTACACATCATAAATCTGCTCCTTGAAGCCTGCAGTGCAAATCAAGCCACACAGAACAGTTAGCACATCCTCCTCCCAAATATCCTCTTTCACAATCTGACCTGGAATTTAGTACTGGGTCTGTACTATGGGATGAACATAAATATGTGAATCAGTAATATCAAACAAGGCATGTTGTATAGTTTAACCCGTTACAACCTCTAACTAACTGTTATTTTCTAACTTTAACTGTTAACTTTTTAGAAGTGGGCCTGCCAGTTGGGACACCCTAGAACCTCAAAGAGGCAAGGAGAAAGCAAGTAAAAGGGAGACAAATGCCTTACCTTTATTGAGCATTTCATCTGCTTCATCCAAAACCAGCATTTTGATGGCACGAGTTCTTAAACTTCTGCGACGGATCATATCTGTAAGATTTCACTTTGTGAGATGAGAATACTCTGAAAGCAAGTGAGCCTCTATTGCTCCCACCACTGTCAGGGCATTTTGGTGGAGGAGGGACAAATGTGAGAAATACAAAATGCCAGATGAACTTTATGTCAACAGAATCCACAAATCCCATTTGAGAGTCAGCCCAGTTTGGCAGCTGCTGATTTTTGGGGGTTTTTTTCCCACTTGTTCTCTAGCTCATGTTCTCCCAGTGACAGAAGCTTGTGTAAGGGCTGTGTGTTTCTCAGAGACTCACAAGATGTGAGCTCGAAGGCCAACACTACCTCTGTGATAACTGCCACAAACAGTAAATGTTCAACTCTTCATGCAGTCAAACCAGAAGGTACCAGCTGCGAGTGCACCTGATTTAACAAAGATGGAGCAACCACCAGGACGCAGAAAATGTGGACCTAATTTTGGCATTGATGTAGGCCTGGCTCCTATCCCCTCAAGGATTCAGGGACTGTAGTACTTTTTCCTTTTTCCAAAGCCACCATATAAAGAGTGAAACCTCAACAATGAAAAGTGAAACACAGAGGAAAGGAAAATACCATCACCATTAATTTCCCTCTAGTATTTTCCAGGTGCAACAGCAGTAAGTTGTTACCTTGTTACACTTCACATTAATGTTACATTAACAGTGTTACAATAACGTTGTGATTTCCTTACCAAAGACCCGGCCTGGAGTGCCAGCCACAACGTGCTGCCCATAATCCAGTTTGCGGATGTCCTCCCCCACGTTGGTGCCCCCGATGCAGGCGTGACACTGCACGTTCATGTAGTCTCCCAGGGCGAGAAGCCCCTGCGTGGGTACAAAGAAATGGCTTCATCACCCCAGCTCTCCTACAGCTGCATTTGTGAAGAGATGCAGGTCTGTGCAGCCCTGCTGCGGGTTTTTTAAAGAGATGTTAGCACAAGGAGTGAGAGGAATGTTTTTAATCTCTATTACCCACACCTCCACAACAGCAGGCCTTAAAACACAGGGAACTCAGTTCCTCAAGGATCACAACTGCTTTACAAGTCCTGGCCTTAGAACTTCAGCTAGGACTGTGCAAAACCTCAGACTGCTGAAGTGATTAATACAATGCTGAGGAGCAAATGGCCCTCTATCAGGTGATACTTTGCTATTTCTCCCAGGAACAGAAAGAAAAAGTGGAAGCTGTGCTTTGAGCTCTGCTAGAGAAACACCAGAGCACTGGCCCCAGGCTGTGCCAGTGCCTTCCAGACAGGGGTTGAAATGCTCCTACCTTCTGAATCTGCACAGCCAGCTCCCGAGTTGGTGCCAGGATCAAGGCCTGGGTCTCTCGAACCTGGTTAAAACATGGGATCACACGGAAGTTAATCACAGGACGGAGAGCCAAGCAAACAACAGATCGTGGATCTCACAGTACTCTGGAATGTCACAGCTGAAGAATTTATCACAGAATTTTGTCCTTAAAAAAAAAAAAGCGTGTATATTTCTTGCAAAATAGTAACAAATTTCAAGCCCTTCAGTTGTGTGTGTTTGGTTCAGATCAACACCTTGCATTGCCCAAGGATTCCAAGACAATGTTTTGAAGTGTCACCTCTAATATCATGAGCACTTTACATAAATGAAGCAAAAGCTGTCCTTTCCACTTAGAACCTTTATTTTTATGTCCCCTGACAATGACAGATGAGTAACAATCCAAGCCCATGGAACCCCATCCTTTTATTCAATTGCATCTACACATCCAAGTTATACCCTAAAATCATTGGATGGACACCATACCCCCGAGCTGAACAAAAGCAAACAGCTGTCAGTCAAAAATCCAGGTTTGACTCTGTGCAATGTGGCAGTTGTTCAGATAGGCTGATGATGCTGTTAGGACTGTCTGAAGACACTTCTGCTTGCTGAGAGATTAACTTAGCCCTAACAGGTGAAAGAGGTCAGCTGTTAAAGCCAACTTCATGATTACAAGACTTCATCTGAACTTATTCTGCCAGACTGGCTTTAGCAGTTACATTTTTACAGAGTAAAAGCTAGTGAAGTTTTCAGTCAGAATTTTGTCTGAGGTTCACTGCCCGTTATTAAAAGATTTCAATGTAAAGCTTCATTTATTCACTCCTAAAGAATACACTTTTATGATGAAGGCCAGTGATATAGTAAAAATTATTTTTAGCATGTGCTGCTATGAAATTACCTGTATATCCAGGCATTGTAGAACAGAGATGGAGAATGTTGCTGTCTTCCCTGTTCCTGACTGTGACCTGAGAAACAGACGTTTGGTGAATACTCTGGATGTCTGGACAAACAGTACAGGCAACTTCAACACATTCCACCCCTCTGCTCTCTCCCATCCCTCCACTGCAAAGAACTCAAGAGTGCCAACAAAGGCTTGTTACGATCAGACTGTGATCTGCTGTCAGTATCAGGGACCGAGCACTCCATTGCAGGGCCCACAGCTCTGACATGTTCACTCCTTATCAGACCGGCACTTTAACTTTCTGCAATCTGTCATGTTCAAGTAAATGACAGATAAGCCAATGCAATTTGCAAGGCTAGTAATTCCCACTAGTGACCAAGAAAGGATTTTTTCGGTGGGATGTGTACCCTTCTTTGTCTCCAAAACACAATATGCTTTTTACAGCAACTAAACCCAATAAACTTTGGCGCTAATAACTGTTAGGATCACAGCAAGTTAGACAATTTCACTATTTTGCTTGTCACATCATAAAACCATAGAATAGTTTAAACTGGAAGGGAACTTAAACAACATCCAGCTCCACATCCCTGCCATGGGAAGGGACACCTTCCACTAGACCAGGTTGTCCAGAGCCCCATCCAGCGCAGCCTTGAGCACTTCCAGGGATGGGGCATCCACAGCTGCTCTGGCCAACCTGGCCCAGTGTTTCACCAATTCCAGGTCATTCCCCACACCCTGCCACGCACCAGCCCAGACCCACGGGTGGCCAATCCCACTTCCAGCCTCAAGGCAGGGAACGTGTCCGATATCCCCCGCCCCGTCCCCGGCCGCACTCACTGGGCGATCACGTCCCTGCCCTTGATGATCTGCTTNCGCCGTGCGCGTGCGCGAAGCGCGTGCGAGGCCACGGGGCGCGCGCACGGCCCCACGGGATTGCCGGGGCTTGGAAGGGCCCTCTGGAGATGGCCCCGCCCGGGTGACACAGGAACGCGTCCAGGTGGGGCTCCATGACCTCCCTGGGCAGCCTGTCCCAGTGCCCTGTCACGCTCAGTGCNTGGCTCGCTGCTGGATGGCCGACGGCTTCTCGAACCCTGCGGGGCCGAATGGACACGGTCAGGGCAGGCCCCGCCGCCGGCTGGCGGCGGCCGCACGGCGCAGGCGCGACGCCCACATCCGGGCCCGGCCACGGGCCACGACGCCCTCCCTGCCCTCAGCTGGTCCCCCGCGGCCCCGTGTCCCTTGCCCCTTGTCCCTTCCCCCTCCGTCCTCGCCGCCCACCGTAGGCGTAGATGCCGCGCAGCAGGTCCTCCCGCAGGCCCATGGTGTCGAAGGTGGGCGTCACGTCCACCTCCTCGCTGGTCTCGAACTCCACCTTGGTCATGTCCTCCTCCTTCATGAGGCGCTTCCGCGCCGAGCTGCCCGCGGACCCCGCGGACCCCGNGAGATATTTGTATGTATTGATGAGATGCCTTCCGTCTTCCCTCCAGACTAAACAGGCCTAGCCCCCTCAACCTCTCCTCATGAGAGACGCGCCAGTGCCATAATCATCTTTGTCGCCCTCCGCTGGACCCTCTCCAGTAGCTCCTTGTCTTTCGTGCCCTGAGCAGCCCAGACCTGGACTCAGCACCCCGCCGGGGCTGAGTGGAGGAGCAGGATCAGCTCCCTCTTCCTCCCAGAGATGCTCTTCCCAATTCACCCCAGGAACTGCATCCAGGGAGGCTGGACGGGGATGTGGGCGCGGACTGCGCACGCGCGGGGCGTCAGGGCCGGGGAGGCGGGGCCGAGCTGAGCCGAGCGGGGCCGAGCCGAGCCGAGCCGAG
>VYXC01009422.1:214317-349913 GCA_013397175.1 Platysteira castanea | reverse complement strand
AAAAAAAAAAAAAGAGGCTAAAGAATAGATTTTAGTGACGACAATTGAGGCCAAGATGTTTCTTTTCACAAGTGGGTGATTTCGTAGACATCAGTCAGGCATCTGAGGGTGGTGACCTGGGGAGAGTTCTTCCCTTGTCAGTCAGTTTTTAGGTGTGGTCTGTACCGCACCCACTGCATGGTGACTGAAAGGCTCCCTTGGGAACTGCCTGAGTAGGAGCAACCCCTGCTCAGGTGGTGTGGGATGGTGATACAGAGCAACAGAGGGCTGTTGAGCCTCGTCTTTTTATGGGAGGGAGAGAGATGCACGTTCTGGCAGAGGAAAAAGATCACCCCAATTCTAATATTGACCTCAGAAGTGCTGATGTGCCTGCACCTCACATGTGACACAGACTGTCCTCTTTTTAGTGCCTGAACAAGCTTCATCTACATTTTCTTTGTTTGATGTAAAATACTTCTTTCTCCTTAGTGCTTTCAATTCCAAGGACTGGCAAGGCATTTGCAAATGCTTTTGAAGTAACACCACGTTAATGCGCTAAGGTGGAAGTGAATCCCTGATTACCCCGGCAGCCAGGACAGCTCAATCCAGGATCCTGAGCAAAAAAAAAAANAAAAAAAAAAAAAAAGAAAAAAGAATCGTTTCAGGTTCTTTTGGCTTAAGACTTTGAGGTAACAGCTCTCTGAAGACAGGTTTCTTCCAAACCTGGTACAAAATTGGTGCTTTTGGAGATGTTATGAGTTCTGTATTGGCTTTCTGGGTTCTGCTTTTTGGTCAAACAAAATGTTGGCTGGCAGTCCCCATCTGACAGTTTTCACAAGACCCTGTAGGCTATATAACTTTCACTGCTGGTCTTTCTGTGGATGCTGGGTGTTGATGGGTTAGCAGGGAGACCAAACTGAATGGTCTGTGCCTGCAAACCTGCTCCTTGTAGCTGCTGTGAGGGCAGCTCAGGACATCGCCCTCCTGGCAGCTTGGGGTTGTTTCTAAAATGTTCTTCAGTATTGATTTGGTCTCTGAAGTTTCCTTTTGGTATTGAAAACCATCAGTTTTCTTCTGCCAGTTTGGCACCACTGACTTACTCCTTCTGGTTTTTTCCCTCAGCATCAGAGAGGAACACTCAGGGAAGCAGCCTGTCCTTCTGGCCAAGCTACCTGGGCCCACATCACTTCTCCAGCATCACCGAAGGCACTGGATTTGCCAAGCCTCAACTCATCATTGCTGCCTGAGCCCTGGAAGAGCTTAGAGGAGATCCTCAAGGTCGCTGGTTCTGCCTGGATCAGTGGTGGTGGGTGAAGTGAGCAAGTGCCTGGGGTGGGAGAAGTTCTTGCGGCCAGGTTCAGAATGGGTTTGGTCACCCCAAGGCTGGGGGAAGTCTGAGGTGGATGTGATCTAGGCTTATCTGTGAGATGGGAGGGCATCCCTGAAAGGCTGGAGGGTGATCAGATGGTATAACAACAGAAATCCTGTTGGAGCTGTTAGGACAGGGGGGAAGTGATCTCAATCTGTGCTGTTCTTGCAGAGGTGGAGCAGCAGCACGGAGGAGCAGGTGACCTCGGCAGGGCTGCCTGCAGCTTTGGACAACACACTCATGGTCCCCAGGAGTGGCCTTCAGCATGCAGCTGGCACCTCCTACGGATACAAACTGCAGTGCCTCTGGTAAGGGCACTGCTCCCTGTGAGGAGAGCCCCTCTGTGGGCTGCGTGGGGGGCCTCAATGCCCTGCTGGTTGTGTCTGCAGGAGCCAGGTGAGGCAGATCGCCAGGGAGAGGGACAAGGCGAGGCTCAACTTGGAGAAGGCAGAGAGACACTGCCTGCAGCTGGGCAGGGAGCTGGATGAGCAGTACATCGCTCTCGAGCACACCCAGAGCAAGCTCAGGTAGGAGGGGCTCTTTTGCTGGGGTGGAGAAAATGTGCTTACACATCCCAGTGTCCCTTTTGAAATTCCCACTTGTTTTGCCAGTGTGTCAGTGACAGCAAAGTCCTTGAAGACCCCTCTCCACCCCCTGTGATTTCAGCATCCTTCCAACCGAGCTCTCATGTCCTGCTTTGTGCATGGTGGGAAGGGCTGTCTGTACCTTGTGGCCACCCAGAAACATGCTCTGTCTGTCCCAACCGTGTTGCTTTTTTCCTCCAGGAATTTTCAGGCAGAAGTAGAGGCAAAAGAGCTGCTTTTGCAGCAAGCTGTGAGTCACCAGGCGAAGCTGGAAGCTGATACACGGCTCCTCCAGGGCAAAGAGGCCAACCTGCAAGGGAGACTGAACCATGTGATGAAGGTAAGTAAAACTGCCTTGGGTGAAACATCTTCACTCCTTCAGAGGTGGCAAAGCAGAGGTGGTGATAAATATAGATGGTTCACATTGCTCGTGTTGGGAAGAACAGGAATTCTATGCAGAAGAATCATAAGCCACATCCATACAATTGTATTAAATACAGAGCTTGTTACCTTGCCATGACATTACTAAACTGCTGTGTTGTCTGTTGGGAGTGGTTTGGCCCTGGGTAACACCTGAAAACTCAATGACCAAAGCTAAAATTGTGCCAGGGACCATGTCAAAAGCAGAGATGATGGTGTCTGCATGCCTGGGATTACCCCAGTTCTGTTCAGTGTTGAAGTACAGATGGAGATAGCTCAGAACTTGCTCCCTTTGTTAGCTGTGAGGGAAACTACAAGTTTGGGGAGCAGAGGTAGAGATGATCCTATAGGGCTGTGTAGCTCTTATTCTGCAAAACCCACTCCTTCTCCTGTCCTTTGGAGAGATGAGCCTAACCCCAGCCTGTGTGGTATCAGCAGTGTGCTGTCCTGTCGTGGTTTAGGAATGGTGCTCCCCAGTTTAGTTCTCCTAGCAAGACTCTCCAAACCACACTGCTGCTTGCTAACTCCCTCTCCCTGATTTTCAGTGGCTGGAGAGGAGAATTGAAGGCACAAAAGGCAAAGACCACGGGTTGAGATAAGAACAATTTACTGGAAACAGCAAGGAGATAAGAAACAACCCGTGACAGCAACAATATTGATAACAAAAGTGTACAAAAGAGAGGGTGATTTACATGCAAAATGCTCATTGCAGAGCAGCCACATTTTCTCTGGGAAGAGCGTCCTTCTCAGTGACAGAGAGTCCCTTCCCCCTGTCCCCAGCAGTGACTGAGGTGGTACAGAGTAACATCTGGGCCTTAGCCACATCCCCTCCTGGTTACTGCAAAAATCAACCCTGTCCTGGCCAAAACCAGGCCATGTCCAGGGTCTCCTGGGAGCTGTACTGTATTTGGCATGCTGATGTGCCAGTTGTTTTACAGCTCCCTGCTGAGGACCTGTGGCTGATAAACCCATCCTGCCATGTCAGGACCCACTGCATCAAGGAAATCCCCATTTTATCTGCAGGAGAACACACAGCTGCAAAACAAGGTCACGGAGATGGCTGAGAAACTGTCAGCCTCTGAGGAAATGGTGTTGGAGCTGCAAAAAGAACTCAACCACATTGTGAAGGATAAGGTAACCTTTCTCTGTTGCAGTTAAATAGGAACCTTTCAGGAATCCATTAAAAAATTGATCTTGCATATTTTGGGTCAGTAGCTGTGGTCTCCCCCTCTGTGAGCTCTCCTGCACATTAATGACAACCTGGAAGCTGATTAAAAAAAATAAGGGGGTGAGGAAAGTTTCCAGTTGTAGAGAATTCTACAAATCTGCAGTCTTCAAGTGAAAACTTCATAGAGTTTGGTTTCCAGAAAGGTTTTATTTTTCACTAGTATTGAAGTAGAGGGTTTGTTTTAGTGGCTTCCATTCCTAAAATGAATCTGGGGAAGCAAATGAGTCTGTGATCTTGTTAGCCAGGAAAACCTGCCTGTAGTTTGGTGTCTGAAATGTGGAGAAAAATGTTTTTCCTCCTCTTTCTGACCCATCCCACAGGTGATGGGTCCCGTAGGGAGCTTTCTGTTGAATCTATGGGTGTAGCACCATGACCCCAGTGATACAGCAGAGCTTTTGACTCTCCATTTGGAGAGGTGATGATTTTCTTGATGAGAAGTGTTTCCTTGTGGTTGTGCAGCTGGAGCAGGGGGAGCCCCACAGCCCGGAGTTCCTGAAGCAGAGCGAGCGCTTTGCCGAGATTGTCCTGGAGTACGAGCGGCAGTGCCAGGTACGCGTGGGCAGCACTGCTGCTGTGACAATGCTGCTCTCTGCAGCACATCTCCTGGGCACTTTGGCCTGGGAGAGTGAAAGGAGGCAGACCTGATCACAGGGCAGAGGGATCCCTCTCACCGTGCTCAGAGTCCTGTCTCCTCCCTCCTGAAGCCCTCCATGGGTTGTTTGCCTTGCTGGGATTTTGGCAGGAGAAAGTAGGAGTGGATCATAAATTTCTCCCTGTCTGTAGCCATGGACTATTTTGTTAGGGAACCATGTGCCTCTGTTGTTAAGGACAGACCACCCTGGGCTCTGTTGGGATTTCTTCTTGAGCACAAGGAGAAAGCTGTTCTCCTTATTTGGAAAGCATATTAACAGCTAAAGTCTTTTTGTTTTTCCCTTCCTTCTCCTTGCCCCCACTTAAAAAAAACCCAAAAAACATTGTTGCTGCTGAACTCTGCTAGAGAGTCAAGGTGAGCCAGTCCAGATATCTGGTGTGTGTGTGGTCCAAGACTTGGTGCTGTGTTTATTGTATCTCCTGCAGGGTGCTGTACTCCTTCCCAGAGCTTGGGGCTCTCTGGGGCATGAGTACAACCTCTGTTTCCCTTTTCCCATTTTTAACTTGTGTATCTTGCATGCTGTGAGTTGCTGGGTGCTCTGCTCTTTGAGTCCTGCGCTTGTCACATTGCCCATTTGTTCCCAAGTGCTCTGTGTGGCTGGGGAGAACCACTGAGCAGGGACAGTGACAGTGACATGCCCCCAGCAAGGGCTGAAATGCCAACTTTCAGCGAAGCCATTCTGTGGATGCATCAGGCAGCCTCTCTCGAAGCTGTAATTAAAGGCAAACATTCTGAAGCACTATCCAGTGCAGCATAGCTCCAGGTGGCACCAGAGGGTTGAATATGCTTGGTGCTGCAATTTTTCCAAGCGTTGAGCAGCCCCGGAGTTGTCCATGAGAATGCTGATGGATGGAAAGGTTTGACCTTCAGGCTTCACCTGCCCCTCTGAAGGCATCCACTCGGGTTTATCCTTTACTCTTGTTGAATGCTCTCAGCCCCCCTTTCCTGATTAGAATAGAAATGAGACAAACTGGGTTTGCATTTGTCTACATCTGCGCAGTAATATTTGTTAATTGGAAGTATCCTAGTTCATAGTCTCTTGCAGCACATCAGTTTCCTGGGTGGCAGGATATGGGATGTAATTGGGTGTCTGCTCAGAGTGGGCAGTCCAGAAGAAGGCAGGATGCCTTCTACACTGTTGCTTCCAGTACAAGATAGAGGATGTGAAGTGAAGCAAGCAGCTGCCCATCTGAGACACCTACATGGAAGTGTCTCATTGCACTGGTGTGGTGGCTGATCACTTGGTATTCAGCTGTGGGACTCCTTGCTGATGGAGATGGGATAAACTCCTGTGCTGGCCTTGGGGTATCTCTGGCACCAGGAGACCAGCAGAACCTGCCTCGTGCTGTGCTTCCCACGGGATCAGCACCTTCTAACCTTGTTTTATTTCTTCTGCAACCTGGAAATGTTCCCTCCCAGAGGTGTGTGGGCCTTGCTTCCCTGTAAATCCTGCTGGTTGCCTTGTCTGCATAGAGTAGTGCTCCTTGGCTGGTCCACATGCCCAAGGAGAGTCTTAAGGATGTAAACGCGAACCTCTGGGCTCATGCTGAGATCATGATATTTCTTCTATGTTGGATTCTAGCACTGCTTGTTTAGGTCAGGAGGGTGTCAGGAGGCCCAGCCCCCTGAGGTGTCTGCAAAACCCTCTGGTTTTGTGTGCTTTTGCATTCAGAGGCAGTTGCTTTGTGCTTTACAGTGTCTGGTGATGGTGGTCTTGGAAATCTGGGGTTGTATTTCTTCTTTGGCTCTTCCAAATTCTCTCATGTCTGCCTTTGTTTGGGAAGGCTGTGCTGGGGCTGGGGGAGGCCCTTCATGCTCTTCATGCTGCAGGAGCTCTGTCCTGTGTCCTGACCAGTGTTTGTTTCAGGTGCTGTACGACCAGAACGGAGCACTGCGAAGGGAGCTGCAAAGGCTGCGCCTCCAGCTGCAGGAGAGCAGGGCTGAGGGAGGGCTGCCAGCAGCAGGTAACGTGCAGGAGGGCTCAGTGCCCATCTTCTCAGCAAGAACAGCATTCCCTCCAGATCCAAGTTAGCATGGGAGTGTGGGGAAGCTTGTTGTGCCTGAACTACTGCTGCCACTTCTGGTACTGGCCATGGGAGGGAAGAAGAAGATGGGTGGTGGGGAGGAGGGAGAAAGGAGGCTTTTCTGAGAGAGCTGGTGATGGTAACCTGTGCACTAGGCAGCTACAGTGAACAGGCAGATTCTCAGTGTCGAGGATGTTGAGGAAACACAATGCAGTAGAGGAAGTAGCCCCAAACTGTGGGTTGGAAGGTTCAAGCTGAACATTAGTAAAAGCTTCTGGCCGAGAGGGGTGATGCAGTCCTGGGATTGGTTGCCAGACAGATGGGGAATCTCCATCTTTAGGGGTTATATGCACTGGATGAAGCTGCAGCCATCCTGATCAGTCCTGTCTGGTAGGCCTACCCTCACAGGGCTGCTCTCTGCCAGCACACCCCTCTCCAAGCCCTCTTGTTCCTACTTCTGTGTTTACAGAGATGTCACTCCCAGTGGAGCAGCTCCAAGAGCAGTTTCAGGACCTGAAGGTGCAGCTGGAAACCAAGGTGAGTAGGGTGCGGGGAGGCGTCCTGCCTGCTTGGTAAGCACAACTGCTACAGCGTGACTGAGGAGACATCTGCTCCAGTAGGGTTGCTGGAGAGAGAGTTTAGGCTGGGGAGCAGGGTGGTACCTCATCACTCGTGGGGCTATTTCATGTGCTTCTCCAGCCTATCTTAGCTGGTAGGAGGGTTTGGAGCCCTCACTGTCTGGCAAAGGCTTTGTGGAAATCACTGTCACCTTGTGAAATGTTTGTGTGGGTCTTGTGGGGAACCAGAGATCACTCAGTGTTGCTGCCACAGTAAAATCAGGGACAGGACCCAGAGGAGAAGCAGCCAGGGGTCTCCTGATGGCATGGGCTGTATCAGAGCCCTTGGCTTGCAGCACACTTCTAACCTGCTTGCTATAAGGTGACAGTGTGAACCCAGTCCCCTCTTCAGACAGCCGTGAATGCTCACGGGAGAGGCCTCAGTTTCCACATGTACTCCTGCTGCTGCTGAATTGAGAGGTCAGTGATGCTTGCTGGGTTTCTGTTGCAGCACTGCAAGAGAAAATCCTGAACTGCCACACAGGTGACACAGGAACAGTATAAGGAGCACAAAGCTGCCTGCAGATCTTCTGCCTGCTTTATAGTCCTGCCTTTGTGCACATCAAATCCTGGCATTTCTGGTGTTCACAGGGGAGCTGTGGTGAGCAGCAGCTTCTCACCACCACCTCCTGACAAGGAACCACTCTGCAGTGGAGGAAGGATATGAGAAGCAGTGGCAGATGATGCCCTGGCCTCTCCCTTCTCCTCTCTGGGGTTCCTTGCAAACAAGGAGAGGGGGGAGAACTATGCTGACTGCTGGCAAGAAATGGGACCCACTGGTTTCTGCTTGTTAGAGACTGCTGCATGAGACTGATTGTGGCCCTAAGTTCAGCAGGGACCAGAACTGCCTGAAGAGAGTCACCTGTTGAGTAGGACCAATAGATCAGTCTGAATTGGAGCTCTTGGAGGAGAGGAAAGCTCTCAGGAGCAAGGTGCAAATATCCCAATCTTATCTCCTTCCAACACATAATGTATTACAATGAAGAAATAGAATTGACGGGGAAAAACTTTGAGAAGGAGAGGAAGGACAGTGAGGAAAACTTCAATGCTGAGATGCACAAGATGGAAGATGAGAAAAGAGATCTGGAAGAAACAGTTGCAAGATACTGGGCTGTAACTGATAGCCTGAAAGAGCAAAAATGTGAATGGAGCCTGGAGCTGGAGGAGGGGATTGAGATGGAGCAGGCCAGGGTGGGACAGCAGCACACTGAAGATATTTGCCATCCAGGGCAGCAGCTGGAGCAGGACAGAGAAGAAATAAAGATGCAGCACAGGGACAGACTGAGCCTGAAGTCTGGCACTGTTCTCTTTCTGGGGATAAGCAGGAGATTAGGGGTGCATCTCCTGCTCATACCAGAGTAGGTTGGGCTGATTTTTCACAGAGTTGGAGATCTGTTTTAATCTGGAAGAAAATCTGGGCAGCATTGCAGGGCTGCAGTTGTTTGAAGGGAGACATCTAAACTCCCCTTACGTGAATGCTTTTATTTCAAGACTCTGAGTTTCCCTGCACGTTCTACAAGGTTGTGTTAGAGGCAGTGCCCAGCAAAGACTGTATCTTAAAATAGTGAGAGATATAAGAGAGCTTTCATTAGTGTTTTCTTATTACCTCTCTCTTGGTCCTTCAGCAAACCTGCCTCTACTTGCTAGATGATGACAACTCGCTATCTTAGAAGCAGTAAAAAATATCTTAAATTTCTCCATATAGGTAAAAGAGACTGGCTTGTGAAAGAATGAGGTTGTCACTGAATAACTGTTTATCTTCCCTTCCTCCTGCCTCTTCCCTGCTGTGTCTCCCTTTAGGAGCAGAGTTCCCCTTGGCAATACGCAAGCAGAGGATTTTGCTAGGTCATTATCCCTGTTTTAGGGCTGAGATACAGGGTAGGTGAGGGAGAAAGGAGGTGACTTGGCTGAAGTCTGTGGTACAGCAGGGAAACAAACCCAAATAACAAGAATACAAGGCATTTAAGCTATTTTACCTCTGATGAATGGCAGATGGACTGACTGCAGTGGGGAGCTTTCAGAGTTGCTGGAAAAGATGAGATGGGTGTGAGTCTGAGAAGTGCAAAGTGTGTGGGAACTTTCTGTAAAGTTTAACAAGTTGCCTTGACTTTGCCAGATAAAAACCCCTTTGTATTGCATCCCCAGCAAATGTACATTCAGGAGCTGTCTGAGTTTTTCCAGCTGTGATATCAAACCCAGGTCAGGAAAATGGTTTTTATCTTTAGGAAGGATGCAGAGGTTGAGCATAACCAAGAGCTGTCATGGAGTGAATGCCAGCATGAGGACAGCTGTAAGGCTTTACTGGAGCAACATTGGTGTGAGAGGAGGTGATTTCCCAACGATAAAGGCTCCAAGGTGAGGCCTTCAAGAGGAGGGCACCCATGAGAGGCAGCAGTGGAAGCATAAGAAAAAAGACCAAGTCTCTGTGGAAGCAGAGGCAGCTCAAGTTGTATGAAAAGGTTAATGATGAACAAGCCAAGATGTGTGAAATGCTGGCTGTTGGGTATAAAAAGATTAAGGCACCAGGATGAAATGGGAGTAATGCAGAGACTGAAGCTGAGAGCTCTGATGTTGGAAGGAACAAGGTGTCTGGAGACCTGTCCTCTGGGGGAAAAGGAGCTCATCCCCTAAGACCCAGATGAGCAGGTAGACCAAAATCTTCTGTTGCAACTTCAGCACTGAAGGAACAGAGAAGAAATGAATGATTGTGTGATGGACACGCCAGTGCAGACAGTGCCAGTGTTTGTTGTAACAAATGGCCTGTTCAGTCTAGAAGCTGGAGCCAAAGCGGAAAGCATTTGTCAGGGAGAAATGGAATCTTGATAGACAAGGGGATGTGCTTGGGAAGGAGGCAGAGAGAGCAAAGGTAAATGCCTTCAAACAGCAGACATATCAGGACATAGACCTGACCTGCAGGGCAAGAAGAGGAGGAAAAAAGCTCTGGGAGACAGAGTGGTGTAACAGCATAGGAGGAAACCTGACATTCAGGCTGTCAAAATAGAGCTGAAGAGGAAGAGGAACAGGTTGGAACTGGAGCTGATGCATCTCAAAGATGTCATGCAGTAGTTGAAAAATGAACCCAGAGCTCAAGAGAGTGTCAGGTTTGAGTGCAAAGGCAGTTTGCAGAGCTAACATGCTCCTGCTGCAAAAAAAAAAAAAAAAAAAGCAGAGTGAGACACAAGGCTGCTTAACACCATGATGGTGAAGGACACTTTTAACAGCAGCTGTGTTCTTTCTGGATGTTCTAATAGCAGCTTTGTTCTGCCTTGTTACTATTGCAGTAGTAACATGAAGTGGACTATGAACTGATACTTCCAGTTAATAAATATTACTGAGTACACGTAGACAAGTGCAAAAGCTATGTTATGTCTTTTACTGACCGTGGGAGTGTGGTCAGGGAGCTGGGATGTGCTCCTGTGGCTGTGGCTGACTGCACACTCATCTGCTCTGCCTTGCTCATGGGTGTTGAAGATGCCACAGGAAGCACAGCACGTGAATCCTGATGTAAATCTCGGAAAGCAGCTGCTCTGAGGTGAGCAAACACCACACAGCCCATGGACTGGTCCTCATGCTTCAAGGAGAGAGGAAGAACTTCCTCACACAGCTCCTCTGCATGCCACAGGTACTGCCACAAACTGCAGTGCTGTCCTCCCTGCCAGGATGGACTGTCTGTTATCCTGTACTTTCCCATGAGGAATTTGGGTCCTGTATGGCTCTGGTGTTTAGCAGCAGTTATTGGGTAGGACTGTCTAACACAGGACTAAGCTTCATTCCCACAAGTGCCAGTATTCATGGCCTCCTGGGAGACTGGGAGTACCAATAGAAGTGGAAGGATAATGAGGCCACCTTGGATTTGGGGTCACAGCTGTTGTGTCCAGCGCTGTAAAATCACAGAGGCCTGACAAGCAAGCTGATTTCTCCAGGCGTGGCTTTACTGCAGTTGAGGGGTTGGGCTCACCACCTGGTTATCCTGTAACTGGTGTGTCTTGATGAGTCAAATCACTTTGTATCCGCAGGACTGCAAAATAATTTTAGCCAGCTGGAAGCCACATAAATTCAGTCTGGTCCTCTTTGTTCTTATTCCCCTTTATTCCCATTCCCTCGAAGACCTGCTCCTTCTCTACTATTGTCTCTTGCTTGTCCCGACATGTTTTGCCTGAGTTATAGGTAGGTTATTTTTCTCAGGTTTCTTTAGTCTTTCCTATCATTGGAAACCAAATTGGACAAGATCAGGGAGTCAGCACAGAATGCCAGAGTAAACGGGGCTTGGACATGGTTTTCTCACTCTGCTGTCTCTCCCTGCACAGGAGACCTGTGCTGGCTGCTGGAGAAAAGCTTGCTGAAGAGTTAGCAGGGATGGATTTTATCCTTAGGAAGCTTTAGATAGGTACTGGGGTCACTCACTGAGCTATAAATCTGGGGAGAAATAGGTTTCTGGTGTGGATGATCCCAAGAGTCTGCTAAGCTGTCCTTCCCACTGTTTTTCATCCCTTGATTTTTAGGCCTCTGACAGCGCTTCAGGACTTTGGATGTCCCCAGGCTGTCTGCATTGGGCTGGGCTGAGTCACCTAATGGGGCAGAGACACTTCACTCCTGAATCAATGCAGAGCTATATCTGTTCTGGCTTGGTTTTGCTTCCTGTTGCAGGCCAAAGTTCAGTGTGGGACTACCCAAACCAGGGCTGTCCTCTGGGGTGCTGTGCTTTGCTGCTCTCTGGCCTGAGGCTGATCATATCCCTCTTCCCAGTAGGAAAACCAGAAGGGAGTTGAGTAGAGAGAAGGTGGAGGAGCTGGCTGAAATAGCAGAGTTAACAGCATTGGTAAGAAGCCATTAACGCCAGCTGACAGGCTCTTGGCTGAAGGGTTTAGAAGGCCAAATCTGCACATGATCATAGAGGAGAGCAAAAATGTTTGTTTCAAACATTCAAACCCAGGCTTGCTTTGAAGAACCAGCTTCATCTTACAACTTGTAAAGTAGTGAAAATCTGTGTGACAAAAGCCACCGAAGGGCTTTTACAGAAGGGAAAGAAAGTCTTTAATGACTTTTGCTACTTTCACTCTTTCTCCCAGAGGTTTTTCTCACTCCCAGAATCAAACCCACATGCTCAGTCTTTGTTGCCTCTCTTCCCACCCCAAGCCCCTTGTGCATGATTTATTGTTTTTTTCTCAACCTTTTCCAGAGTGAGAAGAGCAAGGAGGAGCTCTCTCACCCGGATGTCAGGAGGCATCAGCTGGGCTGTGAACCCCCTGAGCACGAGGCTGGTCACAGTGATGGCCCTGGCCCTGCCCAACTGCAGAGCCAGAGGCTTCTGCAGGCCGAGTGGCTACGAGGAGCAGAGATTGCTGCAAGGCTGGAGCACCACCAGAGGCATGCAGCATGTTGGATGGAGATGGAGCTGCTCCAACAGCAGCTCCAGGCCTCGCAGGAAAAGGTGGGTGTCCTTCATTTGGTGGCACACTGCCGAGTGGTCTCTGTGATGTTGGTATTGCCCTGCTTGGGGCTCTGCTGGACACCCTCCCCAGTCAGAAAAAAGTTGTTCACTTCCTCTTTGTGGGGGACAAAGGATTCTCCCTCCTGCTCAGATATGGCTGAAGCCAGTTCAGGTGCAGCTGGGGACAGGTCTTTGCTTGCAGCTGCCCCCCGGAGTATCCCCTCGGTCCTTGTCCTGTGCAGGCTGGCTGGGCAGACGGGCTGGAGGCTGAGTGGAGGTGGCTCACGCAGGGGTGCCAGGAGCTGTGGATCCCCATGGCTCAGCTGACAGGAGCTGGAGGAGTGGTAGAATTGGGTAAGGGTTGGGCAGGGATGACAGCAGCCAGACAGGGCTTGCTGAGGGAGGGGAAATGAGGTGGTCAGAGCAGAGTAACTTGGATCACCAGGACAGAGAGGGGAAAGCCAATGTGAGAAGCCTTCCAGTCTGTTAACATCCCTCTCCTGCATTCTACCCTGGGGACTGGCTTTCCAAAGTACAGCTTACCCATGCCAGCCATCCCCAGGCAGCCCTAGTGTAAAGCTGGACCAGACCTACTTTTCAGTACCAGGTTTGCCCTTGGCTGGTGACAGGAAGCAGAGGACATGTAATACAGGACACGTAGTGCATCACAGCTAGCCTGGGATGTATCCAACAACCCAGGCAAGCAGCCCCCTCTGTCTCTTGCCCTTGTGGCCCTTGGTGCTGGGATTCCCTTCCAGAGGATCCCTGCAGCAACTCCTGCTCCTTGCTACTCAGCAAGGGGAGCGTCTCAGCCAAGGATCTCTGTTTCTCTCCTGCAGCTCTCAGTGCTCTCAATCCTTTGCCTTGCAGGCTGCCCAGTGAGCAGCACTCCCATGATCCTGCAGCTCTGCTGTGCCATGCTGGGGTGAGAGCTGAGGCCAGGGCTGAGGGTGCTACCTAACCTCTCCTCTCCCCCAAAACACAACCTGGGCCTGTCCCATTGTTGGCTCAAAGCTGTAACCAGCTGTCAACCTTTCTGTGTTACAGCTTTTGGAAGCCAAAGCAAGCCTGAGCCTGGCCCAGACCCAGCACGCTCTGCAGTTGCAGCAGGCCAAGGCCCAGATAAACAACATGGTGCCAAAGAAGCAGTTTGAGCAGCTGCAAAACACCTTGAGAGAGGAACAGTGCAAGACTCAGCAGCTCCAGGAAAGCCTCCAGCAGCAGGCTGAGCAAACATGCAGGCAGCTGGTCAGGACCCAGGTAAGCAGGGAATTGCAGGAGCTCAGTCGAGGGTACTGTGAAGGGAACACTGCTGGCCTGGCAGCCTGAAAGGCAGCTGTGCTTGAAGCCAGCAGAGGTTTGGGTGGAAGATGCTATGCATAAAGAACCCACACAAAAAATGCACTTCCCTTCAAACTGGACTTGAATTTATGACCCCCAGTCACTGCCCTGCACTCGAACAGGTGAGTTTATCTCTAGGGCACTGAGCAACCAGCTGTTGGTTTTTTGTGAGTTTGTCTTCTGGGCAAAGATAGAGCAAATTATAACCTAAGGTATTACAATGAGCAGGCACAAGGACTGCATCCAAGGAGACTATGTCTGAGTTTCCCTGGACATGGCTAGGAGAGGGGAGGCCAATGGCTTATTTTTATAGAAAACATTGCTGGAAGATCTGTGCCTTGTCTTAAGACTGGTTGGGTGCAGACCTAGGGAGGGTTGTACTGCTCTAGACATCTGTCCCACTGCTCTTTGTGTCCTGCACCCCTGATGATCCCCCCGCTCTGCTTCAAGGAGTGTGAGGGTCCATGAACAGGGCCCTGGGGAAATGTACAGTGTAGGGTTGCCAGAGGCCAGGAGAGTGCTGGGACAAGCCAAAGACATGCTTTCTTGCCCACTGCAGGAGGAACACGAGCATCTGCTGCAGGCAGCTGTGGAGCAGGCAGAGGGGCTGGAACACAGTCTGAGGAATGCTGAAGCTGTGCTGGCAGAGAGGACAGCTCAGCTCAGAGATGCCCAGGTGAGTGCAAGAGGGGCCAGTGCTGTGTGTCCCTGCCTGTCTGGTACCCCTGCATGAGATGCTGATCCTGAAGCCTCCTGTCCCTGCTGTAGGCCCAACTCTCCAGGAATAAACTATTGATTGAAGACCTCCGTGGAGAGAACAGGAGGTTTGCAATGGCCCTGCAGGCTGCTGAGCTGAAGCAGAAGAGCGTGGAGGAGAAGAACCAGCTGTTGGAGGAGCAAGCCTCAGCTCTGAAGCAGCTTATTGGAAAAATCACACCAGCATCCCTGAGTGGGTGATGGGACACCTGCAGTGGGGGTCAGGTGCAGAACGGGACGTATGGCTGGGTTGGGAAATCAGCCTTGTCCTCTCTGGTCTTGCCAGGATTTTCCTGTGCAGAAAATAGCAAATGGGGAGCCCAGAGTCCTTTGAGGAAATTGATCCTGTGGACAGCTGAATTTTCCACCTGAAAGCAGCAGCTTTGGTGCCTTTCTCAGTGGCAGTGTGCTGTTAGGTCAGGTCTGTCTCAGGGCAGCCATCTCACAGGATTTTCTTTGGCACAGTGTTTGGTGGTGATGCAGGTGCTCCCTCTCTGCAGAAGGTGGATGTTGGAGCCACAGTTACATCTCAAAAGCCAGGGCAGAAGGGCTTGCAGGTCCCTGTGCTTGGCTCACTCCGAGCAGGAAAGCTGAGTTGTGGCATTAAAATGTTTGTAAAGTTACAGCACCTCCTGCCATCCCCAGTCTGCTCTGTATTTCAGTAACCTTGCCCAACTGCTGCTGAACATTTATTCCCGACAGCTCCTCCTAAAGCCTGAGCATGGGATCCAAAACCAGCCAGATTGTTGCCTCTGCAGTGAGCAGGACAGAGCAATGCTGTAGTGCCCCAGGCATTTATCCTGTTCCCGCATTCTTCCCCAACTGTTTGCTTTGTCAGCTCCAGTCTGAGATGGGGGCTAAGCAAACCTCTAATTTGGGCTAATATTTTTGCAAGTGTTCTCTCAGAAACTGTGCAACAGCAAGTAGCTCCATGAGGGGAACCAGACAGGGAAAGCAGCTCTTCAGCCTTCTGGTTTGGTGCTAACTGGAATCCTTAAAACTCTCTGGTCCTTTTCCCATCCCTACTCCAAATAGCCCCTAGGCCCTGCCAGACCAGTGCTCTGGGATAAGAGATTCTTCAGAGAACAGAGGCACAGCCCAAGCACACTGGGAAAAACCCAGGCCCATGACCCAGACTGCAGTGATCATTCACACAGCACCTCAAGAAGCAACACTTATGGGTCTCTGATGGAAGACAAGGCTTCATGTCTAATCCTGGAAAGAAGCTTGTGCAGCCCTACCTGACACGTGGAGGAGCAGTTCCACTGAGACACTTAAATAACCATCACACTGCAGGGTCAGGATGGGTTTGGCTGGAGAGCCAGGTCAGAGTGCTGAATGAACACCACATTAACTCTTAAAACCCAAGAGACTGAGGCTGAAGCAGTTCTTTATTTTGCAAGCATGGAGCTTTCCTGGCTTTTTAGAGCCCAGCCAGCTGGTGTCTTATTCCCACATGCACAGTGTGAACAAAGAACTACTCCAAATGAAAATACACTCACAAACCCTGGTTGTAGCTGTGGGATGTGGATAATGCCCCCTCCCCCCCCCACCAACTATCCAGGCTCCCAGGATTGCTACATTACCAGTATGCACCCTTTGCTCATGGTGAGCTGTGGTTTTAAGGCATCAAAGGCTGTTAGGAGGAGTGGCAGGGTGCCACTGCAGAAATACTGAGGTGTCTGAAGTCCTGCACACACCAGAGCTCAGTCCCCCATCGTGAGCAGGTCACCAAGCAAGAGTTGTCCCTCCTGTCCTGCACACCTAGGACAGAACGTGCTCCAGGACTCCTTGTCTGATCAACTGCTCGCATTTCCAGCGGGGTAAAAAGTGCTGCACAGAAACAAGAGGAAAACCCTCCTTGAAGTTGCTGGATTTGTTGCTGCACACAACCAGCTCTGTTTGTTGTGCTGTATTTCCAGTGCCTCATGGTACCAGATCAGGCAGAGCTGCAGGGCCAAGATAAGCAGGGGGATGTCATGGGAGTGAAAGGGAAGGAAGAGAACAGACCACACTCCTGTCACAGTTACCTGGCTGTTCTTCTTCAGCAGGATGGTAGTGCCATCATCGATCTCAAATTCCCCATGGTCTCTTAAACACCGCACCTGCAAAGTGGAAACACAGCTCTGTAAGAGTCCATTGAAAAAGAACCAACCATCCCCCCTAGGTAACAGTCCTCAGCATGGGAACATGGTTTCCAGTTGGTCTAGTTAGTTAAGTTCCTGCAAAAAGCTGCAAAAAGCTCTTCCTGGCTAACTCACCCCACCACAAACTCCCTGCAGACTAGAAATGCCATCTTCCAACACACTTTGTGCCCTCAGTAGGAGGAGTAAAATGCTGGCAGGCAGAGTAAAACACAGAAACCTGAGAAAACTTTAGAACTCTGAAAGGCTTTGCTTGATGAACTGACTTGGGACAGGGATGAAATGCTTGAAAAGAGATGGTCAGGTAAATGTTTATTCACCGACAGAAACCAGAAATCTTGCACTTACTTCAATGTACAGGCTTTTAGGAGGTTTAATGTCCTGTGTGAGGTCCAGCCCCTCCTCTCCTCCTACTGACCTCATGTAGGTAGCCAGAGACTTTTTGTACTGATTGAACCACTCCACCTGTGGACATTTAACAGGGTTGTACCCACAGACAATGAATACACCCAAATAAGTATTTACAGAAAGGCATGTTAAGTGTCATGTTTATAGTGGGGGGAAGACTACCCTGTTTTGATTGTACTAAATAATCCTTCAGGAGGAATAAAGGGAAAGAGGGGAAGAGTTTGAAACAAGGCGGACTCACTTCCTCAGCTGACATGTGGAACTGGATGGTGTTGGGCAGAACGCTGCCATACTCCCACCTCAGCGCTCGGATCCGCAGCAACCGGTCATACCTAGGGGAAGAAATGGGGCAAACCCAGCATCTCCGCTGAGGTGAGTGCTGGCAACATCCCCAGGCAACGCTGATACCCAGTAATCTAAACTTTTAACGAGCAGGAGGGAGCAGAGCCTTCTCTTTGTGGTGATATCAGCAATGAACACAAGGAGAACCAGCTCTACAGCTGCCTTGTTGCTCGTGGAAAAGCCACCTGCCCGGGCCGAGAGTCCCAACACCCTGTCCCTGGGGACCCTGTGCCGGCAGGGATGAACGAAGGGGCGGCGGCTGCCCCGCCTCACTCACAGGTAGGCCAGGAGGCAGCGCTGGTTCCGGAGCAGGCAGCAGTGCCGGAACCGGATGAGGAAAATCAAGTCCGTCCGTCCCGACTTCGCTTCGGACCTGGGGGATGAGGGGAAGCAGAAAGGGGTAGGAGGAGAGCTGCGGGCCGGGGAGCACCGCCCATGCTCTGCGGGACGCGCCGGGACCAGGCGCCCAACTCACACGTCCGCCTGGTTCCGCTCGTACAGCGCCCGCATCTCCTCCAGCGCCTGCCGCAGCTCCTCCGTCTGCAACAGCGGACACAGGCAGTGAGAGCGGGCCGCCGGCGGGGCCCGCCCCGGTGTTCCCGGTGCCCCCCGCTCACCCGGAAGGGCGGGAGGTGCCCGCCGGCGGAGGCCCACCCCAGTGTTCCCGGTGTTCCCGGTGCCCGCCGCTCACCCGGAAGGGCGGGAGGTGCCCGCCGGCGGGGCCCACCCCAGTGTTCCCGGTGTTCCCGGTGTTCCCGGTGCCCGCCGCTCACCCGGAAGGGCGGGAGGTGCCCGCCGGCGGGGCCCACCCCAGTGTTCCCGGTGTTCCCGGTGCCCGCCGCTCACCCGGAAGGGCGGGAGGTGCCCGCCGGCGGCGCGGTGCAGCTCCCGCACCAGCTCCATGCCCCGCTCCGCCGCCATCGCACCGGCCGCGCGCGCGGGAAACCCGCCCGCGCACCAACCAATGGCGGCAGGGGCGGTGCCGATCGCAGCCAATGGGGAGCGAGGGGCGGGGCTTTGGGGCGGAGCCTCAGCTCCCTCGGGCCCCGCCCCCCGGCGTTACCTGCGCTGAGTTGTGCCGGTCTCGACGGCCGTGGGTGACACCGCTGCGGCTTTCGGGCGCCGCTGGTGGCACTCTTGGGGACACGCTGAGAGCCCCCGAGTGGCTGAAGCAAAGATTAGAATTTCTACCTCACACTTGCCTCTAGCAAGCCCGTTTCCCCCAGTCCTCTGGATGGTTTGCGGGGTGCCGCACCGCGCTGCCTCTGGCAGGCTCCTCCCTGTGCTACCCCAGCCCTTCCCACTGCATTTCCCCCTTTTGACAGCCTTCAAACCCGAAGCATGCCAAAACTAAAGGGAGAAAAAGAAAAAAAAAAGGATTCGTTTGTGGACGGGATGGGAATTTTTTTAGCACTCGAAGCCCTGGAAAGAAATTCAATAGCCCAGGACCACAACTTGTCCTGCTCCAGGAATTTTTTTCTCTGGCCATGTGTTTCTCACGGTTACTAGAAATAAAAAGTGAGCAGCGTTTCGCGTGCAACTGCAGCCCGGATTGGAAGAGCGGGGAGAGCATGGTGGGGCTCTCACACCACGGCTGAGACACCTCAGCGTGGTTCGTGTGCCCGAGACATTTCTGCTGCTTGTGTCAAGGATGATGTGGCACCGGCACAGCTGAGCAGGGACCGTGCCTGACTCTGGCAAGAGTGTTTTAACGACCCCAACAACTATTTTATTTGGGGTTTTAGGCACGGGGGCGGAAATGTCCAGAAATGCTCCAGTCGTCTGCCAGCTGGAGATGCGCTTCTGGGGGGTCAGTTCCCCAAACCGAGCTGTGTCCTGGCCGCACTGTGCTGCTGCCAGTTGTGTCTGCAGGGACCCCCACCCCTCCCTGCCTCCCACCCAGCCTGGCACGGCAGAGGTGCGGGGCCTGAAGAAGGCGCTGTGAGGTGCCCGGTCCCCAGAGCGCTGTCGCTGCAGGAGCGTCATGTCTGGCTTGTCATTAATCATCGCGTTCTGCAGTGATAATGGCCCACCCGAGCCAGGAGAGATAATAGCCATAAACAGACATCCCGAATGCCAATTGTCGCTGCTGAAAATTGGTTGTTGCCTCTTGCCGAGGGATAGAGATGTAGCTGAGCCTTGATTGAAAAATGCCGGGGAGGCTGCCTTATCTTATTGCTTTGCCAGATTAAAACAGCCTCATACATAAAAATAGACCAAATGAATGAAGAATTTACAAACATCTATATTTTGTGTTAGGAATTGTGTTAAAATTAGGAAAACAGCTGAAGACACTGATTTATACAACTGTGACTATTTCAGGCAATGAAGGTTTACATATCACAGTTTAACAAGATAAAAGATCTCCCACAAAATACATAGATGACAGACAGCTCATCTGAATTGGACATAACACAGCATCAAGTACACATGTAATGTGATGAACAGTGCCAGGTCATTCCCCAGTTAGGTAACATACAACCTCTTGAATAAGGCAATTCAAATATAACTCTTAATTCAAATCACAACATACCCAGGCAGCATGCAGGGAAAAGTAATTTATTTTGTATATTGGAATGACACAACTTGCAACATGTTTCCATTTTATGTAGTTAGAGCAACAGGATATAAACCATTCAAATAATATATATATATTTATATATATCTCAAGTCAACAGTTGTCTTTACTGGAATAAAGATTATCTGTTTTTGGTAAAAATAAAACTATTTGAATTCACTAATTAACAAAATGCACAGTGATCAGAAACCCAATTCTTCTCACCATTGTCTTCCCTGGCTCGCCTGCGTTTCCCTGTGACGCAGCAGCTGCGCGACCCCGGATTCAGAGAGCTCATTGCACAGAGGAACAAAGATTCCCTGGCACGTGGTTCCCACGGCTGCGGAGTGTGCCACCCACACCCCACGGACAGCAGTTCTCCCATCACACCCGTCACACCCTATGGCTTGGAAACTGCTTTTCCCACCTCCGTTCCCAATAAAACACTTACACACGTGCCTGACCTAGGGGGAGTCAAAAGTTGAATTGCTTGTGGAAACACATTCACTGGAACAGGGTTTTTATTTCTTTTTTTACCAATTAATTCGTCCAGACCTTTATGACCAAGACATCGAAGAAACTGTGAATCTGCTCAGAAGGGAAAAAAGTCTGAGCCAAAAATCTCTTTGAAGTGGTGGAGCCTAACAGACGTGGCTGAGGATTTATTTCCACCGCAGCAGACCTGGAGATCACAGAAGATAATGAAGGCTTTCCCTAGTATTGAAAAGTTCTTTCAAAAGGGAGAAATGAAGAAGGGAAAGAAGATTTTTCTCTATAATAATAAAAAATCAGTAATTTCTAAAAGACTAGTCTAGGCAGCTTCTCCATGGTAAAAGGCTGTACTTCCCCCTATTTTAACTGGATACCTGCAGGGACAAATCCTCCTGCTGAAGTATCGTGTTCCCTGGTGGCTGGGTGTCCCCTGCCCTGTCCCCATGTGAGGCAGCGGACAGATCTGGGTGCCAGCAGGATTCCCTGTGCCACTGGTTCAGGACTGCTGGCAGGTGCATGGAGGGAATGAAGCCCCACAAAGCTCTGGGTGAGGGTTCCCCATGTGCCACAGGGCCTGTTAAGGGCTAATAAATAAATCATGCCCATAAATAATGAAGAGGCTAAGATTGGATGCAGGGGAATCCAAATGCCTCAAGCCTGGGGATGGGATTCTCGAGAGATTTCTCTCCTTTGAGTAAGCTACACAGCAGCCACAGAAGCAGCAGCCAAGGTCTTCCTGCTGGACAGCTGTCCCAGGCTTCCAAACCTGTCTGTCAGCCAGAGGAACTATGGGAGAAACCGGATTTTCAGTGTGATTGCTACTGGATCCTGTTTATCACCTCTGCAAAGTTGTCTCATGCCTCCTTACTACTCTATTACTGCTCTAGTAAAAAAAAAATCATTGGAATAGTTCTTTGCCCTTAAAGATACAAAAAAAAAAGAAACCCAAAAAAGAACTTCAAAAGATATGGGGAGAAAGGTCCTTTCACAATGACATTCAGAGCAAAAAGAGAGAAACAACATCTTACAGGTCATTAGAGAGCTATCTTTGGCAGAATATTTCAAATAAATTATTTTTACAAATATTCTCTGCAGTCATATATTTATTTTGAATAGTTCACTTTCAGCTATAGGGTTCACTACTCTCTATTGATAGGAAAACACCACAAATATAAAAATATATGAGCTCAGCACAACTTTTAGGCTACCACGACTGTGTCCAATAATTTCAAAAGTTGTAGATTGATACCACGGAAAATATGAAACAGGTTTTCTAACAGCGTGTGTCAGGTTAGAAGGTCACAGCTCGTGGCTGCTGTAAAACACACCAGGGAGGGCGGCTGGGATTGGTGTGGGAAGGAGCTGGAGAAGCCGGATGCTCGCAGCCAGTCTCTACTGTCACCGGCCGTCTTCCCACAGGGAATCGTCTCTCTCGGACCCCTAAGGCTTAGAGATGTCGTGCTGGGTGGTGGCTGAGGGCTGTCCTCCCTGGGGAGCAGGTGGGTGACACCGGGCGTGCTGCGCCGAGAGTTCCCGATGGACCTGGCCGTGCCCGGCCCTGTGCTGTGCCCTGGGAGGGAGGTCAAGCGCGGCCGCTCTCGCTCCCAAAGCCGCCCCCGTTCACCGTTGTGTGGGGAAAAGCACCGAGGGAGCCGCAGGCTTCGCCCTTGCACCGTGGCCGGATCCTGCCCCAGACCGCGTCCAGGGCCTAGCAGGACGGTGACTCTGCTGGGACCCCCGCGCCCGAGCCGTGGTGGCCCGAGAAGGGGCCTTGCCTGGTCCCAGTCTCCCCCTGCAGCACGTGCCACCGAGTCCACCAAACATTTAGATTTACATATTTTGCTTTGTTTATACAGCATGTACAGAATATACAGCATCGGACAATTATTTCCCAGTAGACTGGAAGTGTCTCCCAAGATGACCTCTTTTATCAACAAATATATATATAAATTGACAGTAATAAAAGAGTCGTACCAACAAATATTATGGCTTTTCAAATAGTGTAGCTGCATTGTGCCATTGAATTTGTGAGGAACTGTGACAGAGACAGAGAGACTGGGGGGCTCCAGCTGCTGAGCCCAGGGGTGACCCTCAGCTCGGGGCACAAGGGCTCCGCGTGGCTGGGGCAGTGCCAGCTCGTGGCGCCAAGCACGGCGCAGGTGGCAGAGGGAAGGTGGAGTTGAATTTACGACCCATGCTCTGGTTTCTGTCTCCAGGCAAACCAGTTCTCCTGCAGACTCTCAGCCCAGCTTTGAAATAATTGGGCTCTGTCCCTGCTGGGGGGACCAGGGGGCTGGTTGGGCTGTCAGAGCTCTCTCCTCTCTCTGTCTCTCTCTGTGTCAAGGTCTGCACAAGACGTCTGTCTGTCTGCCCTAGAGTGCGTTGTGGCAGTGAGGGGGGACACACACAGGGTGATGGGTGACGGGATGACTGTGGCAGGTGGCTTTGGGTGCGTCAGGAAGGGTGGTCACAGCCTCCTCCCTGCCTGCCTGCCCCGTGCTGCTCCGGGGGCCACGGGGAGCTCCCCCCGGGCTGCTGAGCAGGGGCATGTTGGTGGCTGTCACAGATTGGTGGCTGTCAGAGGAGCGCAGGAAAGTGAGAGCCATTCTTTTTGGAGCACATGCAAAACCCCAGAGGGCAGCTTGCCTTGGCAGTGCTGTCCCCACCCTGGCATGGGGTGCCCGTGAGGAGTGTCACCACACGCCTGCTGCCTGCCTCCCCTCATGGGCTGCATCCAGCCACCAGCTGCCCCCTCACTTCCCAGGCCCAGCAAGCCAGTTTGAGCTCCTTCCCCCCTGCATCCCGCTATTCCTGGGGACCCTTGCTGTGGGGAGCATCCAGCAACCCTGGGACAGGCTGTGCAGGCAGCTCCCTGCCCGAGTGTCCCTCCACTCCTGAGAGGGACAGTGGGAGAGGCTGCTGACATGAATGACATCTCTGCCAGGAAAGATGTGCTTCTTTCTGAGATGGTTACTCTAGAAGGAGGAGCAGTTGTTCAAGTGTGCGGAAATGACTTTTGAGAACTGGAGTGGTCATTCAAGCATCAAGATAATTGGGCCACTTCATTACAGCGGAAAATAAGTGATGGATCTAAATTACTGCTACTATCGGGTTTTTTACTAATTCCCATCTCATTTATCCGTCCTCTGAAATATTATGGCCACTCCCTGCAGGCCTCTCTGATTGATGCTCCAATGAGCAAGCCCGGGGAGCCCAGGTGTCTCCTTTGGCTGTACCTGCAGGATGCTGAGCTGTGAGTGGCCCCTCCCTCACAGCAGCAACGTGGGGAGCAGCGGGGAGCGAGTACCATGGGGAACCTGCTGCCTTCGAGGTGGGTGAGGTTTCCCAAGGACTGCTGTGCTCCTGGCAGTCTGACTGCTTTTTGCTGGGAATATCCTGTGGGCTTGTATTTGGGGTGGGAGGTAGAACGTGGTCTGCCTACTCCGCGTCCTCTTCTCGCTCGAATAGCGGTGATGTTCACACGTGGTGAACACCAGGTGTGCCAGAGACCTCTCCGGATAGCCTGGAGGCAGCAGTAGGGATAAAGATGCCCATCACTGCCGAGTGGTCTTCTGGAAGTTCATGATTTGGATTTCACAACCTCGTGCCGGGTCTTCTTGGCACAGAGACCCAGGATATCTAGGGCTGCATTTTACAAAACCCTGCGTTTTCTGGGTTTTGCCAGCATGGCTGTGTGTCTTCCAGCAGGAGCTAGGAATCGTAAGAGAATTCACCACCTTCTGCCCTTCATCCACAAATAAAACTGCTGGATTGCTGAGCAATGTCCTCAACAGGTAGTCTTGAGAGCTGGACTGTGTGCAGAACTGTGCCTCCTAATGCTTAATGCATTATGGAAAAAAGAAGTAGGACAAGTATTGTCAGGGAAAAAAAATAAACAACATTTTCTTCCTTGCTAACGCGGGGCCTGTAATGTAAGAGGTGTTATTGCCATTTTTGCTCTCTCAAGCTGCAGAGAGCAGTGTGTGTTTCCTGATTAAGAGCAAGACAAGCAGGGCTCCTGCGAGGCTCCCTGCATGGGCACATTTCTCTCAAGAGCTCGCAAGATGAAGGAGGCAACACGGGGCAAGCGAATGAGGACACAAACAGGCATCGGCTCGTTCTCCTCTGAGCAGGGGGAGTTCAGCCAAGGGGCAGCTCACCACAGCCCACACTGCAAGGAAAGGCCGGGGCAGTGCACAGGGCTGTAGCTGAAGGCGAAGGGCAAGGGAGGCGTCTCAGCATTACACAGAACCAGGAGAAATCCGCTCGTGCACCTCCCTGCATCCCCGGGAGTCAAAAAGCCACTTCCTTCTTAGTTTGCAAAACCTTTCATTATTGTTCCCAAATAAGCTCTGGGACACATTTGCACCACCGGGATCCAACCTTGCCCGTGCCAGCGCAGCAGTTTTAGGGAGACTTAGAAATTCTGTGTATTTCCAAGTATCTCTGCAAAGAAGCTCATCTTCCAGAATCTCACACTTCTGTGAGAGAGGAGCTTGCCAGGGGCTGTGGGCTGGGGCAGAGGGGCACACGCTCCTGGAGACGGCAGTGCCATGGACATGGCAATTTCCATCAGGAAAGCAAGGCTGTGCTCCACGCAGCTCTCATCCTGCCATCTGTAAAGAGACTCCTCCGGGCTGGAAATAATGGAGGAGAAATAAATCCCACCTCAGCAAAGAGGTTGGGAGGTGCAGGGAGAGAGCCCTGTGGCTGTCTCCCATGCCCTGCAAGGGTTTAGGAGTCTTAAGTGTGGGTAAGCATCCCAAGCCATTGCAACTTGCTCTACTTAAACTCTGCCCATTTTAAGCAAGGGCAGGAAAATCTTGAAACCTCAGCTAAAGCAAACGAGTGTGTTTTGGAAGCATAGAGGCACATTTGGGTTGGGAGGTGGAGTTGGAGCATCTGTGGGACTCGATAATGGTGGAAATTCCACAAAAAATGTTTAATCTTCCACAGACTCATGAGCACAGGACAGTGGCACAATAAAAACTGTGCCTGCAGGTAGTGGCTGTGACTGTGCCTGGGTGACGAGCAGCAGGGGCTCAGCATGCCAGGGTTTGTGTGGAAGTTTGCCTTGGTTTGTAGGGGCTCAAGTCCAGCCTTGAGACACAGACAGCAAGGCTGAGCTAATGAGCATCGTTTGGTGCAGGGAGAAAGGAAACCTGTCCCACACAGGGAGCCCCCAGCCGTGGGGCAGGAGGGACAGAGAATGCTTCCCTGCAGGGAGCTTGGGAGAAGATGGCATGCAAAGAGGCTTCACAGGGGAGGCAAGCACAGAGCGAGTCCCAGGCTGGGTTGTCACTGTGCGTAGACAGTGATTTTGGGACCTCAAGATGGATCAAGGTGGAATCTGGAGGACCCCAGCATGGGGTGGGGTCACTAATGGTCCTTCCCATTGCCACCTGAACTGGGGCTGCTTATGGGGCTGCATACTGGGAGGGGCAGAAACCTTTCCTGGTGCAGTGCAAGAGGCCGAGGGCTGCTCTGAATCAAAAGAGATAAAAATACTGTCTCAGGTTGGTGCTCTTGGACAGCCAAAAAAGCTGGAGGCTGTGCTGTACCTGTGCAGAAGTCGAGGTGCATGTCCGTGCCCATGGCAGCCAGGGCAGGGGACATGCTGTGGCAGTGCTCGAAACAAGGCTTCCAGATCTGGGTGGCACCCCATGGCACTTGTCCCTTCCCGGTGCCCTCCAGTGCTGGGCATCCAGCAGTGCCCCACAGCACCTGCTTTGGGAACACTGGGTGCCCCAGTGCCCTTTCCCACAGTTCTAATGAGGGCAGCCCCAAGCTGGCATTCCCTTTGGGAAAGGGGAAGGAGCCAAGGCAGGGTGGAGAGCCTGCAGGAGAGGGTGGTGAACCACCCTGGGGACACTGGGTCCTCAGGGGCAGGATTGGCTGTTCTTGAGATGCTCCAGAGAGAGAACAAGACCCTGTGGAGACTCCTTGGATGCTCTCAGGGGCATACCACAGGCAGAAAATCCTGCTAGCAGCAGCAAGCTCCTGCCTATCTTTGCTGATAACAGCTCCTACTTGGTCAGGCAGGCCCCTTTCCCTCGCAGTGTCCCTTCCCTCTGTGTGAGGGGTGTTGCTGGCTGGCAAGAGGTTCTTGGCACCTCCAGTTCCAACAGCAGAAAGGCTCAAGTCCTTAAAAGGTGAGGAATCTCACTCTATTTATTGTCCCTCGGTGCTTTTTGCAAGAATATGGATGCCTCTGGATGCTTTCCTGTGCAAGTTAATTTTTTACACCATAAACAGGCTTTCCCACAGCTGTGCTGAGCACGTGTAAAGGCGTCAGTAGTTGGTCACTGCATGCTCAGAGAGGTCAGAGAGGTTCCTGATGCTCTGCAAACACGTTTCTCCAGATGGGCTTGGTGGCCAAAGCCCACAGAAAATAATGCAAGGCTTTGTCCTGGAATTACACTATCCAGCATTAAGTTTTCCGTCACTTTCCAGCTATGCCCAGCTCTGTGCCTCCAGGGATGCAGCTGAACCTCCTCCTGAGTTATGTACATGGCCACCAATGATGACAGCTCTTACCCGAGAATTTAAAAATAGCCGTAACAATAACACCGGGGCTCTGGTTCTCCAGTCCCTGCCCGTAGCAGGAATGGTGCAGAGAGTTCACAGCCAGGCTCGTGGCCACGGCGGGCTCAAGGCCTCCCTTCTCCCCTCTGTCCTTTTGGGCAGCAGGGATGAAGATGCACAAATGACTCTGTGATCGCCCCTCGCCCCAGAGGCACCGCAGGCTGCCTGGAACGGGGTGACACAGGGGCAGGAGCTTTGTTTGGTTGGCGATGAGGGATTCACACCTCGGGATCGAGTGGTTCCTGGGCTGCCCTGGCACGGGCAGCAGTTCAGGTGGGCCCAGCCATGAGGCACTGCAGATCTGTGGCTCTTTCCTGTTTTGCGCCTTTTCCGAGTGTTCAGGTTGTGGCTGGGATTCGCCTCCACGCCCGCTGAGCCCTGAAGAGCTGGGAATATGGTTTGTCCAGGCCAGGGCTGTCACTAGTGTGCTCCTTCTGCTTGTCCCCAAGTGCTTGGCAGTGGCCTGTGGGGTTATTTGGGTGTCTGTCTCTGAACGTCCTTTGCACATGGACATGTGCTGCATCCTTTTCCATGGAAAGGCTTGCCTGTGGCTGCTGGGGTGATGAGAGGGGGCGAGAGCAAACGGGGCAGGCAGACAGATGGAGGCCGAGGGTTTAAACTGCTGCTTCTGGCAAAATCCATAAACCCAGGCCTTGATCAGAGATGCTGAGTGTTCTCCCCCTGCGAGGGAGGGTGGGGAGGCTGGATGAGGAAGAGATCGGAGAGTTCTGGCATGAGACAGGGGATCCACAGAGCTGAGCTGTGACAAGGCCGGGGACTGTGCTTCCTCCTGCTGCCTCCCTGCACTGCCAGCCAGTGCCGGTGTCTCCTGGGGGAGGGCAGTTCCCTTCTGCCTTCGCAGAGTGTGGTTTAAGGAGGAGAACGTGCAGAAGAGCAGGCCTGGCACCCTTGGGAACACTGGGGCACCCTTGGGAACGGTGCTTCCCCTCGCTGCTCCCTCCATGAGCCACTGGGCACGCACATATTGCGCTGTGCACAGCCCTGTTAAAGATGCCCAAAAGCACCCGGCTGGCAGAGAGCAGCTGCACAATCAGGGCTGGTCTGCGGCCTGTGATTTAGGCCCATCCTAAGCAAGCACTGCTCCACCATTCCCTTTGGAAAGCTCTGTGAGCAGAACAGTTATTTGCTGTCTGCTAACCTGAGCGGCTACACAAGTCCCATTTGACTTGTTAATTACTTCAGCCACGGCAATTCATTCTGAAGAAGCAAATGATGAGGGGGAAACACCGACATCGCCTTTCAGCAGATGCAATTACAGGGTCAGAGGACCCTGCTTTGCTTTCACAATCCGCTGCCTGGAAAAGCACACGGACACCGCTGGCCGTGCTCTCTGCGGCTTGGGGAGTGTTGAAGGCAGTGCTTGCCTGGGGCCCATCTCCAGAGCTGGTGTTTGGGTTCAGCTGTCAGAGCAGGACCTCCCAAGCATTGCGGGGAGGGTTTATCTGGGGACAGCTCGACAGATGCTGGATGAAACACAGGGAGGAGCAACAACCCTGGGCATGGAGAGACTTTTCTCCTCCTCAGTGCTGGTTGAGCTGTGTGGAGGCACACGGGTCTGAAATGGCCCATGGCACCCGGACTGGGGCATGGGCAGGCACCTCTTGGGGGCAGCCCAGCCTCGTGGGGTGTCTCAGATCTGCTTTGGCACCCATGGACCCTGCCCTGGTAATGCATCTCTTGCATCCTCCCTCATAGTTAGCTTAACCCAGCACAGGTCACTGTGAGGCTGCGGCAAGAGCAGGAGCAGCTCTGTAGAAGACACAAGCAGAAAGAGCTGTTTGGTACCTCGGGGACACACCCACGGCTCTCCCCAAGCTTAGGGCAAGCCAGCACTGGCCAGAGGCGCAGCACAGGAGCAGCTCCTGGCCCCAGGAGGGTGGGTTGCCCTGCAGCTTTGTCCCTGGGCGGTTTCCTGCATCCCCCTGAGGGTGGAGTGGGCTGTGAGCCCCAGCTGTACCACAGCACACACCGAGCCTGAGGCACCATGGAGATGGAGCGGGAGGAAGGGCATGAGATGGGGCAGGAGCAGCTGTGCCAAGGCACCACTGCCCCTGTCAGTGGCAGAAACATGGTAAAGGCAAACCAGTGAGTCAAGGAGAGATGGGTACAAAGGGGAAACAACTGGAGGAGAGAGAAGGGTTTTCCATAGAGAATATGCAGGAGCAGTTCTGGATCCATCAGGAATCATTACAAACTTTATTTCTCTGTGCATTGTGTACCATTGATAAGGATCATCACAATTAGTGGACTCACTGCCTATAGTGGTGGGCAATACACACAAAGGAAAAAAAAATGAAGCCAAACAGATGAAAATGAAATCATTGTACATAAAGGTAATCATAAACCTGAACAACCTGCACCTGTGTTTGATTTTCCCCAAAACAATGAGAAACAAAAAAAGAAAAACCCCAAAACAAATCAAAAGTGAAAAAAGGCTTGAGAAGGAAAAAAAAACCCCACAACTTCATATTCCTAGAGAAAACCTTACAGCAGGTTAATTAAAATTTCCACAGACAGTTCAAAATGAGTACAAATACCCCCAGCCAGCTGGTTGTGGTACAAGCATCAGACATGGTTTTCAGCTGAGCGGGAAGAGCTCACCATGGACATGCAGGCTGGGAGTTTGCCCGGCTGGAATGTCAGGAAGCCTGGCAAAGGGCACGGGGTGAGAAGACATCTCTCAACACCAGCGCCCAGTGTCTCCCCTGTGCTGTGCCCTGGGGAGCTCTACACCCACATTTCCCTGGCTCGACTCTCTACCCCAGCCTGCACTCCTGGCATCAGGGGGTGATGCTGAGTTACACCTCCCTGTCTCATCCTGTCCAGTGATTTTGGATTCGGAGAGTGCAGAACATGGCCTTTTCCTGGGGGGATGCTTCCCGGTCACACTCAGTGGAGTGGGAGATCTCGTACGGCCCTCCAGCCCTTACGCTGGATTATTCTGCCCTCAGATGGCTGTGGGAAAGGACCAGCTTTGGGGACCGGTCCTGATGGCTTAACACTCAGAAACAGGGGCTATCACTACACCTCTGGGGATACAGGGAATAGCAGGGGGCCAAGGGCTTTGAGGCAGCTACCGACTCAAAAGGCAGAAGCATGTGAGGTGCTGGGAGTCAGCCACGCTTGTTCCCCTCAGACTGCTCACCCCACTCCCTGGGACCTCGTGTAAAACCTCCTGTGGCCGGAGGAGGCCTTCACGCTGGCTTCAGCACATCAGAGGACCCCATCCACACAGCTGGACAGGGCCTGCAGTCTCTGGGGAGTGGGTTTTCCTCCCCTGAAAACCTACAACTGCATGGCTGTTATTGCTTCTCATGGACCCATGCCATGAGCAGTAAGTGGGGACAGCTTTCCATCCTTTCCGCCCCCGCTGAGAGGAAACAAACAAACAAACAACCGAGCAAAACCCTATGGCAAAACCGAACTAACTAAAAATAAATAAAACCCAGTGAAAGGAAAACGCTTGTAATCTGCAATGCTCAACCCACATGGCTGGAAGGACTATCGCTATAGGATGCTATATACAGATAGATTTCATTTCATTCATGCAAATGTTACAAGTACCACGACAGCATGCCCGAGGAGGCGGAGGAGTGGGAGGAAGGCTCCCGCCGCTCCGCGCAGCCTCGGCTTGGGACACCGGACACGAGGCTGCGGCTGTGCACCCCCAAAGCATGGACAGGGAAAGGTGAGGGGCATGTGGGTGGGAAATGCTAGTTGTACACACGCCAAAATGAAACAAAAAAACCAACCCCAAATCAATGACGAAAACGGTTTGTGTTCTATCCTTAGAAAGCTCCTAGTTTCCCCTTGTCTTCAGTTCGGTCTCTTGCTCCTCTCCGACAGGGCCAGAGGGCCTGTTCCCGCGTGGCGAAGGCAGCTGGATGGCGGTGGGAGATCAGAACCCTTGCTTTCCTCTCCTTCCCTTGCCCACTGCTCTGTTTCTCACCAGCTACTCTGGCCTTCCTCACACCGACGCACCCCGGTCGCCTTCACGTCCGACTTCCCGGGGGCCGGCGGGTGGGAGTCAGCGACGGGAAGGGGCTCGGTGGCCATCGGCCGCTCCTGTTGGTCGAGTTGCAGAAAGGGCCCTGCCCCTGGCTCCTGGCTGGGGCCGCTGCCTGGGGAGGGGTCCTGCTGGCTTTGGGGTCCTGCCTAGTTCAAAGGATGCTCCAAAGCCGCTTTCCATCAGCAGGTGTGTGAACATGGCAAATCTCTTTTATTCTTTCTCTGTTCATTATACACAGCTTTATATCTATATCTATACCTATATATCACTCTATATAGATATATATAGATATACACATATTTACTATCTCTGATTGTCCCTTTAGAAGCCCTTTATGTGGCAGTAGGCTTCCAGAGATGAGAAGAATATGTACAAGAGCCAGAGGAGGATAAAGAGTGAGGATGTGAGCAGCTTGGAAGTCCGCGGCCCGCCCAGCTCACCTCCGATCTCGGGTCTCCGCCGGTAGAGCAGCACTCCCACACTGATAAAAGCAAAAATGGTGAAGAGGGTGACGGAGAAGGCCAGGGTGCCAGGGGAGACTTGGAAGGCTTGTCCGTGCGCCGCGTGGTAGATGGCTGCGATGGACCAGGCCACCCCAATGCCCAGGAAAACATTCACAGCGTTGCTCCCAGTGACGTTTCCGATGGAGGCGTCCGCGTACTGGTCCTGCGTTGCTGCTACTTTGCTGGCAAATGTGTCTGCAAAGGAAAGATGGGGAGAGACCCTCAGGAAGCACCCAGGAAAAGGGGGTGACTTGGGGACAAATGTCAATGGCAACACCTGGGGAAAGAAAATAACGAGGTAAGGGGATAGGATACAGCCTGTTCTGTGGGCACTTCCAAGGAGCCAGAGTGAACATCAGGGTCCAGAAATGCACAGTGGAGGAATCTCAATATTCCGAAATACAGGGCTTCCCTCAGTATGGCCTGTAGCACCTTTTGCCTCCCTGAAATCCAGTGCCTTGTGCAGGCCCTGACACTTTGGTAAGCCAGTGGTCATCCTCCATCCCTTGGGAAGAAAAATGATGTGGATGGGTGCATGCTTGCCCAGGTGCTCTGAAAGCTTTAATATCAGTGATGAAACTTGGCCTTTTAAATGGAACACCGTGCGTCAGGCAGACCAGCATGAGGCTGCTCCGCACCACAGGGAAGTGCTGATTTTACATCCAAACTCACTCTGGATCTGCAGGGGGAAGGAAGAGCAGGAGGGATTAGCCCATGGGTTTGTCCAGGTGAGCACTCTCACTGAGCTAACAATGAGAAGATGAGTCCTGAACATATCTGCACTCCCAGATCACCTCGGGTACAGGCAGCCCAGTGTGGCTCAGGAAAAGAAAACAACGAGGTCATATTTCACATTTTTTACTTCTACAGAATTTCCTTTCCGCTCCTCCGCAGCGGGGCTCCAAGGTGAGATGGCAAAGTGCAGCCTGGCACAAAGATCCAGTTCCACGGAACGGGAGGGGATGGGCACATAGAGCACAGTCAGAGGGTCCATTTGCAGCAAAGAAATCAAAAGTCTGCCTTATCTTTAAAAAAATCTGCCATGGAAATGCACCTGATTGCTAAGGGAAGAAAAAGGCCTTGATCATGGCGCAGTAATGGACATGTGGGGCAGCGCTGATGCCTCCATGGCTCTGTAGCTGCCACTGGGGGAGAAGATGACTGTGGAAACAACCACATGCACTTCTGCAAGCTTGAGCAGTGCTTTCAATGTAGGGAAGGTCCCTGTCAGTGCTGATTTCTCTTCACTCTCTTCTGGTGCCTGCCCATCTCCTGGAAAGCAGGGGTAGAGGAAGGAGCCCAGCCAGCACCCAGCTAACACAGCACGGCCTGGGAGCCAACTGAAACAAGAGTAGCCCAATGTATTCTAAAAAAGAACTTCTTAAATGCCACCTTATGTCAGCAAAAGCAGGAGGGAAGATTTTCCTGTCAAAGGTGTGAAGAAGCTCTGCAAACCTTCTGCCTAAAGCCTCTACTGCCAGAGGTCTAAAAAATGCTCCTTCTTCTGTTCCTTGCCCCAGATCTGTTCTTCCTTTTGGTACTGCTGCTTCTTCTCTTTGCCTTTGGTAGCATTAGGACAGTTTCAGGATCTTTGAGCATCTGAGTGCTGATAACTGCAAGTTTGAAGGTGGTGAGGGAAGGTGTGACCGATGCAAGGGATGGCTGGGTTGGGTCAGAGCCCCTTGTCCAGGAACCAGGCTCTGCCTTGCCCAGCACAGCCCGCGGGAGAAGGAGAGTGAAAGGCACAGGCTCTCTTACACAAGCTGACACGGGAATCCCCAGAGCTTCACAAGTTGCATTTCAAGCAGCTCCCCCAGCTCAGCAACCTCACCATGATTCATCTCAACCTGGTCTCACACCAAAGTATCCATGCTGGAAAGTGTGCCCTGAGTATGGACTAGCACTTCACTCACCTGGGAGCAAGGGTAAAGCAGCAGATGCTTAAAGTGCAGGACTGCCAACGCAGGCAGCATTTTAACCAAAGACCAATTCCGACTCTGAAAGTGGAAACCATGGAGGCTGCCCACAGAAATAGATACTTCACAGTCTTTGCAGTGGGAGGGTCCTTGAAATAATTCCCACAGGACTGAATCCACATCCTCGTTCTATCCTTCCAGCCCATCTGAGACTGAAAACCAATTTCCACACAGAGCTCAAATCTGTACTTTGGGATCCTGCAGAGCACAACTCTCCCAGCCCAAGCCCAAGCCCAAGCCCAAGCCCAGCCTGGGTGGAGAGGGACCCTCACGACAAGCCCCATGGTTGTGCTTACCTGGCACCGATGTCCCCAGTGCGACAAACACGACTGCAGTGACCGAGTCCTTCAAGCCGATGGTGCAGCCGAAGTGGGATGCCAGGTCGCCAATGAAAGCTGTCAGGAGGCCAATCATGAGGATGGAGACAACGAAGCAAGCCCAGCCATTCCAGTAGTCTGTCGGGGGCACGAAGGCAAAAAGGACCTTCCAGAAGACGGTCAGAAAGTGCATCACGTAGTCGAAGCAGGAGGGCAGCTTCTCCTCCCCACATTCATCGTCATCGTCATCTTCCCCTGGAGAAAACCAGCAGTGCCTGGTTAGAGCTGCCCATCTTGGGGGGACTGGGCAAAGCTCCTGTGCATACTGCAGCCCCCAAAATGCTGTTTCTCATGATTTGGGCCCTGGAAGGCCTTGACTTCCAATTATCTTATTTGCTGAGCAATCATCAGAGTGGCTCGATGGCCTTTCCTTGCCCCTTCCCACAGCACAGAGAGACACCCCAGAGGCAATGGTTTAAAAATCCACCTGCACTTCAGACAATGCAGAGCCTCATGCCAGCACCTCTGCCTGAGTTTAACCATCAGATGCCCTCTGGGACTTGGCCCCTTTCCCCAGAAGATGTGGGAAATAACCTACCTTGTGCTGTCTGGAGCTGACTGGGGCAGGGGAATCACCTGAAAACAACCTCTGCCTCGTCGAGATTCCCCCAAGGAAGCCCCTTTTGAACTGCTTTGAGCTGCTTTCCACAAGTGCCTGAGACTGCTTCCAGCTCTCTGGAAATGCGGCTGGTTTTGATAATTGCTGAGCTGATCTGGCACTTCACCTTACCTTTGCTGCAAACCGGGATCCAACCACGGATTTTTGCCTGCCCTAAAAGCCTCCCTGGTCAATTACTGCTGGCTGTCCTTCCCCGCTGCACTTCTCTGCCCCTTCACGTGCTTCCCTACGAGCTCTGGTTGCCCGTTCCTTGATGTCTGGTCTGACCTAGGTCAGTGGGCATTCCCTTTCCTGCTCCAGGCACTGGCACCTCACCTGTCTCTGCAACACCACTTGGCATCCAGCCTACAGGCAGTCCCCACGGTGTGGGGCTGACCCCACCAGGGAGCCCACTGGGGCTGGTGACCCCACGCCTGACTCCTGCAGCTCTGAGGAGCCATCTGGAGAGCCTGCTGGCCAGCCTGTGCCCCGGGCAGGCTGCACGGCAAACGTGGGGCTTCCCCAGCCCGGCACAGTGCACAACGTCACTGCTGTGGCAGAGTCAAAAACTCCTCCTGCTCGCACTGGAACCACTCCCAGACTTGAAGAGGAGGTGACACTTTTCCAGCTAAGTCAGTGGGAGCCTTCCGGCTGCTCTTAAGGAACAAGGATGAGTTTCTAAGTCACGAATGCTGGGGATGCCAAGGCCACTGTAAGTTGTGTTAAAGACATCCCTTGCACTTTGTTTGGTGATTTTCCATGACTTTGATGCTTTTTTTTGCCCTGCCAAGGATGTGGACCACTGGGTCTCCCTGCATGGCTGTTGGAAGAAGCTCCTTACCAATGGGAAGATGCAAGTTTTAGAGCTTCAATCTCACTATGGCAGAAGCAGCACCTAATCAGTGTTACTATTTTGGCAGGTATAAATACCTATTCCTGTGCATTGTTGTGAAGATAAGGAACAGTTTTCCAGCCTGGAAAGCCAATGTTGGCCTGTTTTTTTCCTCAACATGAAAAGGCTGATAAAGGCAGGACACACTGCGCTGTGCTCGTGCCGTAATTTTTGCAGCAGGTATTTCAATCCTCTGCCAAGCTTGGGGTGGCATCAGGACTGCTAAGGACCTAAATCTTTATGGAGATCACGAAACAGACTGAAAAATGAACATGAATGCCACTGCCATAACTCTCATCCAGATCTGCCTATCATTTTGTTAAGCAGCCATGATGTCTCTCTTTTGAAGAGCTGGCCAGATCCTGTGGAGGTGACCTGAAGCACAGAGTGGGGTTGGACGGTGACTTGGGGGTGCATTCAGAAACGGGCCTGCAAGCCCCAGAATATTTTTGCCGTGGAAGAAACTTTATAGCTTTTGGGTGCAGACTGAAGGAACGATGAGTGACGGGCTCTGGACAGCCTGGAATGGCACAGCACAAGTGTGGCACAGTCTTGTCTGCACCTGCACCGCCCTTCCACAGACCTCACCTTCGGCTGCTCCGTCCCCCTGAAAACACTGCCCTGAGCTGATCCTTGGGTGGGGAATTGGGGTTTAATGCTTCCTCTCTCAGCTGGGATGTTACATTTTGAAGTGGTGAGGGGTGACTTTCACCTGGTATCCATGGTGAGCTGTGGGGGAAAAGCTCAAACCCAACCTCCAGTGTTTAAGGCGTTTTAACTTGTCTGGCACAAAGCTTGAGGAGCTAAAGCCTGGGTACCTCCGGAGCTCAGAGACAAACTGCTGATCCACAACTGCAAGGGACAACTCATGCCCACCAAAATACATCTCATTTATTAAATGCTTGTTAATCATCTGTCAGCACCGATCATGGCTATATATTCAAGAAATCGGGGCCAACAGGGTTTCCACATAACTGCAGTCTTTATGTGCTTCACAGAAATGAGATCCAACCATCAGTGACTATCTTTGCTTTAACATGGGGTGCAATTAAAGAATTGGTTCTGGCATAGATTAGTTTAGCCATATTAGCTACAAAACCTGCAGCAAGGATTGTCTTGCATGATAAGTTCATGCTGAATCCAAAATAATGGGAGGCTCTTGCCTGGAGGCTCTGAGAAGAGCTGTGCTGAAAGAGGAGGGATTGCAGGAGGAGAAAGCTGCTGCTGCTGCCCTTGTTTCCAGAGGCAGAGGGTAAATGGTACTGCCATCATTTTTAATTACCTGGTGCTGGGCAGAGGTTACCGTGTACAGCAGAGTTAGAGGTTGGAAGCTGAGCCCATGCATTTCAGTGCACAATTAGCCAGATGAGAGGTAATTGCCTTCTCCAGGGATTTAATTTAAGCTGGTTGATTTTGCCCTAATGTGTGCACACAGCCAAGGCTGGGCTGTGAGGCTCTAACATCCAGCCAATGAATAATAGTGCTTCCAGCTGTTAAAACAACATCTGGAGGAGACCTTCTTTCTTTCTTTCCTCTTCCACATATATGGGAATTATAATGATGCCTTGAGTGGCTACCTAGAAACAGAGACTAGACAGGAGTAAGGGAATAAATGTAGGTATTTATTTGAAAGGCCTTTGAAGGTACACCCTGGGGAGCCAAAGGCTATATCCATAAAATGGACCCCAAGATGGATGATAAGGCATGAGGTCTTCACACTTTTATAGTTTTGGTCCATTTGCATATCAGCATAACTTCACTAATTACTTTAGCTAATGATGTAATTTCGTCAATTTCTCCACCTCTCTAGAGGCCCTAGTTCACACCTTTGGGCCTAGGACAGTGTGGGTGTCCTTGAATAGCAAGATCAGAGAAGCTTTGTTGTGTCTATCTGGCCTAAGAGTACAGCAGCTGGCAGGCTACAAGAAACTTCAGCGTTACACACTAGGCAATATAGGATTGAAAAATATAAAAGTTAAAACCTAAGCCATCAATAATATATCCTGTACTGGGCATACTGGTACACATGGCTCTGGCACCTGCAGGAATGGTACAACAGGGCACTTGAGGGAAAGGCAGTTCTCCAAGGGAGGGAAGATAAGATCACACAGGATCTGGTTTGACCACACACAGGATGTGCTGCTGCAGCTATTGGGCTGCTGAGCCACACTCCTGGCACAGCTGGCTGGGGCAGCAGGAGTTCCAGAAAGCAGGGCATGTCAAGGGCAAATTTCGGCTCGCAGAGAGTGACTGCCTTCAGGGTTTGGCACCCTCACTACTGCGTTGTCCTCACCACAGAGGTACAGGGAGAACCAGGGAAGGGGAGCACTGTTGCTTCACACCCGTATTATTTATGCCACTCTGAATTTCCACACTGTGTTCCCCTCCCAGATCTCTCCCACTGAACTGACTTTTTCCCCTCTGCCGTCTGGTACCACCCAAGGTGTTGCTCTGCCTGGTGCTACCGACACACTTCACGCAGAAGGTTTCCTACACATGAGACAAGGTGCCCTCACAAAAGGGTTCAATCAGCTGCCTTGTTTATGCAGGCACTGTAAATAACTCTGCCACCTGTTTTGCCTCCTGCTGCTCCACTACAGCCTGTGTTACTGCTACAGCCAAGCCGAGACAAGAGCGAGGGTGATCGTAATTCACCTGGAGCTGTGGCCCAAACTCACCCGCGCTGACAGTAATGGCCTCAATAAACTGCTCCCTCCAGCTGTTTGTGCCAACCACCAGGGCCAGGTTCGTCTTCTTAATGAGCTTGTCCACCGTGTTCTGTGGATGGAGATGCAGAGCACAGAATTAGGGGCTGCAGATACTGGGCTAAAACTCACCAGTGCCAGTGTTTACAGCCATGTGTTTATGGAACAAGCCGAGCAGATTTTAAGCTCAAGAGACCCAGCAGCAAACCCAAACGTAAGTGCTTGCTATTCCCTTTGCTGCTGCTAAAAAAGACCTTTTGAAACCTTATGGATGGGAGCTTGAACCATCCCAGAGCCACAGTAAAGGTGGCCTGTTACTTTTTTATACTACAGAAACATTGAAAAAATAATGAAATGGCCAGTTTTCAGCTCTTGGCCTGGCACATGCATTCACAGCAGCTGGGCTGCACACCCATTACTTGCATTTGGGGTGTCAGCCCTTTGCACTGGGAGTGCCAGGCTTGGGGCTCACTCAAGGCTGCCTGTAAACTGGACCAGCATGTAGAACTCACTGGGAGAACAAGGTCATGTTTTAAGGCAACCTGTGGCACTTGGGGTCCTGGTTCCTGTTCTCTGCATGATTCCATTCTCTGCCTCACTTTGCTCCAGGACCGTCAACATGTGCCTCCCAGTGCTGTACAAACCCAAAAGGAGGGTCCCCAGCCAGGGGGGAAAAAGAGCAGGGATGGAGGATGTGGAGAGTACCTTGAACTCGTAGGATTCCTCAATGATGATCTCAAGTTTGGTGTGCTCCCCCAGGACTGGGCGCCCCATCTCTGCGATCCGACGCTCTTCCTCCTCCTTGCTGGTCAGTGGCTGCTTCTCTTCATTCTCCTCTGCAAAGCAAAGAGCCCGTGGGTGAAGCAGGCCCAGCTGGTCACTCTGGATCTGGCTTCCTGTCAGAGGGGGAGGTCAGGAAGCCTCCAGGTGGGAGCGTGAGTGACAGAACAGTGGAGAAGGAGCTCATGGAGCGACAGACAGGATAGTTTTATGAAATGCTATCAGGAGGTCTGCAACTCATCCAACCTCAGGAGGAGTCCCGCTCATCCTGGGGCTGGGGAATAGCTTCTTCCTTGATAATTGCTGCCTCTCCCACAAGGATGTTGGGAAGGGGAAAGATCAGCACTAAGGCTGCTCCATTCCCCAGCACTCTGGTCTGCACTGAGGTATGGTCAGGACAGTTCCACCAGCCTGTTACAACAAGAGAGCACTGTCAGCAGCCCCAGGGCTGAAATGCACATGGAATCTTGGGTGCTGCATCTTTCTGAGCAGGGCTTTGCCTTGGAGAGGGGGCTGGCAGCCAACGCCTGCTGTGATGGTGGGGCTGGAGGAAATAGCACAGATGTAAGGAGCCATCCACAGGCCAGTGCCTGGCTCCAAACCCTGAGAGAGGAGGCAGCAGAGGGGCTACAAGAGCAGTGAAGCAGGTCTGCACCTCCACTGTCATCTCTGCAACCTCTGGGGCATGGGGACTGCAGGCAGCACAGCCTTTGTCACTGTCCCTTGTGCACACCCCACTGAATTCCCTTCCAGTTCACCCGAGGGATGGGCAGAAGAACATCAGGGCTAAAAAGGACTGGAGTTAATCTGTCAGTAGGCAAACGCCCCAGTCAGTCCACGTGAGACTGACATGGTGCCACGCCACAGGTACCTTGGATGGAGACCACGGTGCAAGGAAGAGGATGATCTCTAGCCTGGACCTTCCTGAAGACAGGTTTGCCTATTAAAGTGATCAGCAGGAGATCAGCACGGGGGACTGCACGCACTGCACAAGCTGTCCCCGTGCAGTTAGTGAACTCCACTCCTACGTCACACGGGGTTAGTGCTGCTCCCTTGCTGGCTGCCCCGTGGCTGCTCAGGTGTCACAGAGTAGAGGGAAAGCCCTTCTCCTCCTGCAGGCCAAAGGGACCCACCTTGGAGCCAGAGCCTCCCAAATTTGAATTATTTTTCCAGGGCTCCTGAGGGGCGGCTCTGCAACATGTGGGACCCAGGACCTTCTCGCCCTGCATTGTGCAGCCGAATGAGGGAAGCTTGGCTGGCTCAGGACAGATGAGCCAGCCCTGCTGCTGGGTCTCACCCGTGGGAAGGGCAGGGGCTGCCCATCTGAAGCAGCCATGGGGTCCTGCAGCTCCCCAGTGCTCGGGCACCTGGCTCAGGCCTGGGGTGCGAGGGAAGAGCCCTGTGCACAGGGAGGGGACGACTGGATCAAATGGAGAAGCCCACCCAGCTCCAAGAGATGGAGTGGGGTTGTTCGTCGGGACAGGGCACCCTCCCCGAGGTGGGGTTAGGTGTGTGTGGCAGGCAGAGCACTCTGTGAGAGGACACGGTGTTAATGGGACCGGCCGGGGCGGGGAGGCCGCGGCTCAGCGCCTTCTTACCATTCCAGAGTTTCCCTCCAGGACAGAACAAAAGCAAAGAGGAAACCAAGAGGAAAGAGCGGGGTGAGCATATGGCCATGAAGAGAAAGGAACAGGGGGACAGGGGAAGAGTAGAAATCCATACCTGTGATGGTGAAGCCACCTAGATGAAACCAAAAATAAGAAAAAGGGAGAGAGGCAGAGAGAGAATAAATGAGGATTAGCATTTGCACATCAACACAGACATGTTGGTCCTCCCCTGCCCCACTGTGGACATGGGGGCTGCTCCCCAACACACACCCCAGGGATAGTGAAAGGCCACCTGAACACAGGCTTTTCAACCCACGTCTACAAGCTGCCACCCCTTGGTGTCCAGTATATGTTGTGGAAGGGGTAAAGTAAAGTCCACCCTGGGGCTGCGGGTGCTTTGGGGAACTAGGGTGGCTTTGCTTCCCTCCCCAGCTGCCCTGTCCTGGAAGTGACCAGCAAGGAAATCCAAAGGCTGGTTAGGCTTCAAGTCTCCCCAAGACAGGAGGCAAAGTTCGTACTGTCTGTTCAAAAAGGAGTGGCCAACTTTCCTGTCCAGCCACAAGCATCCCTAAGTGGCCAGGAAATCCCATTTCTGCCACGTCAGTTTAGAGGTGATGGGTTAATTTGCATGGCACAGGTTTGTGTCTCGGGGTGTTGGCAGGTTTGCTACAGTTGGCTGTAACAGCACCACCCCCCAAAAATGCTCCTTTCACCACCTGTTAATATTGGTGACTTTGGGGCTCTACTCTAAGGAAAGATGGGGCATTAGGCACCTGAGCTTACTTAACTAGTGCTGACCACCCTAAAAGAGAATGCTGTGAGCAAAGAAAAACATCAAGCAAAATCGATTGTCTTCCAAAAATACACAAACCAGAAAAATGGAAAGGAAAAATGAATGCGCGCTTACCAAGCTCATTCAACAACAGGGCTGTGAAGGAGACAGAGACAAACACAGAAGAAGAAAAGTAAATGAATAATGAAATCAAAAGGGATATCCACAGAAAGACACCAGATCCCAGGCAGAGATTTCAGATCTGTAAAGCTGCAGGATACCGTTAGTGTTAAGAGAAAGACACTGAAAACAAAGGAACAGAAAGGTTTCATGGGACTGTGGATTTAAAATAAAAACCATCGCAAACATGGGGTGGATATGGGATTAAAAGACACACTCCAAAAAATTCATTTTTCCCCTTTGAATTGTTTGTGCAAGATCTTCCATTGGTCTCGGAGGCAGTCCTGCCCCAGGGGGGGACACAAGATGTCCCATGTGCAGCAGCTACTGGCTTTGACCTCCTCCAGCTGCCTGATGGGGAGCAAGGGCTCCGGCGGCAGCTGCACTTTTGGCATAGATAGCGAGAGAAGAAAAGTCTGTGGCAAGGCTTGGCTCAAGGGTCTTGTTGCTCAACATTTTAGATTTCCAAAACGAAAGAAAAAGCCTCTCCCTTAGTGCCCTGGTGGATCTTGGGCCACACCACAGCCCAGGGGTGACATTTCAGAGATGCTCTCATATCTCTGAGCACACTGCTCCTCCTGCCTTGCTGCTTATTGTACAAAACCAAGTACAAAGAAACAAGTTTAAAAGAAAAAAAATTAAAAATTGCATGGCCAAAGCAGCAAATAGCTGCTTTAAATAGTCCTTTAAAGTTTTGTCTTTAAAGTGGGTTGGCAAGGCTGAACTTCTCTCAGGTTTCCTCAGTTATCTTTGTGACCAGGAAAATGAGAAACTTTATTTCCTTTTCCTTTTAGCTGAAAATTTCAGCTGAGATCTCCAGAGCTGGGACCACAATTTTTAAACCTTGGCTCTGGAAAGCATGTTTGCTCCTGCTGGCCTTGCAAGGCTGAGCCCACAATGGCCCCTGTGGGCAAGGATGGAGCTGAGTTGTCCACGTGTAACTTTATCCTGGCTGCACTGTCTCTGCTCCCCAGATGCCACCAGCACCATGTAATGACACAGACCCCACCTGCAGTGCCTGAGTCATGCCAGTGTGCCTGATTTTTTAGCCCAGTTTTTGCTAGGTAGTCACATGAGCCCGCAGGGAAGCTGGTGGAGGGGATGACGCAGCTGACTTAGCACCTGAGCTGAAGAGGAGCGTGGCACGTCACCACTCTTTGTGGGGACCACTGAGGGCCCTCTCTGTTCTGATCAAATAATGTATTATAGCCCCATCCCTGCTGGAGGGAGAGCTGATGTCCCAGAAACCAGAAAGCAGCTCCGAGACAGACAGACCAGTGTTCTGCAAAGGCTCAAATAATGGTCCATATTTAAAGTAACTCTAAAACTGCTTCTTGCTCAGCCACCAATGGTGTGCAGAATCAGCTGCTGCCATTAATCCCCACTTAATTTTCTAGCAGAAAAAAAATGCACGGGAAAATAGGTGAACTCTATCTTTTTGGGAGGTTTAGCATTTGGTTTAGAAATGTGATAAAGAGGAAATTGTTTCTATTATTCCTGTGAGAAGCTATTATCCAATGCAGAGCCATGAAAACTTCATTTGAGCATAACCTGATTTACCTAAACTGATTGCATCTCATGGTGTTACCTACTTGGGCTGTGATTTTCGTCTATTTTCAGATCCCAGTGCCAGTATAAAAAGGCTAAAATTACTGCTCTGGCCATGCATTTTATTTCAAGTGAAAGCTGTTTTATCTTCTGATAAAAATGATGCAGCGCTGCCCTTTTCACTTGTCGAGGCTGGATGTTCTCTTTGATTAAATGAAGGTGCAGCAGGGCAGCACTCCCAAAATGTCTCAGGGGGCTGGTGACACTCCTTGTCCCCTGCCCAGGTGCTCCGGGGTGGCCCCAGGAGCACACCTCGCTCCCTGGGGCCCTGCTGAGTGGGATGGAGTCCTCTCCAAATGAAAGAGGAAAGAAAACAGAGCAAAAAGGTGCAGCGGCCAAGCTTCGAAGGAGGGAGGGCAAAACGGCCAGGAGCCACAGTGCGAGGAGAAAGGAGTGTGAGAGTAGGGAGACACAGAGAAAGCGGCAGCGTCTCGAGAGCTGGTCTGGTTTTACTCTCACACCTTTCACTCCTCGTCGTAGCCACACCGGATCCCCAAGCACAAGGAAGAAACTGCACTCTTTCTCATACTCCTCACGGTCAAGTACTCTAAGGGTAATGAATTTCCTGTGGGAACACAAGACAAAGGCAAACACATGATTGGCATCGCACACACATGCAGGTCACGTCCGCCCGGTGCTGTGGTGACAGAGATGGTTGGGTGGGGGAAAGGGGCTGCACATCCCCCCACGGGCATATGGGGAAGGGCAGGAGCATCCTCACCACCCGGCCGAGGCTGTGCCTTGGGGGTCTGGGGAAAGGCTGTGTTCAGCGGGGATGGGGAGTGGCCTTGCTCCTGCCCTTTTCCATAGGCACTGGGGATGTGAGCTCGGTGTTGCAGGTGCCAGACATGAGTGAGCCAGACAGGGACACACAGGCTGGGCTCAGCCCCGGAGCACGTCCCCCACCTTTCTTCTCACTCATCTCCACCAGCCGGGGCTCCCCGATCTCTAGGTAGAAGGTCTTGTTTTTCTCATACTCCTCATCATCTATCACCTTGATTGATATCGTTTTGCTGGAACAGAGAAGAAGAAATAGAGATTCAAGAGTAAGGGGGGAAAAGGGAGGAGGAGAAACAGGTAGCAGAACAGGAGAAGGAGAAGAAGGCAGAGGAGGAAGGTGGAAAGAGCAGGAGAAGGTGGCTGTGGACAGAAAACAGTGGTTTTGGTGGCACAGGCTGGAGGGACAGCACAGCCAAAAGCAAAGGGCAGGAGCCGATGGGCCAAGCTTGCCTCAGGATGGGCACGGACCACAGAGCACCAGCAGCCTGCAGCTGCCATCCTGCCTGGCACGGCCAGAGGCCATGGCTGGGTGTGACACAGCCTGGGCCAACCTTCCCCAGAGGTGTCTTGGCAAGACATGTCCCTTTCCAAAATCCTGTGGTATCCAACAGCCCCTTGACAGCTTGCACACGTTGCATGGGCACAAGCACAGACCAAGCCCCTGGAAGCACAACGCACTGCTCAAGCTTGGGCATGAAAGAGGCTCTGTCTCCCTAGGCTCAGCAGATTCATGATCAACCTCATGATCAGCTGCTCAGTTTGGGCTTTGGAGGCTCTAATTTACAAGCTTGAAAGGGATGTTGCAGTTAGGACTTTTTTCTGTGAAGGGAATGTAAAGGAAAAAGGCCCTTTCTGGTTAGGGCAGGCACATGGAAAGCTTCACCGATGGTGAGATTTTACTTTTAAAACTTTACTTTAGAAGCAGCACATCCTTTCCCAAGCCTCCAAGGTTTAGTCCTCTCCTGCTGGAGAGCTGAACAGCAGTTCCCTCTCACATGACCCGAGGTTGCTGAATTTGCCTCTGGAACATCACCAGGACAGGTCCAAAGGCAGAGTCACCGCTCAGAGCACAGCCACAAGCACACACCACAGAAGCTGAAAGCCTCACAGGAGGCCATGGCCACCGGGAGAGAGATCTGCTCCTTGAACCACCCAATAGAGTAAAAATTGCTCTTCCAGTGGAAAAAAATTAGCACAAAAGTTTTTCAGCTCTTTTCAGGGACTCACAGAAACACCTGGCTGAAAGCTGCTCACCAGGTGACCAAACCTGAGGTAGAAACATGGGGTGGTGGACCTGTGCTACTGTGGTCCTGCTGTGCAAAGTCCTTGCAAAGACAAGAGAGACAGAAATCCAGCGGCCTCTGCTCCTCCCTGGAGTGCTGTGCTCCTCCCTGGAGTGCTCTGCTCACTGTCACGGCATTGCTGTGGGGACAGGACCTCCTCCTGGCTCTGACCTCGACCCAGATGAGAAATAAGGAGGAGTAACAGCACAAAACAAAAAAGCCAAGGCAGTGACTGTCTGTAGCCCTCTGCTTGCTGCCGGCCTTCTGGCTGGGTTTGCTTTCCCCCCGTGCTCCCCTGACAGCACTGCCCTCCTGTGAATGCTTTTACCTAAACCAGCTTCCCTGTTGCTCCCTCCCTGCCCAAGCCTGAATGCCCCGTCCTTCGAAGAAATGTTTCATGTCCCATCCCTGGCTCCCCTGCACTTTCCATGAGCACCCAGCACAAGCTGAAGCAGCCCCAAGGCTGCTCCAATATATGAGGAAGGAGGTTCTGCTGTTCCTGGCAGGTTGCAGCACTGGAAACCCATAAACATGGAAGAGAGCCACGCGCTAGGGGAGTGAAATGGAGGCCACACTGCCGTAATTTCTGGCTTTCTCCCCTCCTTGCACATCTGCACTGGCCACCCAGAGCCCCTCTGTTAAGCTGACAAGTATTTGGCAGCAGAGTCAACATCTTCTACGCATTCAGGGTAAACACCTCGAGCACTCGGAGGAACAGCCAGGATGATTTCTTGTGCTGTTTGCTGTGAGTCAGAAGTGTATTAAGTTTGCCCTTCATGCTTATAATGAAACCATTTACTCAAGAGCAAGTGATGGCTGTGGAAAGTGCAACAATGCAGCACGGCTCAGTGTAATTGTATTTTATAATGAATTATCTGTAATAATTTGTTCAGTTTGTAATTATTGCTGCAATAGGTTTGCACACAGGAAAAATGGTTACCAAGCAGGCAGCTGATCTTGCTTTGCGTTGATGAGTTAGGGGAAATTATCATGTATTAAAAAACTAATGAAGGATATAAAAATGCTCTCAGTTAAGCTTTCAAAGAGAACCTGATAAAATTACCGGAATGGCACGATTTCAGAAACATTACTAACAAAATCAATAATTTTTCTGACAACTCCCATTAAAATGTGCACTGCATCCTGGCCTCATGCAGGAAAAAAACGCTCAGGAAAGTTAATTAAGAGAGGTGCCTTCTTAAATTCTGAGGGCAGCAGAGGCTCAAGACATAAACTTCCTACGGTGTGCTCTGGCTTGCCATGTGTGGCACTCCTCAAAGCCCCACAAAATAACTCTCTCTCACAAAAAGAAACCTGGGTGCCAATTAAAAAAATACGTTTCTGATGCTTAGATTCAACACCGATAGGTCTTCACCGAGTAAAGCAGAATAATGGGGCTTTAAGTGCCACTGCCAGGAGGTGGTGGTGTTATGCAGTTTTCCAAGTGATCATTCCAGGGGGGGAACAAGTGCCCTGTGCTGGGTATACTTGTGCGCTGCTGCTGTTTCTGCTGCACAAGGCTGCTGGGAAAACGGGCAGGCAGAACAAATGGCAAGGCTGCTCCCTGGGTGAATTTCCAATCAGCAAAAATTGCTGAGGCAAAATTTGTCCCTGGGATGAGACTGCAATCCTGGAGGAAAGGATTACCTCCTAATGGTGTTTGAGAAACAGCAAGGATGTGAAAATAACACAGGCTATTCTTAGAGCGTGCCTGATCTCCATCACAGCCTCCTGCCTGCTGCAGAGCCCCTTCCCAGGGCCCGGCACACGCGTGGCAGGGCTCGGTCAGTGCAAAGGAGGAGGGCCAGGCAGCTGCACCATTTATCCTGTGTTAGGGTAAGGCCTGCTTTCTACATCAATCTAGGACAGGCACTGACGTCCCCCGGCTCTTGCTGCACCCTTCGATGTGGTCCCTGCTTCTCACGCCTCTCCCAGGCAGAGATGTGCTGTGGCTGTGAGGGTGTGAGCAGCATCCAGCCCCCAGGGGCTTTCCTTGCATTCCAGGACGTGGTGGGAATGAGGCGGAGCGTGGTCAGAGCCAGGACAGCTGGCTGAGGCTCACGGAGCAGCCACAGCACTGGGTGCAGCACCTGAGCTCCCTGTCCCTGGTCTTTCCCAGCTGGACAGCGCGGGATGGGGAGACCAAAGTCCCCGCGGCACAAGCACATCCTGAAATTTGCATTTAGGATCTTTCTCTCCTGTGGCTGAGGGGCTCTTCCAGAACAAACTGTGATAATGTATAACAGAAAACCAAAGGGACACATATCAGCACCCTGAAACTCCCCATGCCACGTCACTGCAGGGCCAGGATCCAGGAGTCCCAAATCCATAAGGAAGAGGGAAAATACCAAAGGATTAAAGCAAAAGATTAAGCAGCCTCTAAACCATAAAACATATTCTTCATCTCATGGGAATCTGAGGTCAACACAGGGGGTGTTTCCATGCTGTCCCTTCTACACAGAGGCCTAGAATCAGCTTTGATTTGGGGCTGACAGTGGCATTTTTGCCATAACCTAATGTCTGCAGCAGCTGGGTATTTAAGCCAAACACTCAGGATCCCATGAGTGCAAAACACCACAGCCTTTGAAATACCTGGATTATTTCTTTCCTCTTTTGACCCTCAGTCACGCTGCAGGTGGGAAAGAACAATTTCTGGAAAATCTCTCCAACACACGAGGATAGAGGCCCTGTGTTGATACAAACCACCAGTCTTGACACACCTCCCTCTCCTTTCCTCCAGTGATACCACGGGGCAAGTTTGCAGCAAACCACGGCTGCTGCTGCTGGGGTTTTCCTTCCACTGGTGTTGGATCCATCTCACCTGAGCTAAGGAGCCCTGCTCTGGCACGAACACTGAGGGCATCCATGACCCATCCGACTGTCCACGCTTCTGTACCAGAAGCTGCACTTTCCTGAGTCTGCAGTCAAAGCAGCTGCTGAGGGAATGAACTTCATCTCATCTCTGTGTACTGGAAATCAAAGAGTAAACGCGTCTTGCAGAATTGCAGCTCCAGCTCTTCTCCTCTTGCAGGCATCCAGCAGCAACAGGAGAGGGGTGGTATCTTTGTGCACGTGTCATACAAAGCTCTGCCCTCGCTCCGAGTCCAACGCCCTCCATCAGGACTTAGTTTTCATCTCAAACCACGCTACTTCATTCAAACTGAAGAGGTCTTTTACCACAGCATTCCCACACAACCCTCAGTTACAACAGCCCATGGAAAAGTCCTTTTGGCTGGAGATGCTCTAGGGATGGGGATCCAAGGGAAGAGCTGCTACACCAAGGTACAATGGCAAAGGCAGGGCAGGAAGAGAACCAATGCTTGGACCAAAATGCCAGCTGGGAAGGGCACCCTGTGAGCAATCTCATGGACATGCAGGGACAGGAATATATGTAATGAGCTAGGACAGTCTAGCACAGGGTGACAGGAGCAGGACAGAGATCAACAGTGACATATTTCTCTGCAAGTATTTTTTTGACCACAGGAGAGAAGATGGGCGCAGCAAGGGGCAAAGATGAAAGGATCTGGGACTCCCAGACTCTCCTGCCTCCACTGGCCTTTTCCCTCAAGGGATCAACTGGCATCAGAAATGATTGGTGTGGATCTCCCTGGACCTTTGCATTCGTTTTGAACTTGAATATCTGCACAGCCATGGCAAACCTGTGGAAATACTGAGTATATTTGCAAATATACTGCCATTCCCAATCTACACTGCAATGCTTAGTTCCACGAAATGGCAGGAACTCCTCTCCTGGCTCAGATGAGCAACCAGCATTGCAAGGATCACGGGAGCTTGGAGGGCATCAGCAGTCAGCTCCGGAAAGATGCAGACAGGACACACTGGAGGACAGGGAACATCATCCAGGGCAGTTCTTGAAAAGGCCAGATCTCTGGGAGCAGAGATGTCTCAAGTCCAGCACTCACTTCCTTAGCTCTCTTTCAGAACCGTAGTCATGCCAGAGCTGGAACAGCCAAGAAGTTCTGCACCAAGTCAGTAATGGTGTCTGCAGTGGGCTAGGAAAATGATAATCTCTAAGCACACAACCAGCTCCTAGAGCAGTCAGTAACAAGCTTGCCCATGAGAACGTGCCACACTGCTGCTGTCTGCACAGACACTCATTCCTGAATCAGTAGAGGGAATGATGCACTTCCACAGCTTGTCACCCATCCAGCTTCCACTGATCACCCAGGAGAGCTACAGGAGTAGCTCGGAGCACGTTCAACTGCAGGTTCAGAGCCACAACACCAGACTGGGCAGTCAGGAGTGGGTTGTGCTGCCTAAGCCTGGTGCTGCCAGCCCTGATGTCCCAACAGACTGGCAGTACCCACCCAGAGGGCCATGAATTACAGTGAGGGGACAGCCACGAGGGACACATGTTCTGGAGGTGACATTGCAAAGCCACATCCATCGGCGCTGCCTGTCCTAGCACGCGCTCCCCGACTCCCACAGAACCCTGCCACATTGATTTCTCGTACATCTGCCTGTCAGCCAGCCACTTAATTAGCTGAAGTTAGAGCTCGACATGAGAGATGGGCACGTGGCTTGGGAAGCCTCGCACAGCCCGTGTGGTCACTGAGCACTGGGCAGTGCCTGCGCAGAGGGCCTGCGGTGGGGCACCACATGCCAGGGGAAAGAAAGCTCCCAAACAATCATCATCATCATCATCATCCTCCTCATCATCCTCATCATCCTCATCATCATTCTCACAGCTAGGCACCACCTGAGCTAGAGGGCAGGGCCATGTAAATGGGCCTCAGCCACAGCAAGGAGCCTGGACCAGCTGGAGCCAACCACCAAGAGCAGCTTCCCTGCTCAGATTCCTGACAGATACTCGAGGAAGGAAGTTGCTTCTTGCTGGGAAGGCAAAGGAGATGATGGGGCTTTTCTTCCACCAGTTGACAACAAAACTGCACCTTATGGTGAGGAGGTGGCAGCCTCACGTGCAGAGAGACACCCAGGTCCGTGGTGGAGGTGTTTGTCCCAGCCACAGGGCACGTGTGTGTGGTGGGGGACACAGGAGGGTAACGTGACACCTGCTCAGCCAGCGCAGGGACAAACCTTCCTGAGGGACAGAAGAGGGGCAAAAATGGGCCAGCTTACGTGAATGACCTTGTGCCACACGTGCTTTTAGCTGTTCCACAGTGGTCTCTGACAGAGGAGAGGGTTCATCAGGGTTTCTGTCCCTGCTGACGGGTTCCCATCTGTGTAAGATGTCCCATGAGTCACCCACGCAGGATCCTTTGCCGAACCAAGCCTTGCTGACATGAAATGTCTGTACTTAATGAAAATCTTGCCTGCAGCGCACTGCAAACATGACAGGGAGGGAAAAGGAAAACCTGCCTGAAACGAAGCATGACGCACGCTTTGGGAAGTGTGGATGTGAGCTGATCTGATGTGGCAGCTTGGTTTGCTGGTCCAGCAGCCCAGGTCTGCATGGGGCTTCACAGTCCAATGCCTCCCAAAACTGACCGAGCACACCAGCCTGGACACTGCAAGCAAGGGGAGGGGGAAGTGGGAATGGTCCCTCTATACCTTCCCCCTACCTCTGGAGCCAAAATTCATCTTATTTCCTTGTATGCCCTCCACCTCTTTCCCCAAGGCCTCCTGCATCAATCAGACCGCAGGGCAGTGTTGTGATTTCCATGTCTGCATAAACCAACTGCTCCTCTGGCCTCGGGATGCGCTGAGTTTAAATGACAACATACGGCTCAAATACATAACACCGTCCTGCTCCAGAGCATCCCTATCAGGAAAATCCTGGAAAAAGATCCAGCCTGCTCTTGCTTGGCCTTGCAGAAACACAAGGCATGAGAGGTGGTCTGCAGAGACAGGAAGACTGAGGGCTGTTGCTGCTTGAATAGCTGGGAGATGACAGGCACAGCTGATGCTCAGTGTCTCAGAAAATACTTTTCAGGAGCAACGATTGCCAGGTAAGATGATTTCACATGCCAGACTGAATGCTGCTTGACTCTCTTCCTAGGAAGACCATATTGAGAAGGATTTGTCAGATCAGAAATGTTTTTCTGGCGAATCCTCAATGTTTGCTCTGATGTGACTGTGAATTCTGTGCTCTGACTAATGCACTTCATTCATCTGCCAGTGTCACATCTTGCAAAGGACCAGCTGGGCAAAGATGAATGGCACTCTCTTGATCTGACCCAAACCGGTGCCTGAGCCTTTGGTCATGCTTAAATGTTTCCACAGCTCCAGCTGTGGCCTCCTCTTCCGTGGCTCTGGATGTGGTGACACCAGGACAAAACTGTTTTTCCTGCTTTTTCCCAATCTCATTGCCATGCATGTCTAGTGATGGCGATCCACAGTCCTCAAAGCTCCCAGAGTGCCTGCTGGAGGCAGGATCCCTGGGGGATCAAACAGGAGAGACCCATCTAGATCTGTGTCTGGAGCTCCAAGGACAGCCTGCACAAAGAGTGCAATACCACTGATGACTAGGAGAGAAAACACATTTGATGTGAATTTGATCAAAAACACCCCCAGCAGCAATTTCTTAAGGTTCCCAGGAAAGCTGACAAAGTAGAAATAACTTCTCCCCTGGCTGTGCACAGCCCTGCCCATGCCAGCTGAAAACTGCATTAGTCCTGAAAAATCCAGCCAGTGCTGCAAGCAAAGGATTGACTGCCCAGGGCTCAGCCCAACCTGACATCCTTGCTCTGTACAAAACCCTGCAAATCCCACTTCTAAGCCTACAGGGTTACGAGCCAAAATCTGGCATTTCCCCCCATTCTGCCTTTCTGGGATTTTCTCTCGACTGACCTGGCTGGGCAGTCAGGTCTGTGGGTAGTGCAGGCAGGTAAATAAGGGGACAGAAAATTGGCACAGAGTTGCTTCTTGCATCCAAATACACAGCCAGCTTTTCTTTGCAGCCAGGTTCCCCCTCATGATGATAATTGCTCTCACCTTTCAAATAAATACGAGTTGCTCTTCCCTGTGTGCACCTGGATAGCTGCCATGACAGTGCTCCTCAAACAGGAGACATCACTCCTATTTAAATGGCTTTTGGCCTCCACAAAATGAATTTCAACGAGCAACTGCCAGCAAAAAGGGCATTTCTGCAGTTCTGTGAATCATTTAGCAAACTTTGCTGAGTTAAACCTGACTAAACAAAGCAGAGTAATACCAGAAAAAACCCCAGAAATAATCGGTCAGTGTCTAATAGCATGGCTTCAGCATCAGGAATCAGGATTCAAGGAAGCCCAACATACACGTGCTGTGCATGAACTGCTCCAGCACTGCCACTAAAGCAAGACTTTGTATCAATCCTGGCAGCGCTTCCCTCCCAGGGAAGGCACATTTCAAATCCTGCTTGCCTGGGTTTCAGGGCGAGGGAGAATTTCCCTTCTTGTTCGGGAAGACACTTGACAAGGAGCCTTGATTGTGCCCTGCTACTCTGCCAGGGCTGCTGACAGCCAGCTCTGCTGCTGGAAAAGCAGCTGTACACGGGGAAGAAGGAGAAGACGAGGAATGCTCAGTGACAGCAGAGGGCATGCCACAAAAATTCAAAGGGCAAACATCAATACAGAATGTGCAGGTCTGCTTTCAAGAGCAGCATCCACCATCATTTTAGCTTCATGTTCAGCCAGGCATGTGTCTGATTCCTCTTATTTGATGGCTGGCCCCAAAGACCAGGCCCCGATTTTCCAGACACGCCTCCAAAATTCTTGGCATGGTGACCCAGCTGCAGGATCAAAGCCTCCAGATGGTGTGGCAGGAATAAACACTTCACCATCACTACATTTATCATCCCTTGCCCAGTGAAGGATGCGAGGCACTGTTTCCAAGGCTTGGACAGCAATGTCACACCGAACTTTTATTAGGAGAAGTTGTAAGTTGTCTCCTGTCAGGGTTCTGGGGACGCTCAAGTGGAATGCTCACATTTTAGCAATTTAGGTGACTGGGTGCAGAGTCCACTCCTGGTCCACACTCTCTTTGGCAAGTCCCCTGTGCTGGAACAGTGTCAGAGGTTACCCGATGGTATAAAAGATGTGAAGGGTCTGGGTGCCAGCACATGAAATGCTGTCATTATACAGGCTTGAAACGTCAGGAATGCTCATTTCTGAAGACCGCCACCCAACCTGAGAGCTACACCCCAGTGCTTTGCCATGCTGTCACTATGCCATGAGGCAAGCCCTGCCAGGGAGGTGATACAGATCTTGCATTCTTGTCCTTTCTATCCAGGGATGAAGCCAGCAAGCTCAGACCATGCCCCACAAAGTATTCAGCCACCCTCAGAGAGGGGCTGGGCTGCTGCTGGGGCGATACTGCCTTAAGCAGTGACCATTTTGGACCATTAAGTCAACAGATGACCCCCAAATCTCAAGTCTGCACTAAAGGTGCTGCTTTATGTATTCACACTGCTATTTCCATCCGTTGGGGATGGCTCTGGCCAAGGAAAAGCATGTGCTAGGGTTGAGTGCCAGAAGTGGGGTTCTTTGTCTCCAGCCCAGCAAATCTTCAGACAGCTTGGTAGTTGATTGGTTTGGGGTTTTTTCCCCCTCTTCCTTTTCAATGACTTCCATCTCCAGAGGGAAGATGAAAAAAGTGTGTCAGTTGAGATGGGATTTTCCCCCTGTCTCTTCTAACGCCTCCAGGTCTTTAGGAATTTCCAGGGGTTTATGCCCTTACCCTCACAGAAACTGCTCCGAAAAGACTGAAGGACGCCAGTGTCCTCGAGCAGGTGCTCGAAGGTGTGCAGGGCTGTGGGCCTGGGTGGAGGGTGCTGCCACAGCAAGGAGCCATTCCCTGCCCCTGCTGAAGGGTTTTGCCACTCCGGTGGCTGCAGCACCCTGACAAGGGCCATTCCAATGGAGTTTCCCTGCTGCTGGACACTCTGGAGGTCAGGAGCATGTGGGCAACCTCAAGAGCCACCAGTCACATTATAACTGATGCACCACCTGTTTACTGCCAAATAAATTAAGTTGTGAAACATGTCCCTCTCAGCTGAAACTCTGTGCATAAAAGCCCTTTGAAAGAGACACCAGGTCTCCTGGTGATCCTGAAGTTCCCAGTGATCCATGAGGTTAAAGCCTGTGGTGGGAGCACAAAAGCAAACACAGGTTTGCCAAGGATCCCTCCCAGTGCTGAGATAGGCAGGAAACCAATTCGATGAGGAGGATGAAAAAAATCCTGCTTCTGTCTCCAGTTACCAAGGAGATTGTTCAAACAAAGCTAAAATAAGAGGAACCAAGTGGCCAAGAGAAACGTGAGAGTGGAAGAGCACTTGAAGGCTTTGTGACGGCTTTGCTGCTGAACAGGCTGGGCAGGGTGCCTGCGATGGACTCAGCCTTGGCCAGCAGCAATTCCCCTCTTCCCAGGGGAAAACGTCCATGTTTTTGGTTTGCATGTACCTGGGTGAAAATGGCCAGGAGCTTTTAAAAATGGCCGTGCAGAAAAGTCCCTGCCCACAGAGGTTTCAGCCACGTGCCAACCCCACTGATGGCAGCTGTGGCAGCAGGACACAGCATTCGGTGGCCTCAGCCTGGGCCTGTGTGTTCAGGTTCTCAGGGGAGATCTCCCTGTGGGAGCAAACTAAATCCAGCTCTGTGTGGGGCTAAAACTGACACCCTCTGTGGCCAGCTCAGCAGCTCCAGTGCCTGTCCATGAGATCAGAGGGCCGGCAGATACATGGAATACAGGATGGAAAAATCCTACTGCAGAGCCCCGTGGACACACACGTGCTGGATTTGCTCCTGTGACAGTCACAGGATCACAGAATCATTTAGGTTGGAAAAGACATCCAAGATCATCAAGATCCACCACTAAAGGTGAGAAGACAAACACCACCAGATAGTACACGAAGGCAGGGCTTTCTCCAGCCCCACCTCACACCAGGGCTGCACAGGGGCTGCCTCAGGTCCAGCTGCACATTTCTCTTGTGCTGGGTACTGCAGATGTTACATGGAAGTGGCAATTCCCACACAAATCCCAGAGCCCGTAAGCTGCTTTGATCCCTCTGCAATCCTTAGCTAAGGCAAGGAGAGGGAAAACTTCACAGATGCTGTTTCTCCAGCAGATCCTCATACCTTACACATGCTCATCTGGATGCCTGGTGCAGTCAGGGCTGAGAGTTAAAGGCAGTGCCTGTTGTTAAGCTTGCCCACGACTTTCCACTATTTTAGAGTCTGTCTCAGCTGCTTGGTGCTTTGCCAGACTTTAGCCATTCAGAATGAAACTTTCCATGTAGAGTGGCCACTGCTGAGAGAGTAATGAAAAGCCCCACCATCTCAGCTTTGGGAAAAAAAAATGCTGCTCTGCCCATGCAAACATTTTTTTCTCAAACACTATATTGAGTAATTCTCTCTTCCTTATGCTTTGCTGCAGAGGACAAAACTTAGCAGAAGGATCTCTCTCTAGTGCTCAGGATGTGCCAATTTGCTTAAATTAGACCAAGTTCTAAGACTCTAAAAACTTGCAAAATGCGTAGGCTTCTTCAAACTGGCAGCTCAAAGTCTTGGAAGATTTAATCCGCTCTGGAAATGCTCCATTCTTTCCCAGTGCCAAACCTGCTTTTGCACAGGCTGTGCCCTCAGTGGGGCTTTTCCTGTGCCTGGGAGCCGCTGGGGAGCTGGGAGCTCTGGCAGCAGCAGGAAAGCTGGCTGGCCTGGGTACCCATGGCAGGGCCAGCCAGGGGGCCTGAGAAATTCCACAGCCGTGCCTCCCCTTCTCCTCCTCCTCCTCCTCCTTACTGCTGGCCTCTGAGCTGTGAATGTCTCCAGGCACATGGACTCTGCACCACAGACCTTGCATCCTTGCGGCAAGGATGACGGGCTCTCTGCAGTATTTTTGGTAGCCCTCCTTAGCAGCTTGTGCTAGGTAAATGATGAAGCTTGCTGGGACATTGACACTTGCTCCTTCATACCCAGCCTGGGATCTGCAGGGGATGATCCTCCTTTTCTGTCCATCCTGAGCCTGAGCTCGACTTAGTGAGCCAGGGCTGCTGGGGAAAGCCAGAGTTTATCTCTGTCCGAAGCACTTGGCTGGGCAGGTGGAACCTGCTCCTTGTGCTGTGTTCTCTGGCTGCACGTGGAGTGATTCTACAAAAACAAAAAAACCCTGGTGCTCCTGGGAAGGGCAACTTAATACCAGAAGACTTAGAAGCATTTAAAGCATGAAGAAGTGGAAACACACCTCAGTACTGTGCTCAGGAGTTTCCCCCTAGTGGGGGCCTGGTGGGAACCACTGGGAAGGTTCAGGAGTTGTTGGGTGGAAGGAAGGCAGGAGGGAGGCCAAGGGGAAAATGGTTTCCCAGGGAGTCCTCCCAGTGCAAAGCTGGGGATGGGGAGAGAGAGAGATAGAAGCAAAGCTAGCTTGAGCTGCCTTTGGCTCCAGAAAGCCTCCCTAGTGATGGCAACTGCAGTATTATAAAAGTAGCTTTTCAGAAGTGTTCTAAAGACACTGTCAGGATCCAAGGAAGCCGCAGTAAAGTGTAGTAAGAGGAAACCAAATTGACCAAAACAACCAGCCAGGAAATACAAGCTGCCTTTTGTATCTTGCCCCTCTTCCTCTCTGACACTCATTTGCTTTTCCTTCAAGCATGGACAAGTGCTCTTGTGGGGCTATTAATGCTTTCAAAGAGGAGAATGAAATCTCAGCTGGAGACTCCATTCAAAGACAGGCTGAGGTTCCCTTCCAAATGCTGTGCAATGCAGCCCCCCTGCTGTCATTCATCACATCAATTCACATCATCTCATCATGATACCTACTTTCCTATTGAATATCAGGATGTCAAACTGACCATGAGCATGCTTATTTACTACAGTCAGGTAGGGATCCTCTAGTAGCCGCACACAGTTAAGTTTTATTTTCTCACCAGTCTTCACATTTTAAAGCTATTTAGGTTAAATTAAACCCTAACCACCGCAGGGCTCAAGCATGATGAGTGAGGGTTTCTGGTCATGTGCATGAGTGTGATGGGCCAGAAGCTGCAAGAGCACCCAAAGACTCAGCCTGCGGTACCATCATGTGCAGCAAAATGTGTGGGGATCCGGACCAAAGCTGAAGAGAGGGGCTGTGAGGCTGCACAGCCCAGTCAAACTTCCCCCTGCTGCAGTCTGCAGCATGTTTTGATCGTATTTCAAAACAAATGGGGAAAATCTCAGCAGAGAAGCAGGGGATGAAGCTCCAGAAGAGCTCCGAGTGTGGCAGCACCAGGAGAGCCGGGGTGAGCCCCAGCTCTGCGTGCACAGGGCTCATGTGTTCGGCTGAGCCGAGGAGCCCAGGGGCAGCTGCAGCAGCCTTGGAGCCCCCCCTGGAAGTGAACATTTGTTCACAGTTGCTGTTTCCCCACAGGAACCGTGGCAGAGCACAATAGCAAAAGTCTCTAATTTTATTGGCACTACTCAGGGAAGATGTCAGGGCATGGAAAAAACCAAAACCAACCCCAAAACCTTAAGTATTTGGAATGGTGCTGTATGTATTTTCTGAGAGAAATTTTCAATTTGCTGCCTCCTTTTCTGAGAGCTGGACAGTGTATCAAAAAACATGTTTGGGGTTTTTTTGTTTGTTTTTTTTTTTGTTTGGTTGGGGTTTTTTGTTTGTTTGTTTTTTTTAAAAAAGAACCCTCTAGCAATGGTCTTTATTGTTTTCCAATTCATAGCTGCCAGAGAGCCTGGAGGATTATTCTGTACAGAGCTATAAATGATGCCCCATATTAATGATTGCTTTCACTGATCTTGGGAGGAAAATTCCAGAGTGACTCGTGAAGATGAGATTTCCATTTCTACATCTCCAATAAACAGCTGCATGTCAAAATCCTAGAAATAGGCAGACAGAATATTTCCCAGCTCCCAGAAACCCACATAAAAATGCCCAAGGTATATTCCAAGTGGACAACGATTTGCATGCGGTGGGCCCTGCCAGAAAAGCAGCAAACAAAAACGATTTCCAGCTGATGAGCAGAGAACCCTGCACCATCCTTGGGCAAGGCAGCAAGCCCCAGCATGAGGGGAGACCACAGCTTTTCCAGAGGGGCAGAAAATGCCATTGTTTCCCACCTGAAACAGCTGTGCCATAAAAAAAGTCAGAGGGAGGCTGGTTTGGAAGCTGAAGATGGCAAGATTTACGTCTGATTCATAGAAGATCTGCGTACAGGCACGGAGTTCTCTGTGTTTGCTGTGAGGCAGAGCCATCTCACGTCAGCCCAGTCACTTCCCTGGTACACACCCGGTGTCCCACAAACAGCAGGGCCATGTATATTTAATAGGCTCAGGCGCACACACGCACAGCCCGCAGGCGCTCAGCCCCAGCACTTGTGGCCTCCTTGCTGGCTTGGGTTGCTTTTGCCTTTTCAAGCCCAGAGCAGCCCCGTTTCCCCTCCGCAGGCCGTGGTCACCAGCCAGCCACAGGTTGGGGTTTGTTTTCCAGCGCACTCAAGCCCTGTGAACACGGTGTGTGGAGAAGGGCAGCGCCACAAGCAGCACGAGCCTGTTTGCTGATGTGATGGGACGTACGTACACCATGAGTTTTGTCCTTTATTAGGCCTCCTCTATCCACTCTATTATTCATGGTTCCAGCCTCGTTTTCTCAAACTGCAGGGAAAGCCAAGAGCCAATCAAGATGAGTAATTTTTGGGCTGGCACCCTTCACCCGCCAGCACACCACGGAGATGCACTGGGTGCCAGGGGAGCCAGGATTTCCATTCCAGGGCTGTTACGAGCTCTAGAAAAATGAGCAATATCCAGGAAAATCAGGACCAGCTGTGAAAGCTGCAGCCGTTGGGAAAAAATTTGACAAGCCTGCAGGGCTTCCCCTCTTCTAGCATGTTGATAGCTACAGGAAACAGACACTTTTTAAAGTTTTCACAACCAGGTTTCAGGAGGACCCATCAGCTTTACTAAATATAATATTTCACTCTGTGAGCCATTATTTATTTATTTCTCTTGGGCCTGCTGTCCCCACAAAGCTGCCTGGAAGTGAGGAAACTTGGCCTCACTGGCCTTACTGCATTTCAGACTGAAGCAATGCTCTGGATCTGCAAGCCAAAGGAAAACAGAAGTCAAGTTAAAAATATGCACATATTTTTGTGCACATATATTTGCAATTATTCTTTGTGGCAAGGGTTTGGGGATTTTTTTTGCTTTCATTGCATTTATAGACCCTCTTTCCAAATCTGATCCTTAGAGAAACATGTTTTGTTACTTTATCCAGCAAGCATTATGGCATTTTGACTTGGAAAGGGACAGGCCATTCCACAGACAGAACTGCAGGAAGGCCCTGGCAGAGAGGATAAAGAAGGCTGGGAAGTGAGGTATGTGCAGGGCCTGTTTGAGCTGCTTGTAGCTGCTAATTTAATAAAGATCTTTGCACAAGATCCATGTATTGATGCACCCAAGCTAGGTGCCATTTGGTGAGTGCATCCAGGTGCCAGTTGATTTTTTCCTACTCTCTCCAGGCTGTTTGGTTCAGCTACGTGCTGCGGTACCAAGTGGGTTTGTCCAGCTCCTCCACGTGAACATTAGAAGTGCCCAAATGCCTCAGAGGAAAGGAAAATGATTGACTTTGGAGCTGGCTGTGTACACCAGCCATTTGCACCAATTTGCATGAGATTTGCATTTCATCACTAATCACTCCTCAAATGTGTGGAAAATGTGGTTTTAATCAGCTGACTGTGGGCAAACAAAGTAATCTCTCTCTCAGTTTTGAGCCAGTGACCTTCTGGCCCGCCATCAGAAGTGACATAAATTGCCACTTGGATGGCCTGGGCTTTTCCCAGGCAAGCCAAGACAGCCTGGAGACACCAGGGCACCCTGCTCTGCCCATCCACCCTCCTCTGGTTCCCTCTCCCTTGCAGTGATAATTTCTCCTAGGAAGAGAGGCACAGGACTCGTCCCAGAGGTGCCAGGACCGATGGATTTGCTCTCAGCAGCCCCCTCCATCACTGGACAGTTTGGTATGTCCAGGGGACAGCATTCAGGGTGTTACGAAGCCAAACACAGTGGATCGCCAATGCACACTCGTTTTCCTGCCTTGCCTCCCTCCCTGCCCTCTCCTTGGGAAGTCCATGATGGCCTGGAGTTTTTAGCCACGTTCAAAAATGCATTTTGGCATAGTGTTGCTATTAGACATTAGAAAGGTCTGGCCTGCCAGCAGAATTCTTGGGACACAAGTGGATGTTCGTGAGCCTGGGGCTGAGACATCCAGCAGAGAAATCCCAGCTCTGCTTGTGACGGACTGTATGAGGTCTCAGGAGAATGAGCCAGGCCAACATTTCGTCGCAGCCTTTGGAGGAGGATGCTGAAGTCACCCAGTCAAGCTGGCCCAGTGCCCAGTGGCCAGTGTCACCCTAGTGGGCAATGGGCCAGTTCGGCAGCGCTGTAAATGCAGCCTTTTAAACGAAAGTATTGAACTGGATCAGGACGTCTGGCCTAAACAAGCCCAGATTAACCAAGGACTGACTCCACTCTGCTGCTATTTTTAGCTCCCAAAACCAGTCTGAGCATGAGCCGCCCTACAGCGTCTGCCTGTGAACGCTCTCAGCCTGATTTGACTCAGAGTGGGGTTTGACACAAGCATTCCTGTCTCTGTTACTCATCCCCAGTGTCCCCGTGGTGCTGATCTTCCATCTCTCCCCAAGCCATGCCCACTTCGGGCTGTGTTTCCATGCACACGACTGAGTGGGCACCTCCAAACGTTGGTGGAGTGGTTCCCCAGGAGCTGCCTTGGAGCAGTGGTGCTGCCAGGCTCAGTGGGATGCTTCCCAGCAAAACCACCTGAACACGCAGGCGGCGTCTCCTCCGAGCCTCAGGTGCTTTGCTAATCTAACAAACTGCTACATGCACTGCCTCTCAGGCTCCTTCTGCTGAAAAAATGACAAAACACACCTCTGCAAGCAGCAGCTGTTTGGGCTCATGCACCAAAACACCTCACCAGCTTTAGAGACGGGAGACCGAATGGGACTGAAGTGGCTGTGAGGCAGGAACGGCATGGCCACGTTGGATTTGACCGAGCAGCCTTGGCAGGTGCCAAGTGAAATGTCCCAGCCAGCTGGTGGCGTGGGGAGGGCTGCTGGCGCATCAAGATGTCCATATCTGCCTGGAACACGCTGGAAAAGTGATGTCCGGCTGGGTCCAAGCCAAACAGCTCCAGCTCCAGCTGCCTTTCTCTCAGCACCTCTGGGGCTGAGTGCTGGCACAGCAGGCAGGAATGCCATGTACCTCTTCCCAAATAGGTAAGGCACTGCACAGGCAGAAACCCTCTGATAGCGAGGTGTGAAATGCAGCACCGAGCTCATGTTTAAAAAAGCAAAGGTCCTGCAGGGCTCCTTATCTCTCCTGCTCCATGAAATGCAGTCAGATGAAGCTGTGAAAAAGAAGCTATATGTTTTTTCCCCCCACCTTGTGACTCTCAGAGGAAGGCAGGGTTTTTAAAAGCACAGGCAATTATTAGCAGCCTGCCTCTATTTTTTTCCCAAATACCAATCAACCAGAAGAGGACAATTAAGTTTGGATCTAGATGTCAAAATCTGCTTGAAAAAAACACGCTCAACCCAACCCTGAAACTCTTCAATGTGAACTTAAATTGCTGCTGGACTGGGAGCTGCTCATTTCCAATGACTGGATTTTATAAGTGGAAGGAGAAAGTTTTTTCCACTGCAATTCAGCAGGGTGGGTTTTTTTTTGTTTTGTTTCGGGGTTTTGGGGAATTTTTTTGGTCAGAAGGTATAAGATGTTAATTTATTACAAGTAGGTATTTCCTGCAGAACAGATGGGGCCCTGTTGAGCAGATTGAGCACTAAGCCTTTTCTGCATCTCACTTTGCAGCTGTTCACTGTAACTCCCCAAGCAGCAGTAACACACAGCCCACACCTCACCCGTGGACACATCTGGTCTCATCTTGCCCAGGACTGTGGTCACCAGTGGGCTGCACACAGAGAAGCTCAGCCCTGGTTCAGCCTGGCAGCAGCTGCCCCCAGCTCTGCGGGGTTTGGCAGCACGAGTGACAAAGCCCTCACTGACACTGAAGGCTGAACTGGCTCTGTTACCCCTCCCATCCTCCAAACCTTCTTGCCCCGGAGGACAAAGATGCTGAAGGACGGGAGATCACCGGAGACCCATTTTCTTAAATATGGTATTTATGACCCAAAATATGTAGATGCCTTTTTTATTAAAAATTATGCATTTCCCTATGTCTTAGGATCCATTTAATGTACCTTATGCTATTGGTATTGCATAAGCTGAATGCAATATTTATATTGCGTTTGCATTAATATTGAGCTTATGCAATATCGGTATTGCATAAGCTAAATGCTTATGTATTTATTTGATTCATTTACAATCTTACTTTCCATGTTCGTCATAACATAGGGGCCACAACACTGCTACGAACACGCTCACCAGATCCTCCCCACGGTGACTGAAACTCTCACTTGTACGAGAGCAACCTCCCACTCCTAAATCCAGCCATCCTTACACCCTCATTAAAGCACACACCGGTCCAACAGCAGATCACAAAAACTGTTTGGCCCTCTGGCCCAAATACCAGAACCCCGATGCCTTTCCTCACATCCAAGGCAAACTCTGGGACTCCCATTTGTGTTGCACCACTCATCCTGGTGGTTTCCAGCTCCACCCCTCTTACATCACTTACTAACCACAGATGGACTCAGCAGTCCCAGCCAACAGACACGAAATGAACTCCGTGATGTGACCGATCCTCTAAAAATACTGCTGTTTCGCAAGGGGGAGGGCCTGGGTGGGAGAGTGCCAGCAGTTCTGCTCTGGCACATTTTGGTCTGGCCCTGCTTGGTTTCCAGCCTGTTCAGCAGTGTGGAACAGCGATCCTGCATCCCGCAATTAAATAGGAACCACTCCTTCCTGCCGTGGGGAGAACATGGATCCCCTTCACGCTCACCATCTCCAAGGCACCTGCAAAAACACTTAGCAAATCCCCTTTTCTCCCCCAGGTAGCTGCTCCTGTCTGCTGACAACCCGGCTTTCAGGTGGGAGGACAGAACTGTGTGTGTGGGAGGTTTGGGGACACCAGGCAGGAACTTCATGCCCCTGTGAAACCGGAGGGAAATGTGCTGCCGGTGCCAGGTGTGGCAGTGCTTCCAAGTCCTTCCTCACAGCCTGTTCCTGCCAAACACACCCATGCCATTTGGCTCTTCATTCCATGTCAAAAGCAGGCGGGCAAAGGCTGCTGGTGCACCAGGGCTGTGGGCAGCAGGCAGCACCCGTGGGTGTCTCAGACCTTGACAAACCCGGGCATGATTTCCCCCAAGTGAGCAAGACCAGTGATCTTACAGAGTGCTTCTGCCCTTGATTAAAACGTTGGTTTGTTAACCCTGCAATCCATGCAGGGAGCACTGCCACCTGCCAGGTATCATCCCACAGGAAGCACCCAGGGCCAGGGGAGCCCCTCTTTGTACTCCCTTCCCCAGCGTGTTCACCACCGAGCCCCCTGAGCTGAGTCACCCCTGCTCCCTGGCATTCCTCCTGCCCTCCCCATCACTCCCTCTATCCCTGCCCCTCCCTCCCCAGCAGCAGGGGATGCTGAATTACGCCAGAGTCAGCAGTGAGTGCTGCCTCCTTGGCTCATCCCTGAGTCTTGATCTGCCAAGACAAACCCAGGCTGGTCACAGACGGCTTCTGGAAATGTGCCCAGGTGCTCCACCCGCTTAAGTTTATTTCCTCTGAAGTGCACACCTGGTGGAAACAGAATTAAGGGAAGCCATACCCTCTCTCCAGGTACATCCCACATGCTGGCCCTCCACAGAAAGAATTATGAAATGTAATTAACACCTGGCCCTTTTCCCAGGGTGGATTTTTCCTTCTTGGGAGAAAAGGGGAGTTGTGTGATAGCACCAGCCCTGCCAGCGCAGTGGAAGTGCTGTCATGCAGCTGAGCCTGGGGACACAACAGGAGGTGGCCCAGGCTGGCCAAGTGGACAGCAGTGCTCATCCCTAATCGCCATCTCCTGCTAGGCTGCTCCAGCATGGCCTCGGCATGTCCCAGGGCACAGACTGGGGTTTGGAGAATGTGAGACATCCCCAGGGCAGTGGAAACACCGGCAGCAGCTCTTCAGGAAAGGATCCCAAGGGTTAGGCAGCTGTTAGGGATCAGGGGGCATTATTTCTGCAGTAATGAGGAAGGTGCACAGGAACTCCACTGGAAGATGACAGGGTGCACAACCTGCCCTGAGTGCTGCATAAATGGCATGATATCCTTGGAAAGGTGAAGGTGACCTTGAGGTGTGTTAGAGTATATTGGAAAAGCTCAGGAGGCACCAGTCATGGGAGAGGAGTGCTTTCCTGAGAGAAACTCAGGGTGTAGGGGTGAAAACACTCCGTCTGTTGGGCAGGGGAGCTGGTGGTGCTGGTGACACACAGGCAGGTCAGGCTGGCTGGCAGGGAGGACTCGTGGCAGGATAGTCTGGAGGCACCCTTGGTGGGGCAGAGGCCCCACCGCAGCCTCTGCTGTGCCAGAGTTACTCTCAGCCAGATATCCTGGCTTCCCTCCCTGTTTTCCACCCCCCTGCTCCGAAGTTTCTTTGCAGTGAGAGAAACCATTCCTCCACCTGCACCAGCTGTGAGCTGCCCCAGGAGCAGAACAAGGCCACAGCAGGGTTGTGGTGCCGGAGGTTTTGGCACAGTAAACATGGGAGGAAACAAGCAAGTCCCAGAGCAGCCCCAAGGAAGGGATTACAGAGCTCCTGTTGCACGTGGGACTTGACGTCCAACATAGTTAATGCCTTCTTAATCACTCATAAGCCATTCTGCTCTGAAAGAATCATAATAATAACAACGATTAAAAAAAACCCCTCTTTAGTCTCCTTCCTTTTTATTTTCCTGTTCGTAAATCCCAAGGCCTTCAAAACACTGTCCCTGCTGAGTGAACTTAACCATTAACCTACAAAGAGCCACCGATGATTATGCCTCTGAAAATAGATTTTATCCATTCCCTCCACTCGCCTCTACTGATCTAGACACAAATGCTTAGTGATTGTTACTTGGCAACCATGGTAAAAATGTACTGAGCCACACGTGGCTACAAAGGATGAAATCACTGTCATGAAATTTCCAAAATAAGTACTGTAATACCAGAACACTTATTCCTAAGAGGAACAAACAAACCTCTGCCTTATATATTGTTGTTGCTGGTGGTTTTTTTAAAAATAATTCGTTTTTTTTGTTAGCAAGGCACAGTTTTTATTCTTGCTTCTTTGTGACTTCATTCAGCTTGTTTTGCTGTAGTGAGCATCACATACACGTGTATATGGACACACAGCATTCAGGGAAGCACAGATAACCTCTCCTGAAGCCTGGACAGAAATACAGAGTTGTAGGAGGGCTCACAGGTGGGCAGGGACCTCAGGAGGTGTTTGGTCAAAGCAAGGCCCACCTCCAAGCAAGGGCAGGGTGCTCACGAGGGTCTCTGTGTAGATGCGTGCACGTGCACACCTTCCAGGCTCTCAGAAGCAAGACCAGAGCACGTAATAAAAGGTGAATCCATCTGAGACTGCTTTAAACTAGAAATCATTAGAGCACTGAAAAGCTGGGGTGGATACCAGTTATTGATTAATCAACTGCTTGGATCTACTGTTGTCAAATGTCCAACTCAAGTCCCCATAAATCCATTCTTCCCCTGTGGCTGAGCTCCTGTATCCGAGGCTATGTAGTCCCACGGACTACCAAACCCAAGATGCCACTTGCAGGAGATACTTTTCCACATAACAAACATCTGAGCTTCAACCTCTGATAAAGTATTTCCCAGTGGGAAAATGTTTGTGTCATGGTTCTCGTAATGAAGAACTCTGTGCTTTTAGATCTGATTGAAAGCTGTCCTGGGTAGCCTTTGATTAATACAAGTTTCTCTGTTGGTCTCTCAATAAAGCAGGGAAGAAATGGATGTTTTTTGCTTTGCTCAGAGATCCAGGGGCTGGGCCAGCTTCTGGACAGACTGAACTTCACACAGTTGGAAAGATCTGAAACCCATGCACACCAAGCTGAATTTTTCAAACACGAGCCTCTTGAAGTCGTCTAACTTCTCACCAGGGAAATATTTAATTTCAGAGATTAAACACTGTGTTTGGAGATTCAGAGACAAGATGCAATGCTGATTAGCATTTGTCTCAAAGCCTGATTATTCACACTGTTCCTCTTTTAGGGAACATACTTCTTTCAAGCTCGCATATAAATTTGTGCCCACAGATCTGCTTTCTCCTCTGATCAATACCCATTAGTTGCACCTTTTCCTAGATTTGAGTAGCAAGGGCATCTGTTCCTCCCCAGACCAGTGCTAGATTGGATCAGCAATCTGAAATCAGATTCACCCCAGTTTTCAACCCAGCTCATCCCCTGAGCTCTGCACGCTGTGCTGGTGCTCCTGGTGAGGACAAGGAGCACAAAGAGGTGCTTGTCCATCTCTGCCATGCTCCCCCCAGCAGTGGGAAAGGCTGCAAGGTCGTTTCAGCTCCTGCAGTGGGAATATCTGCTCAGCTCCCTTCTGCCTCTTAGAGTGGAATTTTATAGGCAGCGAAGTGACCTGCGCCATCTCTTCCTGCAAGAAAGGGCTCAGTGAGCAGGGTCTGGCATCTCTCTGGGATATTTCCAGGCTGAGGCAGGCACTGCAGCATGCTCGCAGTGTGCCATGGGTTAAATGCCCCATTTTGCAACAGAAGAAGCCTTTCCCTGCTCTGCTGCTGCAAAGGAATAAGAAGTCCTGGTGGCAAACACTGCGCTGTGAGCCCTGCCAGGGGTCCAGCGTGGATATCCATTGAGGGTGCTCCCCAGGCACAGGCAGCAGGGCTGGTCCAGCCCATCGCAGCTGGGGCTCTCTCTCTGAGCCCTCTGTACCCCAGGTTCTTCCACGGCTGAGCTTGGGCTCCTCTGAACCCTGCCTTGGTGATGTGGGCTGAGCAAGGAAACCCCCGGTCCCTTGCTGACATCTCCAATCCACTCTCAAATGCTGCTTTCCTGTTTTTCTGTCTATAACGCAAGCACAAATCTAGAAAAGACATCTCCCCAGCCTTTCCCTCTGCAAGGGTTTGGGAACAGCACTTGGAAAGCCCTGTGAGGCCCTGGCAGACCATGAAATGGTGGTGAAAGCAACCTAACCGAGTGAAATGAGATGATGCCAAATAAAAATGATCTTCCCTCTTTTCTGGATTCATCTTCCCCACCAACCTATGCCTTCCCCCTTACACGTGGCCAGCAGGTTCAGGATTCTGGGACAGGGCTTCTCTGATGGACGCATGGCCCATCTTGCTGGGACTTTTCCCTAGGCAAAGTCAGGAAGGAGGCTTTCCAGCTCCCTGTGGTTATTTCATGCCTTGTCTCCAAAGCCCTTGAGAAGCAACTGGCCAGAAATCCCACAGACACAGGGAAGAGCTCTGGGGCTCCCTAGCTCAGAGGAAGATGCTTTCAACTGTAAAGTGAAATGAAACAACACTGAGAAGGGAAGAGATCCATGCAAACAGTTTTAACTTCCCTGCCCAGGCCAGTGACATAAACCAGCCTTCGACAACAACACACCACAAAACCACACACAGCATTTTGCATCTGTTTCCTGAAGCTGGGCTCAGGGTTAAGCTGGGCTCTAAACGCTGGCAGGAAACATTTCTGTTTCCTACTAACACTTTAGAAATGGGTTTGAACACTGGCTTTTTAATCGGTGAGAGCTGCCAAGCTGTATCAAGTTTTCCATACTTAAAAGCTGATTTTTCACAAGTGCACTTTTAAGAGATTCTTCATAAAGAAAATTGAAAAAAATCCCCTGACCTTCTAAATTGCACCTGCTTTCTAAACACACAATGCAGACATGCAGAGCTATGGGTGACTAATAGGTATTTAAGCTAGTTATTATTTTCTTCTGCAAACAGTGGCAAACCACAAAAGCTAATAATCTTGGATTTCATTATCTCGTGTGCTGAAGACTTGCTGCTTCAGACTGCTGAAAGCACAGGGAGAAATTAAAACTCTGCATCTCAAAAACACAAACCCTACACGAGCTGGTCGGAAGAATGATGACCCCAACCCATTTCAGCAGGGTCAACGTGCTAGCATCTACTTGCTGACAGACTCCTGATGCGAGTGGTTTGTGGGAATTTAACGCTTTGATTGCCCAGCAGCAGGGCAGTGTGACCGTACAGACACAGCACGGCCCCCATGGCCTTCTCAAGTGCTGTCTTGCCTCAAGGAAGTGCCCTGATAATTTCACACCACGCGCTCAGTGGCTCGGCAGTCTCTGCACTGTGCTGAGTGTGTTGAGAGCTACACCTGTGCATGGAAGTGCCCACAGGCAGGAAAGCAAATCTTGTCCCTACAACCTCAGTTCTGCAAAAATTCACCATAAATCCGAAGTTCAGCGTTCCCATGCTACACGTCCAGCAGCCAAGTGCGATGGTGCTGCCTGCCCAAATCTCTCCGAGCACACAGCAGGGCCGGCACATGCAACTGAGTGCTCCTGGGAGAGCAGGAGAGAAGCAGTCATTTTAAACCATTTCCACACTGAGCTGCCATCACTGGGAGCGTTCCAAGCTCAGCGTCACTTTCAAGATTCAGCCATAACAAAAACCCGTTTTCTGGCTGACAATATTGGCATAAAAGCCGGGCCCTGCCTGCCCCTGCTCTGCATGGACAAAGAGCAGGGGGAAGGAAATACTCCTTCTGCCTTACAGGCAGCAAGAGGAGCCGTTTCTGCGAGATTTTTGATGTTTTGGTTTTGTTTTCCCCAACACCTAGAACAAAAAAAAAGGTTTCCTATTTTAATTCCCCCAAAAGCTGATGACCTCCTTGTCTCCGGGTCAGCCCATTCCCCCACCTGCCAGCAAGTGACAGATTAAAACAGCCACTTTCACTGCAGTTCTCCAGTCTGGGAGCTTTTTGAATCAAAATGAGACAGGCTATTTGCCAATTCACTTCTACATAAAATGTGGCAATTCACTTCTACATAAAATGTGGCTTTCAGCAGGGCAGGAGGGGAAAAGGCAGCTCCTGAGGCTCCTGTGCTGTGCTGGCAACTTGTGACTTGGGCGTATCACACCGGGGCAAGAGGCACAGCAGGGATGTGGCAAAGAGATGACTGAGATATGAGTTTTGCAAGGGTCTTATGTCCACCTTCTTCAACAAGTCCATCCTGCTCCCACTTGGTTCATCTCTGCCCTCCTCTCTGCCTGCCTCAGCTTCCAGCTCTCGCAGGGACCGAAACCCCAGTAAGCAGCCAGGGCAAGCAGTGCAGCAGCAGTCATGGGCAGGAGGGGACACCTGCTTAGCTTGGACAGGTGAGGACCAAATCTCCTCTGCAATGGGACATGGACACAAAAACCTGACCAAACACCTTTGTGCAGATGCCCTTCTCCATTTTCCCACTTCTCTCTCCACCCCTTTCCCTCTTCCCATCCACTGGAGACAGCAAGAGCCCATACAGGGAGCTCCATAACTGGTCCCCAGCCCGTGTGTGTGTGTCCCCAGCACAGGAGCCTTTATACATCTTTTAGCTGAGCCAAAAGGGGGCTGCCAGCTCCCTCCAGCCTCCCAGCCAGCACCAGCAGGGATCGTGCTGTGGAGCAGGGAGCTGCTGCCCCGGGAGGGAGCTCCCCACAGCACATCAGCACCGGTGCTGGGCTGGCACCCCCGACCCTGGCCCTGCTGCAGCGAGGCCAGCAGTGCCACTGGTGAGCAGCAGTGCTCGGAACTCTGCCAGCTGCCAGAAGAAACCGGTTATATTTTAATATGGCGTATGATTTCCTCATGAATCTAGGAGCCCAGAGGCTCTGGTCAAGGCTAGTCTAGCAATTTATCTTTGTGTAGGGGACAACACCCTACAATAGGTGATGAGCTGCCCCCATCTCCACAGGCACCCTGGGACACACACGGACAACAGACTAAAAAATATGTAGCCTCAATGGCTCTAAAACTGCTCAGAGATAAAGAAAGATGTGAAGGCAGGAGGTGTTGGGAAGGCAGCAGCTGTCGGAGGAGCCAAGGGACAGATTAGTTTGCATAATTCATTCCTGCACTTCAAGGGGAGGCTCGGGAGCCAAGGTCTCCTCTTGCTGGAGTCGCTCTCCTCCGTCAGCGTGCGGCAGAGACGCGATCAATCATGGCCACTGCAGCTCCCCAGTGACACTTCCAAGTGCTCCATGGAGCGGGGATGAATTAGAGATGGCCATGATGTAGCCGTGGGGTGCCCAGGTCTCTCTCCCGGACTCCTGCAGCCACCGAGCTCCACCCTTGCCCTCCCCTCAGCCACATTTCCTGAGACAGATGGGATCAAGGAGATAACGCCTGTACATAGCTGCACCAGGCCTGATAACAAGCTATTAACAAGAGGCATTTTCGTACTGTACCACTCTTAATGGGAGACTGACAACTGCACAGTAAATAGCAGCCAGCAGATAAGCCCCAAGTGCTCTCTGTCTGTGCGAGGTGCTGCTCACAGCCTGGGGCAGCGCTCAGCCTGCCAGCCACACGCTGGGGAACTCTGAGGTCTGCTTCAGCACACATCACCTCTGTGTCAGCCTCTCCGTGGCTGTGTCCCCTACCTCTGTGACAGCACGGCACCAGCCAGGCTTTGTCAAGCACCTGGGGGCCTCTGAGCTGGAAGTGCTGCATAAGACTCGGGATGTTGCTGCAGAGTGCTGAGCTGCTGCAGAGTGGCACTGGTGGCTTCCTTAGGTTGTATATGGGATGTGGACGGCAGCATGACCAATCGGGATTTGGCTCCTGAGCCTACACAAGCTCTGGATTTCTTGTGTGACCACCTCAGCCCCGTTGTTATCAGATGTTCCTCAGTAAGCACAGAGAAATGCTTTGCCAGGCACGGTGCATTCCCCAGGGCTGCAGCTGCTCTTCACTCTCTGCTTGTCCAAGCATCTTGATCTCAAGAAGAAAGCCCTGAGCTGTGACACATTCCCTCCCAGCTCTCTTTGGAGCCTCAGCTCCCACAGGGAAAGAGCAGGAGAGCTGCGAGTGCCCTTTGCTCCAACAAGGGCAAGGACCGCCCCATCCTGTAAGTGTCTGCTCATGACATCCCAGCCTCTGCCCGCTGGGATGTGTCCCCTGTTGGGGCCATGCTCCCCAATGCCAGGCACAGCTCCCAGCAGCTGCTATTTTTTCCTTACTGGGTTACTATTTTTACTGGGTGATGCTTCTGCAGGTCACACAACCTTCCACTCTGTCTCTGCCTAAGGAGCCATCAATCCACTGGGCAGTTGTTTCCATGTGTAGGAAGGAAGGAAGGAAGGAAGGAAGGAAGGAAGACAGACTTGGGCTGAAGCAGTGCTAGGATGGCGCAGTTTGAATGTGGCACTTTCCCTCCATCACCTGCTACCTCCATTCCCCCAGCAGCTTGGGGGCCCCTCAGTCCTCACCATCATTACCAGGGTCACAAACCTCCTGCATGAAGTCCAGAGCACCCGAGGAGAGCAACGGGGTGATTTGGCACTGCTGATGTGATGGCTGGATCCAGGTGGGATCCCACATCATCATCCAAGCTCAGAACAAGCACAGACCTGCTCCAGCTGATGCAAAAGACATCCCCCAACAATTTAGGTGCCAGTGAACCCTTGAACGTGCTAGGCTGGGTCAGAGGGTCAGCGTGTCAAGGGTGGGTCAGTGAAAAGGCAGACAGGATCTCAAACTGCAGGGTGAGTACAAGTGGCTCTCGGAAGCTGACAGAGGGAAGACTGCTCCTGCAAGAGGAAACAAGGGGTGAGCGAATGAAGCTGCTGAGTGAGGAGGTGGTGGTGGTGTTTGTGCCTGCAAATGCAGGGCAGCAGCTGCAGTGGAACAGGCAGTTCCCAAGGGATCCATGGACTCCTCTGCCATGTAGACACCTGGCCCCGGCACTAAGAGCTAAAAATACACCGCTCCCAGCAGATGCCTGGGAAAGAGTGGGTTTCCCATGGCATGGCCAGAAAAGCAGGGGGCACGCAGGGTGGCACTGGGGCCGCTGTGCAAACCCACTGCCATCCCTGTGAGGGAGCTGGGCTGGGAAATGGATAAAGCAGGAGGAAAATGCATAAATCATTAGTGACTCCCATCCAATGGACAATCCAGATGCTTCAAAGGCAGGTCTAGCCCTGACACCACAGCTTCAGGTGATGGCTAAGGTTTGAGCTTTTGTTTATTTCTCACTGGAAGACCCTGACTGTTGCCAAACTTTTACTACCATGGCTGACATGTCCAGGCTCAGTGTCAGCTCTGCACAGACCCTGGCTGGAGCAGTGCACCAACCCTCCCCAAAACCAGACCCGTGGCATCACTTCTGATGTGACAAAACACACCTCCTCTGTAGCTCTGCTCTCAGCTCTGTTTGAGGGGGCGAGTCCTTGCCAATTCACATAGCCACCTGCCAGGTGAAGGATTTAAATAAATTACGTGCATTAAACAGGGGAAGGGGGTGCTGCTTATCAGTGCAGCACGTGAGATCTAGTTTGTCACTTGAAGAAGTACAGGTTTAAGTCACAGGCAGTGGCATTTTTGAGGTTGCTCACCCGCCTGCTTGGGTTGGCACGGAGGCACACAAGCTAGCCACGCTGACTTTGTTCAGAGGCAATGTTCTTGCCAATCTCAGCAATTCAGGGTGATGTAAGTATATCATCCATTATTACTATTTTCACTCTTGACACATGGAAAAATTAATTTTCTTTTAAAAAGTGATGTATGAAGAACCCAGATTTGCCTGAATAATATACGAACCTATAATCTGGCTGTTACCCTTTGTCTGAAGCATTAATATTAGCAGAAGGCAATTTAGGATGATTGCTTTTAAGTTGTAAAGCCAATGTTCAATTAGAGCATGAAATGAAAGACTTATCACTAGTACTGGCATAGAGATTTATTCACACAGTATTTATTTTCAGCCACAAAGATGCCGGTTTTGTCAAAAGTGACATGTTTAGAACAAGCTGCTTTTGTCTAATATTACTATGAGAAAATGGTTTGGAATCAAACATTTTTATATTTAGGATAATGACAGCATTTTGTTAAAAAAATTCAGTGCTGTGCTTTGAATTTCAGTCACCGAGTTTGGTTTGAGGAGGTTTCCATTCCTCTGCAGGCTGTAGAGGATACTGTTCACATTCTCCAACACCTTTTGCTAGGCTGAGGGTAGTGGAAGCGATACCAGGAATATTTTAATAACCAACCAGAGCTCCCAGCAGTCTCCCACAAATCTGAGGCTTTGTTGGACCCCAAATTGAACTGTGAATTAAGCCTTTGTGAAATGCTGGGTAACAGAATCATAGGCAGCCTTCCCTCCAGCAAGCAAAGAAGTAAATATAAGTCCATAGCTTGTAAAAAAACCCCAAACATGGTTTGGTACCTGCCAGCACTGCTAGCGGTGCATGGCAGCACCGGAGCTGGGGAGCCCTTGTCTGTGTGCAGACCCTGGGGCTTTCAGGCTGCTTCAAAATGGAAATTCCTATTTTCTCTCCACCTTTGGATGGCCAAGACTCCAGACTTTCTAGTGAGATCCCAAGAGAGGCATGGGGAGGGATGGGTTTGTGAAGATCCAGCAGCGCCATCAGGAAAAACTGTGCACACAGCGCACGAGGTTTCACAGGGGAGATAAAAGGGAAGGCAGTGACAAACAGCCTGCTGGTCTGCAACATCATCACACAGCAGCTGCTCTGTGAGCTGCAAGTGACTGCTGTGTCCCAGGTAATGCTGATTTTCTGCACACGGTGCTCCCCAGGCCCCAGAGTCCATTTGTGCCTGTGCTTTCCAAAGGGAAGCAGTTTGTGGCTGAGCCGCTGGCTGCAGACTCAGGGTGTGTGCTGGACTGCTGCAAGGATAACAAAAAAAAGGGAGTTTGCTGCTCGCTATGCCATGAGTGCTTGGAAATACCTGGAGGGCACTGATGGGGATGAGCCACATGCAGGGGACAGCTGTGGTCACGAGGGCTTGTGCCACCCAGTGCTGGTGGTGGGGGAATGGTGAAGGTGGACATCTCTGCAACCTGCCTCTCCCTAGCTCCCAGCATCACCAGTCAATATGACTCCGAAGTGGAGCTTAAGGGATACTGGGGCTCCTGGAGCTGTGAGAGAGCAAGGCCATCAGGGCTGGACTCCGCCTGGGAGAGGGGAGTCTTTCCCTTCCCTGGCTCCCCTGGGTGGACAGCCAGGACCCACCTGGTCCCAGGGAAACTCGCCAGTACATCTTGTTCCTGCTTGGCACTATTAATTTGGCTAAGCAGCCAGAGCTGGCAACTCCTTTGCACAGAGTCCCGCACTGAATAAAAAGCCCTGATGCTGAGACGCAATTTAGGGCCAGGATGGAGCATGGATCTGCTCTTCTCAGCCTGGCACTGCCCTCCATGCCTGTGGGTCCGTCACTAGCACACTTCTTGCCCCTCCAAAACGCACCGCTACCTCCCAGTTTCTTCCCCATTTACAAGCTGTGATCTGGCCTAGAAGCCAGACCAGAGTTTAACCTCCGGAGATGGCAGCTCCCCTCGCTCTCTGATCCTCTTGCAACATTTATGTAAACAATATGCATTCAAGCAGCAACACACACAGCAGCTCTCTGCCAGCACAAGATGGCCAAGTGTGCTCAGCAGAGAGGCACTGATTTTTCCAAGGCAAAGATCTGAACCTGAATTGCCACCAGGACTTTTTCTTTTTCGTAGATAAAGAATGGCAGTTGGAGATGTTATTTATCCATGCTTTCAGATGCTTGGGTTGGCAGTTGTTTAGTTAAACGGTGTGAGGTGGCAAGTTAGAGCAGGACAGCTGGGTATCTGCAATTAATCTGTGCTTAAAACACACTGAAAATGAGCAGTACAGTCTGGTTGGGTCTTAGGTTGCTGATACAGAAATCCCAGTGAAAAGATTAAAGGAGAGAAAGGACGTATCCCCATGAGAAGTTTATTCCCACAAAAGAAATCTCTGGGTTCATTTATACAAAGCTGTTTCTCAAGGCTGTAGCGATTATCTCCTTCCTGAGATATTTTCCAGCTGCACTTTGCAGAGGTCTGGATGGATCCGAATTACACCTTGGTTCTGAGCAGCCTCTGGCATAAGTTTACAGTGTCACGAAATGGAAAAAAGAGAAGTACTAGAAAGTTTCTTGCAGTGGGAACATTTGTCACTGAGATGTTTCACGGAATAAAGCCTGGGCACGAGACCAAGAGAAGTAATTGGACTGGCCGTGCTCCATGTTTAAGATACTTGTCTTGGGCTTTTCAAATGTGCAAAGAATATCACTTCTTTCTTCCAGAGACCAAGGATGAGAGGGGTTGATGGCATTTGTTTCTTCAGCTTGCATATCCTCTAGGCCTTTACCCCGAAGTCACGCTGCTTTGTCCCTTGAAACGCTGCCAGCGTGACAACCTGCTTTTTATTGCTGTCGCGAAAGGTCTGCAACGCACTGAGCTGCCTGCACAGCGCTGCCGGAGAAGGCAGGAGCAGGCGGGAGCAGGCAGGAGCAGGCAGAAGCAGCTGTGAGCAGGCAGGAGCAGGCAGGAGCAGGCAGGAGCAGGCAGGAGCGTGCCCACGTGGGAGCACGCCACGTGGGAATCACGCTGCAGCACATGGCGAGTTTAGCCCCGGAGTCGCGCAAGGACAGCGTCTCCAGAGAGGCACCTCGCCACATGCCTCCGGCTCAGGAGAGCCAGCAGAGATGTTTCCAGGATGCTTTTTTTTGCTGGCACCTCCCCCAGGCCATCCATCTGCGGCCTCGGTCCCAAGGGTGCCTCCAGGCTGCTGAGAAGCAGGCAAATCCTCGCCCTTTGTGCATGGCCCCCATCCCTCCCCACATTCCTGACAGCTGGGAAAGGGAGGGAAGGAGGTGGTGTGAAACGCAGTGGGAACGCTGGCAGGGTGGAGGAGGCTGTGGCCGGAGATCTCCCCCTTGCTCTCACGCTGCCAGCACAGGGAGAAGCCAGGAAAGGTGTCTGCTTCCCCACTCCGTGCTGTGGATGGAGCGTTTGGGCTGGCACATGCAGAGGGCCCTGCTGCCTTCTGAGCTGAGCACCCACTGGTCTCATCTCAGAAATGACTCTTGTGAGGAGCTCCTGCCGCACAGATGGGCCTAGCAAGAGGTTGTGAGAGAGGAAAAAAGCAGATCCCCAGCTTCAGGATTCACCTGGGACAGCCCTGAATTCATCCCTGTGCAGGCAGCCCCGCTTGGTCTGCTGGGCTTGCGGCTGGTTTTGGGAATCCAGCTTCTGCTGCAGGTGTGAGGAGGCCTGAGTGGCACAGGAACAGGATACACCTGGGAAATTCAGGGTCCTACGGGTCTGTGTGTTTGGAAAGACTGAGTGTGTCTGGCCTGGACAGTAATGCAGCCCCACCTGGACTTGAGAAGCTGCTCCTCACTGCATTAGTCCCTCAACACAGTGGCTCCCAAAGCTCCTCTGGCATCACACTGCCTTTCTCAGCAGGGATCTGCTTTTTAAATTTTTTTTTTTTTAAAACTAATCCTCCATGCTAATGTGTGCCTGGCAGGTTTTGAAGTAAAAGAACAGCAGCTGAAGGCACCAGCTATTCAAGCAGCTCTGCAGACAGAACAGCAGCCCCGCGATTAGAGCCGTGCTGCAGTCCCTGCTGAGATGGCCCGGGCTTCCGAGGGATGTTCTGAGGATCAGCATATTAAACACTGCACCTCGCTGCTGCTGTATTGCCATGGTAGGTGAGCACTCAGGCACGGATTAATTGCCATCTTCAGGAGGTAATTAAAGGGACTCTGAGCCCCCTCTCCATCCCAGGCAGCACAGACCACATGTCCCGGCTGTGGCTGCAGCTGCACAAAGTCTCAGCCTCCAAACCGTGGCAGCGAGCAGAGATGGATGGATTTACACAATCTTTGTTTGCCAACAGGCGATCCGCCATCAATATTTAAAGCTGAATGAGTCTCAAGAGTGGGATGAAGAGCTCTTGATAAGGCAGCATCCATCATTTCGGTTTTTAATTTTGCGCCTGCTCACTCACTGCACAGCATTATATGCATATGGAGTAAATGAATAATGGATAAATAATTCACCAAATGGCTTGTCCTCTTGGTTCTCCCAGCCATCATGGAGCTTGGGTGCCTGGCACAGGGATCCTGGAAGTACCAAGTGCAGGGAGGTGGTTTTGGAGGGTAGTACCACAGTGATACATTACTCAGCACTTCTGGAGTCCCTCTGCCAACAGCTGTGACTCCACAGCTGCCCAGCTGGCTTTATAAAGGTACATCAAAGCCTTCTGTCTCCCAAAACTTTTCAGGGGCTCACTGGAGTCTCAGCAGCCCCAGAGCCATATCTCTCTTGACTCTGCCCATGCAGTGGGTGCTGGACACCCATCCCTGCTATTCCCAGTGTGCTGCAAAGGTGCCAGCAGCACTATGGGCAAAGTGCCCAGGACCTCCTGCTGTCCCATCTTAATGCTCTGAGGGCAGCCACTGAAACTTGTGCTGAAACTCTGTTGGTCAGGCAAAAAGAAACTCCAGCCTCTGCTGCCATCACTCAATAAGGGAGGACAGGCTTTTGTCACCCCACGGGGCTATTTGGCACGAGCATTTGGACACTGCATGTCACAGCTCTCAGCAGCACCTTTAAAAGTGGCATTTTAGTTGAGGGGAAAAGGGACAATGATGACAGTGTCTGCTCTAGGAAAGGCAATGAAACCAAGGATGCAACAATTTTAGGAAGCCCTCCCCAGACTCTTGTGAGGCTACGAGCTGGCTGCACTCCACTCCACATTTACTCCTCCTGTCCCTTCCGGGTAAGTACAGGGGCGCAGAGAGCTGCATTAGAGCAGAAGGGACCTGCCAAACCTTGGTCAGCAGCTCTCTGCTGACCCTTCACTTTCCAGAAAAAGCATCGAGGTCTGCAGGACATGTATGCCTAGTCCAAATGTTGCAGGAACATTTGCTAGAGCATCCAGAAGCCTTATCTGCAAGAAATGCTGACAAATGTGTAGCTGGATGGTAAGAGCATGATAAGCATGGAGGAGGCTGTGGAGAAGGGATTTACCATGTATAACTTTTCTGCCAAGCTTCTTCAGGGACCAGACACTGATCCTCAGCTGCCCCACAAGTCACACTGACACCATCCAAGAGACCTTCACCTGCTTCCACTCGGTCTCAGCAATAACCTCTCAGTGCTCAGCTGCCCACAGCTCTCCTGCCACGGGACTGGGGCATCCTGATCTCCGGGGATGAACAACCAGGGCTGGACTACCCAACAGGCCCTACAAGCTGCTGGTGGCCAAAAGCAGAGCTGTGAAATGCCCAGAACCCTGATGCCATGGCTGGAAAGGCTCTGCCTCGGGGGCTCCTGTTTGCTGGGTGTTGCCATTCCCGCAGGAGGGACACTGCCCCAGCACTGACCCTCTGCAGTGATGGCACGGCCAAAGCAGCAGCCCAGCTCTGGCCGCAACTTTATTTTGAGGTTTTAGACTTAGACTGGTCAGCCTTCCCCAGCACACCACCAGAGAAACTCAGCTCTGCTGGGAGAATCCCTCAGGACACTGTGGGAGAGGAACCCTGTCAGCAGCGCTGCAAAGCTTCTTTGGTCAGCTTCTCCTTCTGGCTACCAGACACACAACTGAGCTGCCTGGGACCAACTTAGGAAACAACATGTCTTAATTTATGGTGGCAAACAGGAAATCACCTCCACATGTTTGGTACATAAAGCTTGGCAGTTCCTGCTGGAAGATGCTGGAGTGGATTCTCTCCAGGGGCAATCAGCAGGCTCAGAACCTCTGCAAGGCAGTTTGCTTTGTGCTGAAAGCTTTATAGATTCACCAGGACCTCGGCAAGCCCTGGTCCCAGAGGGGTGTGCAGCCAGTGTCACCCATTCCAGAGCAAACTCAGGCCCTCTCTGCCTGCAGATGTCCTGATCTGACGTGACAGGATCCAGGTCTGCTCTGGTTTCAGACCTGGTTTGTGAGAGAGCTGCCTCCTCAGAGCTCTGTGCATTCCTGGGTCTCCACATGACATGCTCGAGCAAGCCAGTATTCATGGATACACGGCGTGTCTTAAAGTTTAGCCACCAGATTCCTAAAACATGGATCCTGAAACGTGGGAAACAGATTTGGTTTTCCTGCAGCATGGTTGCAGTGAACTGTCATTTCCCCGTGCTCAACCACTTCAGCCCACCCCCAGTACTGCTTGGCTGGGGCTGGCTAAAGCATTTTCAGACCACTGACACACAAAACCTGTGTACAACCACGGGTCACGAGCACCCTGTGACACGACGCGGCAAAGGGATGCACAGAAATGCTTCTGGCTTCCTCAGGGAGCTTTCTGCTCCTCTCCTCAGTCCTCTTCTCCTGTGTTTCTCCCAGCTGCAGCTGTCATAGAGCCGTGCAAGGAAACTCATTGAGGCAGTATAAGTGTTCCTCAGCCTCAGCAGGAAACACATGCAGGAAATCCCTGGCAAGCCATGCGCGTCCAGCAGTGGCAGGGGATCCCAGGAAGCCTTTCCAAACCACCTCACCAGAAAAAGGCTCCGCCTCGCTCCAGTCCCTGCTGCGCCCCTGCAGTTCCAGCACCAGTGCTTGCAGGGGACACAGAGGTGAAACACCCAAGGGGTCAGCACTGGGATCTATAAAGCTCTGGCAAAGCCTGGCAATAAAATTTGACATTTTTGGGGGAAACAGTTTATATTACCTTTTCTTTATTTTATTTTTTTTAAATTTTTTTCAAGTAGCAACAATAAAAGTCAGTCTTTTGGCAGGTGCCTGGAGCTGTGTTTTATCATATGAGAAATGGTCCAGCACAGGTCATGTCTGAGTTCACAGGCTTTGAGGAGCTTGGAAGAGCAGTGGGACGGTGTCTTTAATACACTTACTTAAGGGGAGAAATCACGGAGGGGCAAATGAGCAGAAAGCAGAAGGTAGTGGTGTAAGAGACCCTTTGCCAGCCCCCCTGGACAGGGCTCCCAGCACTGACAAGGTCCAGCTCTCTGGCCAGCTCTGTGCCCAGAATGAGGACACGGGAGCACAAGGGGGGAAGGGCACTTTACTTCTATTCTTCCCCCCACCCCCTGTCCAAGGATGAGAAATAAGAGCCCAGTATCAAAGCAAAAGCGACCAGATCCCTCCCCTTCCTCGGTTCATTTTGAGCTGACCTTTAATAATTGCAGAAGGGAAAATGGACTGGTCAGTTTGCATTAGAAATTCACTGGAGTGGCTGGTGCATTCTGCTTACCAAGTCCAAGACGCTTGAATAAACCCTGTGAGCAATTAGTGCTACAACCTACAGCCAAATATTTTAGAAGTCCATATGCATATAGTTAGGAAAATGTTGATTAATTTGTTCTGATACACTCCAGAAAAAAACCCCACTCAAACAGCATCAGGGAGCTCAGGCAGATCATAAATTGCCTTGCTCAAGATTGTAAATATTGCATCCATGCCTCCCTGTGTGTTTTAAAGACATCTTCATGGGCTGTGCCTGTGTGGAAGAGATTTGTTTTAATATTTTACTAAGGAAAGCATACTTCATCTGCGTGGAGCTTGTGAGTGAGGGATTTTTTATTTTGAAAAGCTTCTTCAGCTGTGAAGAGAGCAAGTGTGGACGATACACAGACATGCCACTGCAATAAGGCAGGATCCTGCAGCTGCCCTGAGATCTGATTTAAAATGCACAGGGCAGAAGCGAGAAAAAAAGAGAAAAAATAAAAAAGGAGATCAGGAAAAACAGAGCAGGCGCTGAGCCTTGAGCCTCTCATGCCCCTGATTTCACGTGTGCCACGGGCCAGCTGAGGCTGGGCAGAGAGAGGGACCTTGAAACACTGACTCCTGCTAACTCAGGGCAATCGCCTCTTGCCATCAATAGCCAGGCATTTACTGGTCAGGGCCGGCACAGCATTACCACCACGGGATCTTATTTGCATCAGGGGATGGCCAACACGAACAAAGCTACTTTGGTTTTTTTTGCAGACATACCCAAGTTTCACCCTATACACTCGCAGAGGAAAAGCTGGAGGTGTGCACTGGGTACCAGAGGTCTCATGACCTACACAAGAGCCCTCCCAAACCCAGTGTCTCAGTCAGGGCTGCTCTGTCCTGGGTTTTCTTGCAGCACTGGGGCTGCCTGAACTGATGCTCCTGTACTGAGCCGTGCAAGCTCCCCCCTGGAAAGTTTCTGTCTCCTGCCATGAGGGGCTGTAGCTGCACATGGCTCAGCAGTGTGCACACACAGCTCCCAACATGAGATTTGCTGGGGGAAGCAGTGAGACTGAAGCCTGATGCATTTAAGGAGCAGAAAGAAACCCCACTGCCTCACCAGAGTCAAGGATCTACCTGATCAGAGGGTTCCTCTTCTCAAACTGACTGAAGAAATGTCTCTGGCTTGGCACTCCCAGGGAGACCATGGCACTGGAGCTGAAGGGTGATACAACTCCAAGAGACTCTACCACAGTGACAGCTCCAAATGCCAGCAAAACTGCAGACAGCTGCAGGACTGAGAAGAAAACAGGGCCCATTCTGTGTAACGAGCAGCATTTTAGGGAGAAAGTTAGGAAGACAGACTGAAAGAGCTGCCGTTCAAAGAGCTGCTAACATTTCCAGTATGCCTTGAAGAATTTTGTCTATTTTTGTGCCATGAGCTGAGCTCTGCTGATCTAAATCCAGATCAACTCCGCTTCACAAATGCAGCAGCTCTGCATTCAGCCTGGTTTAACTCTGGTCTTTTATCCTTGGGAAACATGTCTCGCTCTGAAGATCGGAGGAAGCACACGGAAGAGCACAATGCTATGAAAAGCACCGGGAATTCAGCCCTTGGAGCCAAAGAAGCAGGCACATGCTGCAGGGGGTGAAACCCACGTGCAGCCAGCCGCAGTTATCCTGAGACACCGCAAGCAAGTAGCTCACTCAGCAGCCAGCCCAGCCATCCAAGGCAGCCAAGACATGGGAAGACCTCACAGAAATAATGGCAACTCTCTCCCAGCGCTGCCAGGGGTGGATTTGGGATCTGGCTTGGATGGCGCTGAAGGTTTGCCAATGACAATCTGCCACTAACAGCAAGATGCAGGACATGCTGAAGACCTGGACCAAAGAAGGTCTGCTTTGTGCCTCTGAGACCTCTCCAGCTTCCAGCACCTGATCCTGTCTGGCCTTCGGCAGGGCTGCAGTGGGCCCTGGCAAGGTTTCAGGGCAGCACAAGCACCAAGCAAAGCCTGTGTGCAGCTGCAAAGAGCCTGGCACGCTGCTCCTTGGTGCAAACTCAGGCCCTCCTCTAAAAACCCTCCATGCTTTTTACTGCACACTGCTGTGAGTTGGAGAAATGCTGTTAAACAGAGAGGAGACATGAAACACTGCCAACAATTGTCTTCTGCAGGGGTCAGGACAGACCTCAACACCCTCAAAGCTCTGCCCTGGCGCCTGCTCAGACTCATCCCTCTGGTGACTTGCTCCTGGTGGAGCTGGTGGCCTGCCTTTCAGTTCTCTGCTTTCAGCTTGCAGAACACCAAAGCAAGGCAGAGTGTTGCTCTATGGTGGAGTGCCTCTAGCACGCACTGTAAAACAGTGTTCAGAACGCTCAAAATGCACCTAAACCCAACTGCTTACCCGGGAGCAACAGGAAAAGGAAATGTCTTCTACTGCTGCAGGGCAGCTGTTCTGCAATGCCTCTTCCAGGTACTGGCAGCTTATCTAGCACACATAATCTGCCTGAAATTGTCTGCATTTATCACTTTTGCCATGGTGTTTGAGCACCTCGCAAGCTCTGCCAGCTCTCTGCAATACGGGGAGCTGCTGCTGCCTGCTGGGAGCGGGTGGGGAACTGGTGGGGATGGTGTGTGTGAGTCCTGGGGACGGGAGATGTCCCCCCTCAGCCCCTCTCCACCAGGCTGCCCAAAGCTTGCTCCCCTTGCCTGTAGTGAATGACTCTAGAGCATCAGCATCTGCCTTACGCTGGGGTAGCGAAGACCAGGAGCTTGATTTCTGCTCCTCCTTTAACCTAGATTAAAAAAACCTCTAAAAGCTCCCACTTCAGCCTCCTTTTCTTGGCTGCAAGCAAAAAGCCTGCAGGGCACAGGAAGGACAGCAGGCAAGCACCCCAAGGCACCCACTGGGGGCCATTGGGGGACACCAGCAACGCCCCCAGCCCGGTGGGTGACAGTGACCAAGCTCGCCACTGCCGCTGCTGAGCGCGGCCGCCCCGGGCTGTGCCACCGCCGCTCTCCGTTTCTGTCAGAAATCCGGCACGGCATCGGGCCACAGATGTTTGGGCAGCCACACACCCTGCCTGGCCTGCAGCAGGCAGTGCCTGAGGAGGGAGGCGAGTTGCTCCCCCAAACGCACAGCCTTGTGCCTGGGTGCACAAGGGAGGTCTCCGGCAAAGGCCAGGCACCACGGGCAGGGCGCTGCAGTGACCCAGGATTTAGTTGTTGCATCTGCCTCTGGTTTCATCCCTGTCAAGTGGCGTAAACAATCAAATCAACATTAATAAGGGCATTTGGTGGAGGCTTTTAGGTTCTTATCTTGCTTTTAATGATTCATTCAGCTTCTCTCGGCTCTTGCAACCCAAGCCCTCTCCATTCTTCCCGATCAAAACCTGCCGGGAGCCACCCCAGCAATGTCTGGATAAATTAAAGGGACTTGGGCTGCGAGGACTAAAGGACTCATAAGGGGAGGACGAGTTCTCTGCACAGGCACACAGAAATAAGCCACATTTGCTTGAGCTTAGTATCCCTAACTAGCAGCTCCACGGACACGTAACCACGATACTCCTGCTGCCACCACGTTCAGCCACGCTGCATTTCCTGATGGCATCATCCTTGGCAGCCCCCAGCCCTGTTCTGCCACTCTGCCGTGGCCCCATGACCACGCCAGTGCTCTGCTGAGGAGGTGGCCACCACGGAGGGGACAAGGGAGCAGAGGCGGGGATGTTTTTCCCCACACTGCACCATTTTCGTGTTTCCATTTTCATGTCCTACACCTCCGTGTCAAGCAGCCAGAGTGCCTCTCAACCAGAGCAGAGAAATCCTCCAGCACATCTCACATCCGTCAGGCAGCTCTCCCTGTTCCTTGATGCTGATGTATGGTCTCCCTTGTCCAGCTGCCAGAGGAACCCCTTATATCAGATAGCTTTTATCTCAAAATAAGCCCTGGAAAAATAACACAGGCTTTATTTGTCATTCACTCTGGGAAAGTTCTGAGCTAATAAATAAAGTGATGTTATTTTAAAGAGCAATAGTTTTCCTAAAAACTTCAGCTCAGGGCTCTGACAGAAATAACAATACCTCTGTTGCCTAAATACCCATCAGCTCAGCTTCTGCAAAATTTGGTTTCTTTGGCTGCAAAGAACAAAACTTTGCAAATGAATTTGCTTCACACTCATGTAATTAGCAATTAGCTCCCTGGTGGAGAATGATTCCCCCACACAATATTTGGGTGAATCATACCCAAGTGGGGTTTTTTTAACTTGCTTTGTGCATGTGCACATACATAAACACAGAGGCACATCAGAGTCTTGGGCAAATTCCTCCCTTTGATCTGCCCTTCATTTCAGTGCAATTGAGAGCAGAGGGCTCAGCTCTTGAACCACAGGAAACTTCAAGTGTTAATGTTGGTATTAGCAATCCCACTGCCCCACTGACACTAAAAGTCAGAGATGGGGTCCTGCTTCCTGATGTCGGGCCAGGACTCCCGAGAACAGCTCAACAATTCCTGCACAGTTTTGGGGAGCTGTTTACAGTGCTTGAGCAAAGAGGTCAGAGTGTCACTCCCCCAGTGCAGACATGCAGGAAGCACAGCACCATGCAGGACAAGAACTCTTTGTCTTAAGCTGGATTTTGGACCCTCATTTTCACATGATAGATCGGGGCTATCACACCCTCTGCCAGGACTCACTTTTGCCTAAACCTCATGCAGCAGCCTTGGGACACATCCCTCAGGAACAACCATATTTCTCTTTATTCTCCTTTTCCTGTGGTGGCAGACATGGCCTTTCATCACTTTCCCAGCTGGGTAGATTGGCAGGATTATGAAAAACTGAAAGAGCCTCAGTAAATTCAGCCAGTGATGTTGGCCAAATTTGACCGAGTCCCCTCTGCACCGGACACTGACCCAACCTAATCACTCAGTGGAGCCATGAGAACCATGTACATCCATCCATGTATCCATATTTTCATAGAATCATTGGATGTTCTGTGTTGGAAGATTATCTAATTCCAACTCCCCTGCCTTGGGCAGGGATGCCACCCACTAGATCATGTTGCCCAGGGCCACATCCAACCCGGCCTTCAACAATTTCAGAAATGGGGCATCCATAACTTCTCTTGGCAACCTGTTCCATGTCTCATTTCAGGTTATGATGGTAGGTCACATGAAGATGGGCTTCAAAGCCACTCAAACCCTTGGGTTGATTCAGCTCCCAAATCAGCAAGAGAAACAGCCTTAAGGCTTTGCCCTGCTAGGGAAGGTTTATGTACACTTTGGACCTAATCCAGGAGTCCTTAGTCACCTCTTAAAGGTAATAGAAATCCCCGTGGCCCAGCATGGCACTTGTAGCCATGAAAGAAATGTAGGATGGGAGTCACAGGGGGGTTTTTGCCTTCTTTTCAGACTGGCTGAGGTAGGGACCTGTGGGAGCAGTGGAAAGCCACCTGCACCCAGTGGAGAAAGTGAATACCACTGTGACAGGATGGTCACACTGTGCAGAGCTGTCCCCAGGTTTCATTTGTGTGCAGCCTGCAGCAGCCCAGCTCCTGTACTGTTTCAATACACAGCTCAACCAGAACTGCTAACTTTAGGCTGCTGCTGGCATTTCTGCTCGCAAAGTTCACCGGGTACCAAGTGCTTTTTTGTTGGGACTGGTTTCCCGGTCTGAAGGGAAATGTGACTTTACTGAAATGCGGGAATTCTGAATTCTGCCCCCTCCCCACGCACATTGCAGTGCTGCTTGGGGATAAAAAAAGCTCATAGTCTGTTCTTATGTTCTCTTTCTCCTCTATACTATTTAACATTGTTTCACGGCGACTCAATAACAGCGTGCATGATACGCTCTGTTTCTCCCAGCACGGTGAACCCAAATTTTATGTATCAGAAAGCCGCTCTGCGTGCTGAATGAGACACCAGACCTCACTACAGTAAAATGCTCCCCTCTTGATTTGGCACTGGGAAATTTGCCTCTGTGAACATGAGGTTAGCTTAAATTTGAAATAAAAAAAATCCCTTCATAAAATGAAGGAATCTGGCTCCTCTTAAGGTGGGTCTAAAGCTGAAAGGCTACAGCAAAAGCAAGCAGAGCAGTAGCTCTCCCCATGTTCACCCAAGAGGATGCACCACTCATTTCAGGATGCAGATGGGCCAGACGGCCTCACTGCCTTATGTAAAACCTGCTCATGTTGTTCCTGGCTTCTTCAAGGATTTCCAAAGAAGCTGTCCATCCTCCTCTGCTGAGGGGGGCTGTCTGGATCTGCAGCAGTGATATCACTTCATGGCCCACCTGGAAAACACAGAGCCTGGCCCAGGTCCTGCATGGACTGTTTCGCTGGCTTCAGCAGGCTGTGGTGATTTACACTCTGTGCGGAGCTGGCTGTGTGTTTCTGGATGGGAATTAAATTCGATTATGTGCTTGCTTATTTGGGTTTCAGTGCACCAAGTGGGGCAGCTGCTGTGTGGGGTAAGTGGCCAGTAGCAATGGACCTGCTCAGCCTCGCTGGTTTGCTGGCAGAGCCAAGAAAAGGCCTTTGACATTTTGTCTTCCTCTCCTGCCCCCAACCTCATGTGTGGCACAGAAAGTTTCCAACCTTTTTTTCAGGGTACAAAGTGGCTTTGTGCAGTAACTGAATTAAATTTGAAGAGAAAGTGAGCCATCAACCAGAGGTGTCTGGTGTCAGAGCAGGAAATTTGAGGATAAGCATCTAAGAGCACTCTGTGCGTATCTCGTGCGTAGTTCAGATGGCTTCAGCCTGGTCCAGCTCCCATGAAAGGACGGCAGTGAAAGCCAGGGACAATAGTTAAGGGATCTGAGAGAGGCTGAGGCTTTGAAAGTACCTCAGAAGTGGAAAACAAGGAGGAAGAATAAGTGGTCAGTTTTCAAAGGAACAAGCTCACCTGCGGGGTGCGGGGGAGGATATACAGGGCTGCAGAAGTTCTTCAGCAGGCTGAGAAAAACGTATGGATGTGTCCATGGGTGTACACACGCACAAATGGACTAATACACATGCATGTGCATATTTGACTCGAGCTCAGAGAGAACTGCGAGAACCTTCAAAGGCACCCGAGGAGGACAAGGGAGTGGGAAGATGAATTCTGGAGAAACTAATGCAAAGCAGCACACATACCAGTGGCAAAAGACCCAAACTACTCCTACATGCCCTACATTGTAAATCAGCTGAAGCTGCTCCTGAAAACGACTTCCCAGCAGTCAGCCCAGTGGAGAACTCTGACATCATGAAAACAAAATACAACCTTTTGCTGTGCAAACAGCAGATTGAAAAAAAACAGCATCAAACCAGCACAATAACATTCAGTAAAGCAGCTGCAAGGGCACATATGAGGTTTCTGTCATTCCATTTCAGAAAGGGAGAACATCGAGTAACAGGGTGACAACTGATAAAGGAGTGCAGAGATTTCCATACTAAGCCAGGCTGCACACAGAGGATTTGTTTAGCTTAAAGATAAAGCAATATATAAAAGGTCTGCCTGACACTTCTCATTTATTCTTCCTTGACACAAGAATAAATGATCTCGGTGAAATGAAAAAGCAACGGATTTCAAAGAAACAAAAGGGTTTTTATATTCTTACCTAAAGTGCACCAAATTGTGACACTGACACATTGCTGAGATCAGGAGATTAGCATGATTAAAGACAGAATCAGATGTTTAGGAGGAAAATACAGTTACTTTAAATGAAAGTTTAGAAAAAACATGCAAGCCCCTGTGCTTTTATGAGGAACTATTAACAATATGCTTTCTCATTCAGTCCAGGCCAATCACTGGTCCAAAGAGGCTGGAAGGTAGCCCCAAACTGGAAATGGTGCAGCTCTCCCACCACCATGCTCTGTGTCCTGTGTCCTAAAAAAGGGAGACGATGATGGGCAGGGAGTCAGGGATGTGACAGCCCAGCACCAGAGAGACCACCAAGAGGTCTTTAATTCCCATGGACACCTCTCAGTATGGTTGTTCAAGGGCCTGGTGAAGGCTGAAGACCAGCTGAGGTCTGGAAAGCTCACCTGGCAAATGTGGATCCAGAACAGGGAGCCTTCTGCTCCCTGACCTGCATGGCCAACAGCACAGTAATGAGGGAATCCTAAGGAATCCAGGTGATTATTGAAATGTGTACCTGCATGCAGTAAGATGAACAAAAAAATTTGCCATGTCTGTAGACAGCAAAAAGGGTTGAATTTACTGGATAAGGGGAGTGATTTAACTCCCTTTTCTCTGGACCATGTAATACTCAGCATAATCCATGGAGGAGAGTTTCCCCTGGCTCTCAGTGGATAGGATTTCAGCCATCAGCTGTTTTTATCCTACAGCAACCTTATCTCTCCATGCTCCATCCCTGGCTTGACTTCTTTCAACCTTGTGCTTCACGGCTGAGTGCCTGGGTTGGAAGAGATGGGTTTGGAAATGAAATCACTGCGAGATGCAGAGGGCAAACAGGCAGCCCAGGGTGCAGTTCCAGAGGTCACATCCTCCTGTCCTTTCCTATGGGAAAGTGCTCTCTAGATCTGCTCACACCCTTCTCCAACAGTTTCAGAACCCAAAGCTGACCACCCAGGCACATGCCTGCAATGCCTTTCTCCAGCTGGGGTACCCTGGGCAGGGCTGCTCTGCTGCAGGAACAAAAGGGTTTTTCCTCTCTCTGTCTCTGCTGGGACCCTGATGGTGCTGCCCAGAGTCCAAAAGTGACTCTCCCTGAGAAAGACTGAGCAAAGGGGCTGCTCCTTATCAGTGGTGGGGGTACAGAAAGGGACAAGATCTTCCCACGGTGCGCTCAGCTTTGTGGTGGGAACGAAACTCCAGCTCCTGTCAAGACCCACAAACCAAGCCCGGTCAAACCACTCACCATGGTAGGGGGATGTTTGCAGAGTGACACAGCTTAATTGCTTATCTTTGCCTACCCTTGGGCACACTGATATTTTCTCCCCGTGCCATAGAAGCACTGATCTCTTTCCTACAGAACAGCTCCGGCATGGTGGATAGGGAGGAGCAGCAACACAGGAACAATGTGGCTCTGCCAAGGTCCTGCAGCAGCTCAGCACCTGGACTGGGCACAGGACTGAGTTTGCTGGAGGGCTCTGCCCATCTGGCCCCCCCTCAGTGTGCTCTCCAACAGCGACTGCTTCTGGCTCAGGGCTTCCCAGCCACAGGAAAACATGGAGCTTTGCCTGGTGCTGAGCTGGTGCGGCCAGGGCCTGGGCATGGTGATGCCTGCAGCAAAAGCAGGGGTGCACAGAGGTGCTGGTCACTAGAACTGGTTATTACCTCCATTTCAGTGGTCCCATCACGGGGAAAAAGGACCCTAATGCTGTTCCCAGCCCCTGCTCTGACCTTGGTAAGCCCAGTGGGCCACATCTGTTGTCCTGTTTGCTGCAGGGTGATGAAGATGGTGACATGTACAAGCCAGCCCTCTGGGACTGCTTGAGCACACGTGCCCTCTGGAAATCTCCACTGCAGATCTCCCCACAATCTCTTTAGAGAGACAGGGAAGGTAAGACCCACATTTTCAGCTGCTGCATTGGTCCCAAAGGCAGCATGGTCTACCAGAATGAGGAGAGCTGCGTTTGCCCAGGTTCTCTGCAAAGTGTTGGACTTGCTGGACTCTCTTCATCCTGTTTGCCGCAATCAGCAGGCTTAGACTGGCTTTCAGACAACGTAAGTTTGTGATTTTCTCCCAAAGGCATCCAATGAAAAATGTTTAGAGGTGTTCAGCCCCAAAGCAGTTTTCAAACAGTACTACAGAGGGGCTGGGGGGGGGAAGGGGGTTTCCTTCTTGCCCCGCATCAGAGCTGTTTCACCAAGGGGCAGTGGGAAAGTCTCCATGTCCCTCCACTCCCCTCTCGTTGTCCTTGTGAGACAAACAACCCCTTGGCATGACAGTAGCTTCACCCCTGGCCACGCAAGGGGAATCGTGTCCTGCCAAGACCCAGTTCCACCACGGCTCTCAGGCCAGGAGAATGGATGCAACATGGCCCCATGCAAGTTAATGGGGCCTGGGGAGGTCCCCTGGTCCCTGGAGGATCCACGGAGAGGAACTGCACTTGGTTGATGGTAAAAGGAAACTCAGAGCTGGACTGCCACTGAGACAGAATGAAGGCTCTGGGCTTTGCACGGGCAGAGAGGAGGTGCACAGACACAGATCCAGGGAGGTGAGCTGGGCAATCACATCTAGGAATGGCCAGAGAAATCACTGCCACCAGTAGCTTCAGGGTCCTCCCCACCCCATAAAACCCTGTAGAAAAGCAGGGAAAGGGGGTGGAGGGCAGCAGCTGGTAGGAGGAAAGTGCCAGCACTGAGAGTCTAAGACTCATCTGGGATGTACAGAAATGCAGCTGGGCCTGTCTCTGGCACATCCCCAGCAATTCTCCCAAAGCTAAGGATCAGACAGCTTTAAATATAAGGAATCTTGATCCTTATAGAAGCCCCAGTCCTACACTGGAGTCCTTTGGGAAATAAAACCAACGACGACAAGTCCCTTCCCTTTGGAGCAGGAGCTATGGCTTTGCATCGCTAAGCACGTCAACACACATTGGACATGCTCTCCTGCAGTCACAGCTACTATTTCTGTCCCTGGGTTTCCACAGCTTCTTCCAGAGATGCCAGTGTGGTATCCAATTAACTCATCAGTCACAGCTCCACGAGCTTTGCTGGGTGCAGACTCTCAACTACATAAATAATAAATAGGAAAACTAACATCTTGCTTCTGTTCCTCTGCTCCTTTCAATTGCAAATGCATCTGGTGCAGTCACCTTAGTGCATGCTCACACAAACACACACACACACACACACACATGCACATGGAGACACCAAGTGCCTGCACTCCACTTTGATTAATTGTGCATTTGGTGACGAGTTCAGCTTGTGGCAAGGCTGTGCACACGACTAGAAAACAAGGCTGGCTTTAATAGACCTAATTTTCATTAATCTTGCTGCCTCTCTCTGCCTCACTGCTGAAAGGAACTGAGGTTAATCAGAAAAAAGGAGTCTCTTTCGTAGAGCTGGTGGGAGGTTGCAACAGGGCTGCATTGGTTATTTTCCATACTCCCCTGAGGCTCATGTAGGAACAGACATTTAGTCCAAACTATATTACTTGGCTAACAAGATTTACAAGCAGTTTGAGATAATGCAATCATTTCCAAAATTAAGGAAGGGCATTCTCTAAAAAGTAAAGCTTGGGAGGAGGGAGCTGAGGGCTCATTTTCTCAAAATTCATTATCTGCAGCCTGGGTTTTGCCCATGTGTGTGTGTAGCTTTCAGACTCTGACGACTGAATTAAAGGCCAGATCTACAGATTTAGAGGTAGCTTTATGTGCAGCATCGTTTTTCATCCTCATCCAGATTTTTTCCCTCCCTCTGCTTCCCATGAATTTTATACAAACAAATAACAGCACCTAAGCAGGGTGCCCAGCCTTGTCTCATCACCCGCCGTGTGTTACCCCACGCAGCCTTTCCCTGTGAGGAGCAATGCAAGAGCAGAACATGCATCAATACCAACAGGAATGCTGAGCTAATGCAATAATGCTCTCCCAGATGGATGCCTGCTTCACAGTGTGTCAGATCCCCAGGGAGTCTGCCTGCTTCCTTATTCACCTGAAGCTGTGGAGTAATGTGGTTAGCTTTCCAAAATGATCGGCGGTCGGTGAGTCACAGAAATCAGAGATGGAAAAACCAACTGCATCATGCTGCTGTCCACCACCTCACCTAGGGATGCATCCATGCCTGTAACACACGAGCTTCCTGCTGTCCATGCAGGATCCCTCCCTGGGGCTGAGTACATTTGGATTTTAAATTACTCCAGCGGTGGGGTTCCCAGCATGTCCCTGGAAGTCTGTGAGCTAACCACGCGGACATCACCCACTGTACTGACAGTCCTTCCTTCCCAAATGACTCATTTTCCCTTGCTCCATCATCCTTGCTGAGCTCCAGCATCTTGCTGAGTTACCTGCCAGTAAACAGTCTTGTCTTGGTTCCACCAAGATCTGTACACACATTTCTGCTGTTTCACTCTAAGCAAATCCCTCAGGCTTGCTCTGCCCGTGCCTGTGGTGCTCCTGGGCTGTGCACTGAACCATGCCTGCGTAGGCAGCTGAGGTTTTAGTGCAGAAGGATGAGGAGATGTGGGCAGTCGTGGTTGAAAGGGCAGGATGGCCAAGGCAGAGGAACTCTGAGGACTGTGCTCAGCACGGTAGAAGATGCACTGAGGTGTGACTGGAGCAGCAGAGGGAAGAGCAAAGGATCAAACCTTGCTCCCCCTCCAAAAAAGGAATGGGGCACATTAGAAATCCTGCATGGCTGTAAAGACAAACCAACTTCATGCACTTCATCTGCCAAGTTTCACGTGTGCAACAAGGTCTGCTAAGTGCACAGGATGTTTAATACTGAATGTACGATTCATTATTTACACGGCAAAAAGTGCATGCTAAGGAAGCTCTTCCAAGGCAAGCTGTGTGCTGAGCCTGGCCCCAAAAAACCTCCCTGGCTCCTCCCAGCAAGGCCAAGGGGAACAAACTCTTAAAAAGTCTGGGAACGCATCCACCAGCAGCAGGGGTGTATGTAGGTCATGGTGATGCAGCGGAGCCTGGGGCTGGGGCCAGGCTGGTCAGCGCTGCCTGGGGCTATGGCTGGGACTCTTTCCCCAGCCTCCTCCTGCCAACCAGCTCTGCCCATGGCATGGTGCCCCTCCGGGCCCTCCCTCCTGAGCCAGACCGTGGGGAAAATGTCCTGCCCTTGGTCTTTTCTGATTTCTGACAAGGTGAAGGCAGCAAGGGGGAAAATAAAAAATTTCGAAAGAGGACAATGACATCAACACAGAAAAGGGACGAGAGAGGCTGGACAGGGAGCTCAGCAACCCAGGCTGTGAGCGTAGGGGAACTCTGGACTCTGGACATAAGTGTGAGGAAACAGGACTGCGAGGCTGTAGAGAGGGACTCTTGCTAGAGATGGTGGGGAAAACTCCATTTCACATGGTTAGAAAACAGAGCTAGGCTGCCAAACAACTACAAGAGAGTTAAAGCTAAAGGTACCACCAAAGCCTTAGATCCAACCCCAGGCAGTATTTCTTTGAAAGAAAAAAATGTTTTTCTCTTAACTGGTTAATAGTTCAGACTCTGGCCAAATTTGTAAGAGCCTACAGAGAACCTGAGGGTCAGCTCCCATTGCTAATGTCTGCCCCTTATCCTCGTGCTGCTGTTGGGAGCACAGATGGACCCTGCCTCCTGCATCTTTCTCTTGGGGTTGTTCCAGGCTGCCTCAAATCCAACCCTGCCATGCCCAAAACCACCCCGTGGCTCAGGGCTAGGCAGGCAGGCTGCCCTCCCTGTATCTCTGGAAGTCCTGGCTGTGTTATTTTGGAAATACTGATAGCAGGAATCATTTTCTGAAGCAGGGAGTGAGCTCCTGAATTATGCCACCAGCAAGGCTTGTCTCCCAGCACGCCACTGGGATGGCTGTGACATAAACAGTATTTTCCAGGGGGTTTCATGCTGATGCGTTCAGAGTACTTCATTGCCTGCCTCCCAGACACAGGAGCTGTTTAGGAGACATGACTTTTCAGAGAAAGCAGCTGTGGTATTTTCCCCTTGCACAGAACAAGGGGAGGAAAAAAAAAAGGGAAAAAGTTTGCAGCAAGAGCCAGCAGCACACAGTGTAAGAGACTTTCAGCTGATCCCTTTATCCCCACCACACTGTGGTGAGCAGAAGTTGGACACTTTCATATCAGCACTTCTCCCACACAGCTACCACCAGAACCTTCTCCAGCACTTCAGTGCTTCCCATTCCTGCACGGACTTGTATTGGTTGGTGAGGAAATGAAACGCAAAACCCCAGAAAATGCAGTGTAAAATCCTATTGCACCCAAACTCCACGCAGAACGGACAGAGAATGTGCCTCCTCCTGACCAATGCCTGTGGTGCTTAGCGGCAAGACACAGAGAGCTGGAGAAAACTCCCTTCCCAAATGCCACCATGCTGAATATTTCCAAGCGTGCCTGATGGAAGCCCACACCCTTCAGCTTCCAGGTGCCCGCTGGTTTGCACAGGGCACTTCCAAACCGCTCACTGCTCATCGGCAGGGCTGCCTTGCTCTGAGTCAGCAGAAGCTGCCTGAGACACGAAAGCTGCTCAGAGTTCAATGTGATGGAAGAAGCAGCAGGAAAAATCCTGTAACTCATCAGACAATGTAAGATATGGTAAGTAATAAGCTGCAGTGGCAGTCTACAAAGTGGTTTATAAAGGGCTTGATGAGTAACTCAGCTGAGCCTCTGGATTACACACAGGACGAATCATTTCATTTCTGTCATGCAGCAGCCCATCTGCGGTGTGCAAGGAACCATCCCTGATTCTCACATCTCAAGGGCTTCGGATAAAAGGCTGAGAATCTCACTGCCAAAACCAGGAAACACGAGGCAAATTTTTCACTTGCTCCTGAAAGAGACGAGAGATTCTCTATGCCAGATTTCTGTAGCTGGGGAGCACTTGATAGGCACAGATGTGCAAAGCCTGAAATGGACACACAACTGTGAAAAGTTTGAGAAAAGGGCCATGCTGGTTGATTGCTGCTCCCAAATTCAAAACCAGATTTGGCTGGAGGCACTGACTTACATCCTGAAAAACTGCACTGATTTCTGCCCTGTGCAATACTGCTGAAATTCAGGGGACAAAATGCCTTCAAGGGGGACCCAGAGTCAACCTGCACAGTCAGGTGTGGGAGCTACGAGCACCCACTTCTCTGATCCAATCACCACCTCCACCATTAGCAGTCCTGCTTCCTCAGCAGAGCCTCCCTGGCTATCTGCCCAGGGGATCCTACTGCTTCAGCTTTCCTAATCTCCCTGCGTTTTTCACCAGATTGTCTCTATTCTGGCTTCTCACAGAGGGTCCCTGAGTAACCCACTCTCTACTTTGAGTTGCTTGAATAATTCAGAGACATAGAGAAGCCAACAAAGAACTTGCCTGATTCTCCTGAGGGACTTGAGTCAGCACCTTTGCATCTACCTGCAGCAAGGAAACCTGCTGCACATGCAGCATGTGTCTTACATCCTAGGCACGTGCTTCCTTGCAGGTTTGCCTGGAAATGTGCAGCAAGGCTGATGTGGCCAAAAGGCACTCGGCTCCTTGCAGAGCACTCCTAGAGTCAGACTGATAGTGAGCATTCACCCAGGACTGACAGGACTTCAGCCCTGATACCTCTCTGCTTGCACAGAGACAGTGTGGGATGGGGTGGGCAGCTGAGCAGGAGCCAGCTCATCCCCACCTCCTTGCGAGGCTGGTCCTGCTTGCTGTTAGCGAGCATCTGCTGGAGGGCAGGAAGACCCTACACAGGGATCTGGACAGGCTGAGGGGCCGAGGCCAATGGCAGAAGGTTCAATAACCCCCTGGAGCTCTACGGGCTGGGGGAGGAGTGGATGAAAAGCGGTCCAGCGGAAAAGGAGCTGTGGGTGCTGGTTGACAGTGTCTGGACAGGAGCCAGGGGGCCTAGGTGGCCATGGGTATCCTGGCTTGTATCAAAAATAACATGGCTGGTGGGACCAGGGCAGGGATTCTTCCCCTGCACTCAGCACTGGTGAGGCCACACCTCGAGTGCTGTGTCCAGTTCTGGGCCCCCCAGTTCAGGAAGGACACAGAGGTGCTGGAGTGAGCCCAGAGAAGGGCAACGGAGCTGGTGAAGGGTCTGGAGCACAAGTCCTGTGAGGGGCAGCTGAGGGAGCTGGGCGGGTTTAGCCTGGAGAAAGGAGGCTCAGGGGAGACCTTATCACTCTCTACAAATTCCTGACAGGAGATTTGAGCAAAGGTGGGGGTTGGCCTCTTCTCCCAGGCAACTCATGACAGGACAAGAGGAAATGTTCAAGCTGTTCAGATTGGACATCAGGAAGAATTTCTTCACTGAAAGGGTGGTCAGGCATTGGAACAGGCTGCCCAGGGCAGTGATGGAGTCACCATCCCTGGAAGTGTTCAAGAAATGACTGAACGTGGCACTCAGTGCTGTGGTTTAGCTGACACACTGGTGGTTTGGTCAAGGGCTGGACTCGATGATATCAGAGCTCTTTTCCAATCTTAATGATTCTGTGATTCTAAGCAACAATGCACTCCTGGGCTCCTGCCAGGAGAGTTGGGTTCATGTCACATGGAAAGACATCAGGAGAAAACATCTTCAAAATGCTTCGGGATCACTGCCTTGCACTTGAGCCCACTGCACTGAGGGAGAGCTGCCCCAGCCCCCTCCCTTCTGCATCCCCGTGTGCAGTGGCACCACAGCCACCACCTGAGAAAACCCCTGGCTGGACTTTGGCATGGCTGATGTGCCTCAGGCACAGCGACAGTGGGTCCTGGCTTACTCCTAGGACAGCCATTTCCTGAAACTCATCCATCTCTCACACAGCTCTCTGCTGCTTGAGGCAGCACAGACAACATCCTCCAGCCCCCACACGCTCATCTGCCTCCTGCTCGGCAGCAGCAGGCAGGCTTCTGGCTGCAGATTTCACCAGCAACCCCAAAGTGGAACTCTCCATGCTATGACATTTCCAGGCAGCCCTGCTCTTCCAGCACCTCTCGCTCTGTATGGTTCAGCGCTACTCAGAGCTGACTTTAAGCCTTAAAAGATTTGGTTTTCACCATGGCACAAAGAGCTGTATAACAGCACCCTGAGAAGCACCTGGTGCTTAGAGGAGAAGGGTTTTGTTATGAAAGAGGACAGAAGTACCTGGGATAGTCTAGTTAAAAAATAACCTGGAGCAATCACATTGGCAATGCTGTTTTTTATTAAACTCTGGGCTGCCATTGCTCCTGGCTGGTGGCAGGTGGGAGTCCCTGCAGCAGTCGCTGTCCGGCCCTGTTGGAGTGTGGGGTGTGGGAATGGACTCAGCAACTCTTGTGCCACGGCTGGCACGTCCAAGGCACGGCTGTGCAAGCCAGGCTGGCTGGATGTGAGGCCAGGAGCACACCAAGCTGGGCCTAGGGAGCAGGCTGGCTTCACAAAGCACGGCAAGGTAACAGCACAGTCCAGCCTTCCCTCCAAATTCATGACCATGAGACAGCTGCGCTTTGCTGCCTTTGTCCGTCTGCTCCAAAACAAAGACCCGCATCCCTGATGGCAAAAAACATGGCAAAAAACAGCTGCCCTTCACCCAAGAACCCCAAAACTACCCAGGGAAGTGTGCAAACCCTGGCTTCTCCTGCTCTGCAGCTGGGGGATTGTCAGTAAGGAGATGGGAACAAACCCCTTCCGGCTGAAGGACGGCTTCCAAGAGGGCTCTGGTGAGGCAGAGCGTTTCTATTCTGAGCCACATCTCGTAAGGTCTCCAGCACACGGCTGCTTTCCCAGACCTTGCTTCAACTTCTCTGGAATGATGGGAGGGGAGGGGCAGGCCATGGAGCCCGCCTTCCTGGGGGGCTGCCTTTTGGCACCGTGACAGTGGGCTTTTTGTTTCAAGGGGGCACATAAATATGCCAGAGTGCTGTGGGCCATGCTGTTAATCAGTTCAGTACACCTAATTCTGCAACATCAAATGTGTCAGGCTCTCCAGTCCTCATTTCCTAATTTATTCTCCCAGGCTGAGATGGTTGGTTTGTGCCTGCGCAGCTCCTCTCCCAGGCAGATTCAGAGGCTATCCCAGCTGGGCAGTAAACCAGGATAACTGCGTTGCAGCAGAGGAATTAGCAAATAGAAAGGAAAGCAGAGCGAGGGGATGAGCGTGGAGGAGAGCTGGCATGAGCCACGACATCTGCAGTGATTTATTTTCAATTTCACTTATGATAACATCCCTGGGTACAGATTGCCCTTCCCCACGTCATCTTTATTATCACTCCACCTTGAGGCTGGGTGATGTGGGCGTTTGATAGACTACCTGGAAGCCTGGTTTATTTCCCTGGTGTTTCCCCGTGGTGTGATGAAACCTCTGCTTCAGAGAGCTGTGCCAGCCATGCCAGGCAAAGCCCTTGCTGTCCCCAAGGCAGGTCTGTGTTGCAGTGCCCCAAAGGACAACCGTGTCCCCACCTCTGAGGAGCATCTCAATTCCTCACAAGTGGAGAGTCTGCACACCAGCCAGCATAAGTTCTCTTCGTGTGGGAAGCAAAATCAGGCAGGGAGTTTCCTCCTCGTGCACTGATAGAGACCACAAACATCTCCCTTGCAGGTGGCAAGCTGCCAATGACTCCCCAAAGGTGCTGTGGCCTGGACCATGCTCAAGAAAGCATCTCGTCACATTAATAGCCTTATCAGTTATCAATCAGCTTTCTTCCTCTCCTGCCTTTTGGTCATCAAAGTGCTGAGGGCTGGTGCTGCTCCAAAGAATTGGGTTCCTTCTGCAAGAGTTTTGCACCCATCTCTTCTCCCCAAATTGCTTGTGTCTTCCACATCCCCATGGTTTCTGAGACCTAATCAGCCAGATCCAGGAGCACCTGCCATCCTGCATTTTGGACCCTGGACAGGAAAAGCTGCAGCAAAACTAAATAAAGGACCCTGATTTTACAAGTCAAATTCTTCTTTGGAGCAATGGAAAAACACCTACTTCCCCTGTTAAACCAGGATTTGTACATCTGCCTTCAGCGTCTCGCACAAGGAATTATGGCTGCCTCATCGGCAGGATTTAGAGCTGCAGCCAGCTCAGAAAGATCACGAGGCTGTGTTTACTTTCTGACAGATGTATGGGTTTATCACGTCCTCTCCTTTGAATACATATCCCCTCGAGTGCATATACCCAAGGTGTCTTTGGGCAAAACTCCGAAAATGTGAGTGAGAGAAGATCCTGGCTTTTTCCTGGGTTAAGCTCCCTGTCCAGGCACAGCAGGACACTGATAGCACAAGGCACGCTGGAGGACGTGTTTCCTCACTTGTGCATGTACCATTTTGGGTCTAATTCACCCTGGCTGACAGCTACTAATTTGACAAGTACTTTAACCAGACATGTTTTTAGAGTGGTTCCCTTGCTCATGCGTGCTGGGCTACACGGTTGCACACTGTGATTGTGCATCTAAAATTATGGGAGCTGATAAACTGAAGGCAGAAAAGGCAGTTAGAGCTCAAGCAAAAGCCTGCCAAGTTTCTAATAAAATTCAAAACACAGCAATATTTAAGAGCGTGCACGAAGCCAGCGTTTGTCTGTGTTTCAGTCTGCCTTGAAATCCCCTGAGCAATCAACCCACATGGAGGCAGCTTAAGGAATGGAAAAATCAGTCACTTCTATTTCTCATGTCTTTTTTAGTCTGCAAAGTACAATATGCAGTGGGAAAACAGGATCCAAACCTCTTACTCTGCAACGAAAGCAATTTTGGTTGTTTTCAACTTGAGAAAACCAGTGATACCGCTTCCTAAGGCCTGCCATGACAGAAGTCCATGGATGCCTGACCAATCACCTATCCTGAAATATGATGTTTCTTAAAAGAAACCCAAAGTCCCCAGATGATCCTTTAGTTCCATGGGCACTAAAGAAACTTGCTCACAAGTCTTAGTAACAAAAAAAAAATCGATTTCTCCTACCACTGCTACTGCAGTTCTTAGCTATTTAGTGCCCCACTCCCAAGCACAGGTTTTAGTCACTCCTTGTTAAATATCCAGAAGGGACAAGGCATTTGTGCTGCATCTGTGGTCATCTCTTACAGACCAGGTTTGGGAGATCTCAACTGCCAAGGTTCCTGTTTCCCCCATTCCTGCAATGAAAACAGAAGAAACTCTGCTGCCAAAAGTGCCCCTCAGAGGCCTTACCCAGGCCTAGGTGGATAGCTGGAGAAATCCTTTGGAAAGCTTTCACTAAACAAGATGCCAACAGCCCTGGATTGCAGGTGGTATTTCCTGAGCTCTGACGACGTTAAGTTCCATGCTGGTGTTTGGCACAACCCCTTAAAATGACCACCTTGTGCAATAAGGTAATTTTTCTAAATATCATGGGTGACATTTTAGCTGCTTGTTTTACCAACTGGAATTCCAGCTCATGTGGTATGAGAAGTAGTACCCTACAATGAGAAATACCTTTGTTTGTGGAAATTTTGACTCTAAATTTCACATCTGAAATTCAGATTTAGATGAAATACTAATTGCCCTTATGGTTGGAGCCTTTCCCAGTTTTCCTTTTAAATATAAGGGATCTCAGATCCTTAAAAAAGGCAGCATGAATCACTACATTTGAGTGGAGGCCACTTGCAGCTCTGGCTTAAGGAAAACCTCTTTATTTCCTCTAAATGTCCACAATTCTCTTTAGAAGAATAATATTTACTATCAGACCTGCCCATAAATGTCTTGCTAGAAGTTTTTTCCCCACCCAAAACTTATCTTGGAACTATTTTCTGAAAATGTCAAGCCCTCTCTATTCTTCAAACAAAATGTTTGAATACCACATTTCCCCTGACTAATTTTTAAAGTGGTATTTTCAGTGTTCTTTTTAATTCCTACTATTATTATTATTATTATTAAAATACCTATTTCCTTGCCATTAATTTGCATCTTCACTGTTGCTGATTCCTACCCATTTCTTTGACTTTCCTTTCAGCATTTCATTAATTTTTCAAAACTGTCAAAAAATGAAGAACGACTGCTCTCTTACTTCTTTCTGCTAAACAGTTTTCTTAATTCTGAGATGCGCAAGTTACCATAGCCATGGTTTTAGTTTTCATTTGCCATATCAGAGATTTCTTCCCATAAACTCAGGGAAATCTGGGAAAGATGGAGAGTAGAAAAAGAGATGTTTAAAGAAGAAAGTAAATAAAGAATTTCTTCCCCACCCCTACCAGGCCCTTGACAGTCACATATGGTCCTGTTTTATAAGATTGAATAAGAGCCAGAAAACAAAGAGAAGGTGATGATTCTAGGGTTTGGGTTGGTTTAGGGATTTTTCCGGGATTAATCTAGCATTTCCTTATTTCAGTACTCTGAGGTTTTGTATTTTTTCAGTTAAATTTCTTTTATCCCTCTTCAATGACAGACTGTATAATTCAGACTGTGTAATAACTTTTCCTATTTAATATTTCACCAGCTCACCTGGCATTTGCCTCCAAAAACAGGGCTCAGCACTGATTATCTCTGGTTGTGGGAATAATTAACTCCCCGCAGGCAAACCTGCGTCGCGCATCGCGTCCGAACGCGGCTCTGTAATCCTCTGTGAAGAGAAAACTGCAAGACACAGGTCACATCCCCTGCCCTGGCGTCTGCTCAGGATGCACCCCACGGGCTCTGTCCTGGGGAAACGCTGTCTCCAAGGACAATCCAGCCCCGGGAAGCCCAGGCACAGGCAGTTTCCTGGTTACAAGGTATTTGTCTTCCCCACCAAGCGCCCGCTTCCCGCTGGTGAGATACAGAGCACGAAAGCTCTGGGGCATTATCAGCCTAAGTCAACACGTACTATTAATAATCATTACTTCTGCACTGCATATTGCCTGGCACCCTCAGCCAGATTCAGCCCTGCTTTCTGCATCGCAGCCCTACACATGCTCATTACCACACAGTTTACCAACAGTGCAATTACTTGGGTGATTACTGAAGCTACAGATATGGCAGAAAGACTTTTTTAATCTCTTGAACCATCACAAAACCTCCAAACAAAAAAAAAAAAAAAAAAAACAAGAAAAAAACCAAATAACAAACCCAACAATAAAGTGATTGTGATTAAATGATTTTTTCCCCCCACACACTTGCTTGAGAGTTTGCCTTTTTCCTGGTTACTGGTTTTTATGGATTACTGCCCTAATCATGCTGGCAGCAGCACTGCCAGGCCCTGTTCTTTGTGGGAAGAAGGGGAGCAGAGGAGTGTGAGCAGGGGGGTGCTGCTGAGCTGGGGAAAAGCAATTCAGGGCAAGACAGCTGAGATGGACCAAAGTGACCAGCTCAGACAGGGACAGAGGGAATCACTGCCCCATAACTGCAAAGTTTCAGCTGTTTTCAGAGCATAACTAAGATTGTCTGCTTTTAATTCTGAATCATAACTCTTAGAGCCCTTTCAACTGTCAGAATTAAGAGAGGTAAAAAGAAAACCTGGCATAAGGACAAAGCAATCAGAAATTAACATTCAGACAACACTCCTGATACCTCTCAATGTCTTGTGCTGGAGAGAAAGATAAATGCTAAAAGCTTAAGCTTTCCTACTTCCACTCTCTGTCACAGACAGCAAATCCTGGCTTTGCAGGGCAACACCATGGACCTACACTGTTTTGGACAATGATATCCTGTCCATCCAGCCTGACACAGATGTGCCCTTGTTTGGCCCATCAAATCAGTGCTCTTACATTTTTGGAAAGCCCTGTGTCTCCCAGGTACACAGCTCAGGACCTCCAAGCCATGAGCAGCTGTCCTGGTTTTCCCTTATAGTGCACATTAAGGGACACAGACTAACTAGGAGGCAGGTGCCAAGGAACATGAAAGACCTCAAGGAATTATTTTTTAAAAAAATATATGTCCCAAACCCATGACGTTCTATTCCAGGTTTGAAATGCAGTGTGTAGAGCTGAACCCAGCCTTTCAGCTCAGCAAATGCTAAAGCACATTAGAAACCCTGGGAAGGCCTGTTGGTTTCCCTCAGGAGACACTTGACTGAAGTCAGCAAGAGGAGGCTCTGAATAGGACACAGCTGCTGTTTTTCTCCTCCCAGCAGACTCGAGTCCCACCTGCGGGCTGCTGAATTTCTGAGAGCTCACCCCAAAGCCCCTGGGCTGGCAGGGGAGTTGCTGCAATGCTGCAGGCTGCTCCCAGAGCCCTGTGCCTTAATCTCCCATCCGCATGGGCAAGATTTATGGGGGTTTTAGGTTTGTACAAAGTCTACAAAGTCCTGTGAGTGGGACGGTGCTGGCATGGCACTGGGTGTGGAAATGCTGCTCCATCACCTGAAGGAATAAGCTCCTGTGGGTGCTGGGAGAGAGCGAGTGGAGAGCTGATGCAGGCTGGAGATGCTGGATGCCACACGCAGCAGGGCAAAGATTTCCCCCACTGGCCTCAGACACCTATTTTTAAACTATTGCATATGTTTCGTTTCATTACCAGTCATACTCATTTGCTCTGAAAGGAGGTTACAAATAAGGAGAAAGTCCCTCGTTAATTGACTGGGTGATTTATTGCATCCTCCCTCTCTTAGCATTCACACAGGCTTAAAAGCTGTGTGAGGAATAGCTGCTCAGCTTTTGTTTGGAAATGAGCTGGGTGAAGACTAATGTAGAGGAGATGGGAATAACCCCAGTCACTGGCTGCCTGTTTTTTAACTGTAGAGAGCTCTTCAGTGGGGGGGGAGTCCCCAAAAAGGAGGTCCTCCCTGCACTGTGCTGGTCAAAATCACAGGTAAAAATCTGTCCACCACTCTGTCTGGTGTGTACTCTGGAGCATCAAAATTTGCTCTCCCTTGGCATTTCCGAAAGATGTAAATACAGACAGGATAAGTGGATAGAGATTTTTCTAAAATCTCATTTACAGGCACTTTTTCAATGCACAGAAGTACCCTTACATTCTGCTAACCCAGAGGGCAACTCATGATGTCCCTAAAGTCAGTCCCAGCAACTGATTTAGCAAACAGGTTTCAGGATGCTTTCCGAAAGGCCAGAAAGTACCACTGAGACTTTGGCTTCCCTGGGGAAGGAAAAAGATAAAAAAGCCTAAAGGAAAAGGAAAAAGAGTATAAGGAGTAACATAATGGAAAGGAGAAGGGAATAAAGAAGAGAAAGTGGAAACAAAGTTTAAAACAAGCTTGAAAAGCCATCAAGGAAACAGAAAATAAAATGAACCCCTGATCTCCGACAAGGTGTTCAAATGTCTTGGTTCTGGGTATGAACAGAAGATCTTGGACAGGCAGACCAGAGGGATGTTATTTGGAGCAGCTTGCTGGCTTTCCCTAGAGTTTAATAATAGCAACTGTATTTATACGACTAAAATGTTTTTGTTAAAAGGCTAAGTACTGGTATGTCATGCTAGTCACTTTAATTTAAAATAAATTCTAAAAGTTCTCACTGGAAAGGCTTGCAGCTAACTATAAATACATGCAGTATGCTGATGGATTTTTTTTTAAAAGCAAATTTATTCTTCTTCAGAGGCACTAAATTGCACAACTGTGCAGCATTTCTGTGGCACAAATTTTCAGAGGCCCCGGGAGTCAGGATTTCTAACTGATGTGGCTGCTTTTTATTTTTTCTAGCCCTTCTGGATGTAGTGGCAGCTCTGGCTGGTTTGATGCGGGTTTTTGATCCATGAAGAGATTCGAAAAGATAGGTGAGAGAGAGAGATGAAGGGAAAAATGAAAAAGGAAGAGTCCTGGGCAGGGTGACAGCACTTTTCCTCCCTGTTACTCTGAGCATTGGGATGACAAACTGGTCAGTCAGCTATCAGTCTGAAAGAACTTACCCAGGCTCCTGTCCCGGGGCTTCTCCAGATGAGCAGTGATGGCCCCAAGTGCCCACTGCACTCATTACTTTTCCCTAAGAACGGAAACCACGGAAGTTTTCTCCCAGGAATGTCCAACCTGTGCCCTGCACCAGCAGCACTCACAGGCAGATGTTCCTCCATGAAAACAAGGACAGCTGGATGATGAGCTGGCTGGCACTTCCTTCCCTTCCTTCCACTGGGAAGGAACTCACTGCTGGTGGCCAACAGAGAGCAGAGCCCACTTTGGCTCCCGCAAAGTGAGGAGTGCCCAATCCCATCTCCCGTGCCCTATGCGGCCCCGGCAGCAGGCTGCCCTTTCCACTGACCCCTTCCGTCTCCTTCGCAATCCTCAGGATGCATTTCAACCCCCAGCTCCTGTAAACTGGCCCAGCCCTGGTCACTCCAGCAGCGCCTTGGCCAGCAGCACCCTGCCAGCAAGGAGAAAGCAACCAGGTAGGGTCAAGACTGCCAAAGCAGCGCTGGTGAGTCCCTCACCCAGGACTCCAGCCCCCAGTGCGCTCTCTGGGATGTGGTGCAGCTCCATCCCACCGGGGCAGCCGGAGGACACGCTCCATTCTCCAGCCTCCACCAGGAGCGCGGTTTTCACGGCAGTTTTGTAAAGGGTAATTATGGTGAATTCCTTAGAAGGGACTGAAGTCAGCCTGCTACCAGATAGCAGGAAATATTTATAACAATCACTTCCAACTGCAGCCTTTCATCTGAAATCTAAACAGAAAGCTGAAATCCCAGGCCTGTAAGTTGATACCTTGGCTATATATGGTCAAAGAACTCCATGGGGGAGAAAAAGATGCTAAGTCCCCAGCACTCCTCATACACACGGCTCCAAGAAGATCCATTAACCTCTGTAAAATTAGCAAGCCCGCGTCGTCAATTAGCTTTGAAGTATGATTGTCACGCTGTTGCATTAAGAGCTCTGCTCTCGCAGGGATGTCTCAGCATGTCACACTCACAGCCACGTGTACGGCGGGGCACAGCGTTCTCTGAACGCTCAGAGACGTCCCCCAGCCGCGTGTGCCTGTGACAGCAGTTGGGAATTATAAAGCCCTGTTAACTATTGCAAAGTTATGGGGTGACCCCCTGCACTCCTGCAGGAAAGCACTGCCAGGCAGAGGCAGGGCGTTTGTCAAGACACTCACTGGTCAGCAGAGGAGCGGTGTTTTCTGGTATTCGGGCTGGCAAAAATGAGAGCGAAACAAACTCCTGCATGAAAATGGACCTAGAAAATCACAAGGCATTGAAATGCATTGCTTCAGACTCTACTAGTGACTACGACTTATCCTTTTTCAGGGAGTTCTTCTGATAGCAAAAGTCCACATTTTACATGAAGTTTTTTTTAGGGACTCCCACCACGTCCTTCTGCAGCAGCAAGAACTGAACTGCAGAGCTTTGCTCACAGAGGTGCCTCTGCACTGTGTCCCCCCTAGTGCAGAGCACAAAGTCCTTCTTCACAGCCTGGAGCCTGGCTGGCATCCAGGCACTTCCTTGTTGCCCTCCTCTGCTTTTACCTAAGCACTTGCTAACAGGAACAGGTTGCCCAGAGAAGCTGTGGCTGCCCCATCCCTGGAAGTGTCCAAGGCCAGGCTGGATGGGGCCCTGAGCAACCTGGCCTAGTGGAAGGTGTCCCTGCCCACGGCAGGAGGGTAGGAGCGAGGTGATCTTTAAGGTCCCTTCCAAAGTAAACCATCCTATGATTCTATGATGTATGTTCAAAACCAGACAGGCCTGAAAAACAGCACTGCAGGCTTTTCTTACAGGGGGAAGAACGGGTTCATGGCCCCTGGCAAATCAACAGCGCTGGCCCTGTGGCATTAAAAGCTTTCTCTCGCTGAGACACTGCTGCTCAGCAGAGAGATGGCATCGGGCTCAAAAGCAAGGAGCTGGCATTCCTGCTCTCAGCCTGCTGCATGTAGGCCTCTAACAGCTCACCCATAATGTTAATCTCAAACCAGTCAAGTGAGTTTGCCAACATGCACAAGCCTTGAGCTGGAGCTCACAGTGCTTGGTCCTCATCAAGACATCAGCCTCTGCACAGGACATCTCATAGAGCATTCTGACAGGCATGTGCCTCTGGGGCAGCCTTTCCTTTTCATTGCAGTTCAGTGCCTTCCCACTGTTTGCAACTGAATTTCAAGAAAACAGCAGTGAACATCTTAATTTTAAAAGTAGAGATTATAACTGAAAAGTCACATTTCCTTTTGTGAGATCTAACATACTGTCTCAACCTGCTTATTGTTATTAAGCAAACAGCAGCAAATTCATTTCTGCATATGTCCCTGCCATATGTGGTGTCAAAACCATGAGAACTACTTCTATTTCAGTATAAACCCTTCTTTGTTTCTCTTTCTGTAACTCATGCTGTATCTCACAGGGCATGATCATGAAACCACCGACCAACCAAATTTTGGTCTCTCTCAGTGCCAAAGCAGCAGTAACACCAGCCAGCTGTGACACAGCAAATGCTGAGTTCCCAGGGTGGAAACAACCACTGGACACAGCAAACCTCTTTGCAGTGACGGCAAAAAAAGCATATGCAGGCTTGGGAAATACAGTTTGAAACAGAACCCCCCCAGTCGGCGGGTTTTTCTGGTCGTTATTATTTGTGCTAGTTGTTATTGTGTGGGCTGCATCAGAGGGCACTATTGGGCTTATCTAACCAGTGCTGGTGCGTTCCCAGCAGGAGCTCATCCTGCAGGCAGCACCAGGCTGGGCGCACATGCACCACCGCACATCCCTCTGCAGCCCGGGGCACGCGCCCAGAGGGCACCGGGGCATCCTGATTTACATCCCAGTAAAACACAGCTCATTTACTCATTTTCGGCATCTGAGGACTCAGCCTGACAGGCACCAGTCCTCTCTGCAGGGAGCCTGCAAGGCCAAACCAGTGTTTCACCTGTGTAGGTACTCACAGCACATTTTAAGGCAGGATGACCAATAGTCTGGGGCAGGGCACGAGCCTCCTAACCCTGGGATCATGACACAGAGGATGAGCAGAGGAAACTGGAATGGCAGGACAGAGAGAAGGCTGACGCTGAAACGGGGGCACTATGATGAAAGATAAGAGGTATTTGTGGGAGGAAGGGGTTTTCCACCCTGCAGAGGAGGATTAGGTGTAGTGAGGAGAGACCTTGATGCCTGCTGCCTTATGTGAGAGCCCCTTTGCTGCCAACCCTCATTCCACGTGCCTCGGGAGCCTGGCTACCTCTGTGCACACTGCTCCCTGCCTTGCGTGCCACAGCCAAACACGTGGTGCTCCAAACACTGCACAGGGAACGTGGAAGGACAAATCTGAAAAGAAAGGCACATCTGCCAGATATGCCCAAGCACGGGGTTGGAAAGGAAAAGGAGCTGCTTCCAGAAGAGCACAGTGATATTTGCATGCAGGCTCACCCTCCCCAGCTGCAGGAGCAGCCGTCTCCGCTCTTTCATGTGAATATGCGGCATCCTCGGTAGAAATCTGTTACAAATATTTGTTGGATCTTCTCTCGACAATCTCAACAGATATAACCCAGGGGTTTAGCTACTGGGGAAAACTCTTCAGGTTTATCTGCAGTCTTTTATACTCCTCTAGACTTCAAAGATGCACTGCCTTTGCAGCTGGGATTTTTGAGATTTGGAAAGAGCTCCTCTGCCGAAAGAGCAGCCGTAGAGCCTCCCAGCAGGAGCAGTGGCCAGGGGATTAGCCCTCCTGCTCCAAGGCATTTTCAGCCCTGGTTGTGGCTCGGCTGGCTTCCCTCTACCAGGCTGCAGCCACCCTTACAGCTCTTCTGGCAGAAAGAGGAATTATCGTCCCTTCACCTGGCAGGAGCTGCTCCCGAGGTCTCAGTGCCCACATCTCCAAGGCAAAGGCACACCGGCCCCATGTACCCTGCCAATACATTCTCCTTCCTCCACTTGGCAGAGTCAGGCCTATTAACGAGATAATGAGAAGAAAGAAGTACAAGCCTGAAAAAAAGCATCTCTGATGGGAGCATTTCAAAAGGCAGCCAGTTTCCAGAAGGCAAGAACTATTCTCCACATCAATTATCTACAGAGATGCAAGAAACTGGATGACAATGAGAAATTAGATAATAAAAGCTCTGATTTAACTCATTAAGTTATGGCTCCAGGTATGTGTAGTCCCAGTGCATGCCGAATTTTATTTATGCCTGCATTGCAACCACCTCTGGAGAGCATTGCTACAAGGCACAGAGCGACTGAGGAAGAAACCAAAGGTAATTTTGTTCTGCCGCTCAAGGAATGTGAGCCATTTCCACTGTCACAGCATGCCAGCAAACATCCACCTCCCTCTCAGTGGAACCTCGAGCAGTGTGGCTGCACCCCCACAGCAGGATGATGCCCCTCGGCCCTCCCAGCATTGTGAATCTCTGCAGGTCACTCATTGTTAGTGTTGCAATGCAGGTGTCTGTCATCAGGGACTGAAGTAGGCAAAAGTGACATTTTGCACTAGGCGTTTTCTCTAAAATACAAGCCAACAACACCTCTAAATCTATATGGTTTCTCCTCCTCCAGCTTTTTAAATGAAAAGCAGGTATGCTTCTGTGGAGTTTCCAATTTTCCTCACTTTCAGTGAGAAGAGAAAACGCAGCAAGGTACTTGCGGGGGAAATCCTCAATCAAACACCGCCCCAGTATCAGCTGTTGTGGGAATAACAACCAACAAACATATACAACCTCTGTCCCACAGGGAGGTAAGCCAAATTATCTTTATAGGCTATCTCCAGAAGCTTTGGCATACATAGCTATGTTGCATTTGCAGTTTAGATCAATCTGAGATGAAGCGTTTCTCTACAGCCTTTTATGTTGTAAACTGATGGTGTCCATCTCAACCAAAACCTGCCTGCAGCCAGCAGAGACATCCCACAGAACAGTGAAGAAAACCTTGCTCAAAGATCAAGGTCACCCAGGCTGCTTGGACACACCAGCAGGCAGAGGAGGTCCTCAGGAGCCCCACTTCACTCCCACTGCAGCACGCCCACACCCTTGGGAGGGCATGTCCCTGAGGCAAGGGCTTTCCCTTATGGTGCCTTCCAGCCTCCTAAGGGTTTAAACTCAGCCACTTAATCCCAGCTTTGTTACAGGTGTGACACGAACTGCTCTGTCCCAGATCCTGCTTTGCCTACAGCAGATTCCCACCACCCTGTTGCGTTAATGACACACTGCTCTTTCTGTGCTGGAAGTCATTAGTGCAGTGGTGTTGGGGAGATAACTGCTGCCAAATCAAGGCCCCTGCTCACAATAGATGGTGCAAAGAGAACATCATTTTACTTCGTTTTTAATGACCCAAATGCAAGCCTAAAGCTACCCGTGTTCAAATGCGTTAGCTGAGCTCACCAGTTCTCCTCTAATTAGCCCATGAGTCTACGCTCAGAAAGATAATAATGAATAAAACTTATGCCACAAATCAAAGGGTGCTGTACCCAGCCAGGGCTGGAGGGCAGGCACTGCTCCCCACTCCCCATGGGTGTAGGGAGAGGTCACCATCACGCTGAGCTCTAGGTCCAAAACTGGCACGTGGCTTTGCCGCTTCCACCTGCTCCTTTGCAGGATTTTCCATCACATAACTGGGGTGCTAGAAGCAGATCCTTACTTGCAAAGAGCTGTTGCACAAGTTGCCTGACAATATATGCCTTCCCATCGTATGGGCTTTCACGGAGAAGTTGAGGTGCTGAAGTGTTGTTGCTTCACCTTCTGTCACAGTTGCTGTTAGCAGGGTTTCTCAAAACACTTGGCCTGAAATGCATCCCCCCTGCTTAAGTTTCCAGAGTCAATGAAGGAAAGTTTGGTTCGAAATGCAAAAATGAATCTTCTGTGAAAAAATAAATAACTAAAAAAAAAAAAAAAAAGAAAAAAAATCTGACAACCCCAGACTTCAATTAATTTCTTTAGGCTTCCAAATTGGTTTATTCAGTTGTGGATTTCCTGAAAGGTAAATCTTTCTTCCCTAAATAATAACGATCACACGGATCAGTACATTTTCCCTCATGTACAGCAAAGGAATTTTAAACCTCTGCTCTAGCTGGGAGGGAAGTGATTAACACAGTATTAAATATGGAGCTCTTCATGTTATCCTTTTTCTTTCCTCTCTCACATGCACTGCCTTGGCACCAAAATGCTGATGAATAGCAGGAAAATTCAGATCAATTTAGTTCTTCCTTTCCCAGACAAGTGATTTTTCTTGGCAAGGCTAGAAGTATTCTCTTTTCCTCATTGCTTTTACCTTTGATGCCTAGTGCCAAGCCAGGGTTCTCCCTGCAAGCACACTGAAGATGAAACTTGATAGCTTTTTCAAAGTACCTGTTGCAGACTTGAGCAGCACAACCTCACTCTAAGGTTTGATGGAACAAGGGGGCTCTCAGGAGGACCCCAGCATTTTGCAGCTCTCAAGTACTCAGCAGCAGCTAAGAAGAACCATTCATACAGAATATTGTGATTTTGGCCCCTCTTTCACTTTTTCCTTCCACTCCTTTTCCGGTTATTCACATTTTACCTCGGCCCACCTCATCCCCACAGATGCATTTCCCTGGTCATCCTTTCACCTACTCCCGTTGCTGAGGCGTAGGCAGGTGCAGCCCTCAGGTGTACGTGCACCTCGAGGTATTTGCATCCCTTTTGGAGGTGGCTGCAGTTGCTGCCTGAGCGAGCCCATCTGCTCACACACGGAGGAAAGGGCAACGGTGTAGATTAGCTTTGTGGCCAAGCTGTGCAATAGCTGCAGGTGACAAATGAACCGTGCCCACGAGGCAGAGCAGTGTCTGAGCAGTGCCACACTCCCTTTGATGTACAGGATTAAGTGCCTGGTTTTTTAAGCCCCGGGAGTCTGACTGTATTTTCCAGAAGGCCTCTGGTTTATCCCATGCGTGTGGTTAAGTAGGTTGCTGTGGCTCTCCCTTGTCACTGGTGCTGACTCTGCTCTTCTCCATTTCACAGCAGAAACCCGAGACCCCAGCGCAGTATCAGCGTGCCTGGCCCTGAGATTACAGTGACTGGGGGTGGAAATCAGCCCCTCTTGTGCCCCACAACCACAGCCTCATTGTGAGCGAGCCCTCTGATCGTGCCCACAAAGGCAGTGGACGTCTCCTCTCCCAGGCTTCCTCCCAGCACTGCCAAGCCTCTGACCCTGCCTCACAGCTGGCAGCTAACAGCTTCCCAGCATCTCCCCTAAAAATGCACTCCTTCAGCAGGTTAATGAGCTCCCCAGGTTGAGTCCTTTACTGACTCCCCACAAATCACTGAAAGGACAGACTGCTGGCTTGGTTCATTAGCAAGTGTTTTGTAGAAATCTGTTTGTGTATTTGCAAGACACCAACATGCTCATTCATACTAATGCAGGAATGCTCAAATTGAGAAGCAACTTAAGCCTTCCACCCTTCCTTCCAGCTCTAGAGGACTGGCAATTGAGAGCAATTCTTCTCCCAAAGCATGGCAGCTCCTTCCCTGGCACACCAAGGACCAGACAGGGCACACTAGATATTAGTCAGCATCTTTCTTAAGACCACAGCTCTTGGAGCCCTGGGATTCAACAAGAAATTTAATTTCCACCTAAAACACAGTGAGTGAAGGATGCCCTGAGGTTTTAGCTCTTGGCACAGCAGAGGAAAACATCACCAGAAAGGCTCAGACAAGTAAAATGAACCTCAATAGCATTGGCATCACTTTCAGGTCTTGTAACATTTTAAGCAGCTGCATCACCAGGGAAGGAAGCTGTTTGTGACAGCATCACAGATGTGACTCGTGGGCTTTGCGCACTGAAAGGAGAAAGGTTCCTTGCGAGCAGAATGTGGGGGCAAAGGCCAGGCAAAAGATTGCTAAGGAGTCTTTGCTGTCTGACCATTCAGGAGCTACTCTGGGAGTCACAACTGCACCACCCAAGACTTTCACTGCTGGGACCAAAGCCCCTTCGCAGCAGGAGGCTCCAGTGAACCCCCAGGTGCCCCGTTTGGCTCTCACCACACACCACACTCACACAGTCAGACAAGATTCCCCCACTGTCTCAGTCCCAGGTTTCCTGCACCAGAGTCCAAGATGTCTGGTTCTGTAAAGTAATTTAATGGAGGTGCAGTCACTCTGTAACAGCCTGAGCTGATGCCTCCAGGGTCAGCAGAGGAATCCCTGGGCTTCTGCACCCTTACAGTCTGTGCACCCGTTCCTCTCGTGCTCTTTGTGCCCCTTGCACCTCTTATCTGTTTGGAGTCTTCTGCTTGTTTATTTGGGTTCTATAGAGTCTCTAGGGGACTGGCCACCCCCAGCCAGCGCTGCAGGTCCCCCTGCCCTTTGTCAGACAAAGGGTTGGTGCCGGGTCATGGCCCCTTGCCTGAAGTTACAACCATTTCCCCACCCCAGGCACAACCTGCAGCTCCCACTGCAGCTGCACAACGAGAGACCTGCACTAGGTGTGTTCCTCAACAAGAACAGGTGACAAGGATGCAGGAAAAGGAGCCTTTCACCTGTGCTTTTCAAAGCTAGTGCCTTCAGAAGGTAGAAGCCCTCTGGCACTTTATATTTACAAGTCAAAACAGGGACCACTTCCTTTGGCACCCAGGGCTGAACCAAAAGCCTTCCTTAAGGGTTAGAAGTTTCTGAGGAAGAGGAATTTTGGATAACTTGCGGCTGGTTCTGCAGTTCTAATCTGTCAGATGATATGAATCCATCCAAGCTCTTCCTCATCGTGATTCTGCATTAACACCCAGCAGCAGCCATGGGATGAGAGCTGCTGCTGCAGTCCACAAAGCTTGCTGGCTCAGCTGGCACAGTGCAACAGGGAATGTTTGAGCACAAGGCAGGCACTCTTCAGGGGAAACCAAACTGCCCTCCTGGCTTGAAGAGGACAGGTGAAAAGGATCAGAAGTCAGGGACTATGTACATGATGCAGCAAAGGAGGAGGGAGGGGAAGTAGCTGCTTTAGTGGCTAGAGGGAAGTTGTATGAAAATAACCTAAGAGAACTTCGCAGGATTTGTGGAGCAAAGGGGAACATTGGCATGGTGCTCCCTAGAGACACTAGGACACCCCTGGCTGGCAGGCAGAGGGGCAGATTTTTCTCCTGTGCACTGGGAGAGAAGGGCACAAAGGTTGTTTCTCAACCCTCTCTGACTTCCCCGACCTCAGGTTTGCCTTTCCTTGCCTAGGAGCTTGCAGTAGTCTTTCCCAGCTGCAGGTAAGAGCAGAGCAACCTCCCTTTCTGTTCCCAAGACGTGGGTTCCCATTACCTGCTCTAGGAGAGCCAGGACATCATGCAGGAATAAGGAGGTGCTGGTCCAAGGGAATTTTCCTAGCTCTTCTCTTCAGGTGTGTTTCCCAGGTGAAGTTTGATAAGCATAGCCCCTAGCCTACTGCTGCCTTCAGATCAGCTCATTAGCACCTTTGTGAGGGCTTTCCAGGACTGCCAGCTCCCAGGGGGCTGAGATACGGTGTTTCACTTGTATATAATTAAATACTGCTCCCTTATCTAGATTTCAAAGTTTACTGTTGGGGCTTCAGTACCAATGCTCTCTTCCCCTCTAATTAGCTTCCTTAATCTGTGCAGCCTTGCTTCTTCCCCCACGGGGACAGGGCTCTCCTGCAGGGAAGCTTGGATTGCATCTAATTATTAGCAAAGGAGACAGACGGCAGCACTGCCCCTGCCCCAGATATCCCTTGTGAGCAAGGAGCCCAGAGTGGGTGGCCACAGGGAAGCTGTGCAGGTTCCATGAGTGCATTTGGTCTTCCTGCTCCATCTGTAGGTTGCTTTGCATGTTATCCCATCACAGGTTCGTAGCAGGACAGGGGTGACCTGACTGAAGTGCAGCTCACACGATGAGCACTTTTGCTTGGCTAGCACATAGCGAGAGGAGACAAAGAGTTCCCAAGGCCTCATCTGACTCAAGGTGTATTAAAAGAGACAAAACACCTGATACCTTCAGTAAACTTTTGTGCAGTGCCACCTAAGCTGTCTTCTGCTGAGGCCACCCACTCCCCCAAGAGAGAGCATGAGGATGGTTACCCTCCTCTCGAATATCTTCAGCATGGCATTCATCTGTCTCACTGATTGCAAGAGCACGATGCTGTAAGCTCAGATTTGGCTGCCAGGTCATAATGACATGCCTGACTTGGTTGTTCCCCTCCCACTTGAATTTGTGTTTATGACTATTCTTACAGAAGCACTTTACAGCTTCTGTTCAGGCTAATTCACATCTCTGTAAATCCTCATCCTACCTCTGATAACGCTTTCAGACTCTATTCCCTCTCTGTCTGCAAGTTAAAACACCAGTTTTCTCTTTCCCATACCCAACAAGCTCCATTTCAGGACAAGCACCTACTGAACACCTTTTCACCCCCATCCAATGACACATTTCTCTTTCCAGACAGATTAGACCCCATCACCCCAGTGGCCCATTTAGCCAGGGCTTGCTTATGACAGTGCTAAACAAGACAACATTAAAAGCCCTTCTGAAGCTCAGTGATACGACAACACTGCTTCTCCCTTACCCAAAAGGCTGGCATAAAAGGAAATTAGGTTGGCTTGATAAGATTCGTTCGTGACAGATATATGCTGGCTGTTATTCATCTCCTTGTTATCTTTGAGGTACTTACAAATAACGTGTTGATTTATTCTAGGCTCTTTTAGGTACAAAAGCAGACCTAATCTGGCTGAGCTGCTTTTGAAGGCAGCTTCTGAGCTTGCCTGCACATGTCACCTATTGCCCAGGAAACCTTCCAGAGGGACTGCTGAGAGCCCCTCATGCACTCCCCTTGCAGCATGAGGCTGGATTTCTGTATGCTTTCTGGTCTGAGGACAGGCACGCTGCGTCACCTCTGTCCTACACCTGCAGGCCTCACGTACATCCACAGAGGGACCTGTGTCTTGTGAGAATCTGTTGTTCAGCTCCCTTCCCCTTCTTCCTCTGCACTGCTAAAATGTTAATATCCAGAGTCTCTCCTTCCCATCTAATTCTTGTCCAGTTCATGCTCGGCCTGATTCTGATCCAACCCTCCCACACTTCTCTGTTACAATCCTCCCTACTAAACTGGCCCATTTTCAGATTTTTGTATGAGTTTTTCTGAGTTCCAGGTCATCAGAGGGCTCATGAGTCAGGTAAATCTCCTGCTACAATTCCCTCCTTATTCCCAGGATGATTTGTGCCTGGGGCACTGGTACTGACTATGTTTACATTTTTTTTTCCCCATGTAGGGGTGATACCTTATTCCCCTAGGTCCTGTCACATACCCAGCCGCTGAGGAGGAAGATAAATTTCAATAACCAAACCTAAAGTATGAATGGAAATCTACTGGACCAAGCAAATACTTGGCTCCTGCGCAGACCGTGGTGCCAGGTAAAACCTGCTCCCTACCTGCCTGAGCCAAAGTAACAGGTTTTGTTTCAGATCAAGCCTCCTCTTCTCAATGAAACCAGGGCGTCCCTCCCCTGCTCGCTGCAGCTCGGTTCATTCCAGACTCCCTGCAGAACTGGCTTTTTTTTCTGCCCTATACGCTGTGACAGGGCTGTGAATTTCTGTGAGAGCTGTGCAGTGTGAGGACAGCAGAGCCTGGGCTGCACAGTGGCATTGCCCGGGGCGGAGGGAGGGCTGTGGCCGAGGACACACGGCTCCTCGGAGCACAATGTCCGCAGTCGCCAGACAGGAGCGTTGCCTGCCCTTATCCAAAGGCATGCCAGGATAAGTCATCTGTCACAACACTGGTGCTCAGGATGCACGGGGGAGGTTTGGGGGCAGAGGATGGCAGAGCCACGGACACATGAGCGGCACAGAGATGAGAGGGCAAGCGCCAGGGAGAAGGGCAGGCAGGGGGGATGCTGAGAGCCTGCTTGGGCAGTTTTGGGGGCTGCTGACTGTGCTGACGGATCCCTAGATTTCTATTCCAAATGGTTTGCAAAAACACACGTATAACTATTTTGTTCTTTAGGATCACGTGTACTGACAGATTAATCCAGGGGCATGCAAGCACGTCTCAAAATGAGTTTCTTACTAGGAAGCGAGCAACCAAGTTTGGAAAAGAGCTCTGAGCAAATCAATCCTTTTTTGTCTTCATGTCCTTATGTCCCAGCCAGCGAGACAACAGCTTTGCCACCTGGCGACAGTGCATCTGGCCCTTGGGACAAGGGTCTCTGTGGGGTGTACTGGGCTTGTGGTTGAATTAGAGCCATATTGCATGACCCCAAAATAGCACAGTGTGTGACGACCACAGACCAGTGTTTTAATGGGAGAAAATAACCAGAGGAATAACTCAAATCCTCCAAAGAAGCTTCCTGATAACAATGCCATAAAATTTAAACCATCCCTCGAAAAACTCCAGAAGTAGTATCTCTGCACTGGACTCCACTCAGTTGGGCCCTATCCCTGTCCCCAGCCATCTGCACTGAGGGGACCTTTCCCTGGAAAGGACTTTGCTCTGAAGGGGCAGGCATATGCCACCAGTTCCATCTCTCTCCTTCTAGCACCCAGATCACAGGGATCCAGCCATGCCCCCATTCTCTGTTACTGCTTTGTTTCTCACTGCCAGACACATTTGATTGTTACTTTGATTGTGTAGGAAGCAGTCCAGACATTATGGGAATGGAACCATATAGGGACTGGGCAGAGGAGGCTCATGCTGGTCACCCTCTTACTTACACAGCAGTGGGAATATTTTCTCTCTTACACTAAGATATTTTTAAAACAGAGAATGCTGTTACTATTTGTTGTCACCCAGGATCCAGCATTGCCATTCTTGGAAACCAGCACAGTGCCTCTAATGTCATTGTCAGAAACTTTATTAGTAGAGTTTTTGATATCTCCCAAGATGTCCTCAGGCTAACTTGGCATTTATGGCTTGGAGAGGACTGACCTTAACTCCAGCCATGCTCAAGACTGCAAAGAGGAGGACATACCTGGTAGTACCAGTGCAGCGAGGCCGTGCACACACCAGGGCCAACACTGTGGCTGTGAAAGGCTGTTAACCAGAGCTCCTCATCTAAGAGTACTGGAAAAACACAGGTGGTTCAGCAAGACCAGACTGAGAAGGTTAAGCTAAAACCCTTGGTGCTGGAGAACAGGGGAAGGAGCAGAGACAAGGGATGGGAGAGGTGACTTTCCCCTCGCATGGCAGTGATGTAATGTCCTTCCTAGTGGACACATGATTTTGTCCCTGGTGTGAGCAGAGCCAGTGGAGACACACAGAAGCCAGATCCGGACATGGAAGACTGTGCATCCGACAAGGGCAGGGCAACATCACATCGCCCTGTGAGCAAAGGGCTGGCTGATCACACTCATTCCCCTGCAGCAAGCAGAATGGTGCCTCCGGGCTCAGCCTCTCCCTCTGAGGAGGGTCTGCTTCTGACTCAGTCTGCCAGGCCCAGCTTCTCCTCTCTGCTTGGCTGTGGATGGCAGCAGATGTTTCTCTGCCCGTCTGTACAGATGCTTGGATGCTGGCTGTGGTCAGCTGTCTGCTTTTTGTTCTGTCACTCTCATTCTGAGCCCACGAATTCAGCCCTGCTGCTGGAAGAATACCGAGTTCCATTCACTGAGTTCAAAACCAAGGGCAACGTGTCAGAGGAAAGTAGTCTACTCCCAAGGCAAATGCATGACTTGAACTCCAGTTGCATCGGGGATCCTGTTTATTAGTGAATTACCTCTCCCTGCTGAAGGATTTGCCACAGCCACGGATCCCACGTGCACAGCAGGGAGAGGGATGGATGCCTGTTCTGCTGTAAAAACCTGCTGGTGCCAGTGCTGCTCCCAGCAGTGCTCAAGCACATGCCAGGGAAAGAAGGGTCTGCAAACAGGAATAGAACTTCTCCTACTCCCTGTTCTTGCCTCCCCATCAGGGAGCTGCAGAGCAGTGCTTTACTCCGAGATAACTTTCCCATGCCAACAAGCTTTGCTAGGGTTGTTGTTTTAATTTCTAAAAACAAGCCCAGATCCTGCATTTTGTGAATCACTACAATGCATTTAATAGGTAGCCTTTTCATAAAGGGGCACAGCGGATGTGTACACAGGCCCTGATGAAGCTAATAACTACCTCTCAGTGGCTTTCAGGGAGTTATTACATATTTAAGATCCAAGCTCCCTTAATCAACCACAGAGATGCAGCTGGCAGCAGTAAATTGCCAACAACAGTTCATTACAAATAAGGAAACATTGGTTTTTCAAGGACAAAAACTGTGTCAGTTCTTCAGCTAACTCTCATCCTCACCCTTCTCCCCCCGCCACTCACCCCCAGTGATGTGCTGGCACAACTTGCTTCGTCCAATAACACAACTTCACTGCCTAATCCCCTCCACAGGGGACATCATGCAATCGAGTTCCTGGATTTCCTGACTTATTTGGGCAAACGGCACAGTCTGCATCCCATGCTCACCCTCCCTGAGGAAGCCACGGGCAGGATGTGTCCCACAACACCACGATGACCTGCCACAGGAGCACCCTCAATGGCTTCACCCACATGAAGCCATGGGACACTTGGAGACACAGCTGCGAGTTTGCCCTTCAGGGGCTTGAGACCTGATGTGGCGCTTGGGAATGAGGTTTTCAGTACCTGCCACGTCCTGGGCACAGCACAAAGGGAAAGGTCTGTGGACGCCACGTGGCCTTCTTCCCTTGCTGTCTCCCAACAGAGACGTGGTTGACCATGGAGCTGAGGCAAGAGCACAGCAGTTTAAGGGAGATGTCCATGCCTGAGAGATATTAAGGCCCATATTTTAAGAGCATTCAGGAAAGACTAAACATTGTTTCAAGGAAGAGGAGAAAAAGAAAAGACAGCTGACCCTGTTAGAGCTGTGTCTCCCCCTCTGAAGAGGAGACAACCAGCTTTTGGCCTTCAGGAACCAAAGAAATTATACATTTCAGGCCCAGAGAACTTCTCAAGGGGGAAACGGGCCCCATCCATGCCCCAGTGTGGTGCAACACGCCTGCTCAGACCCCTGCTGTGGGCCATGGCCAGGGCCACCTCCCGTAAGATGGATCTGTACTGGATGGACCAGGAACACTGGGTGCTTCTGCCAAGGATCCAAGCCCAAATCCAGCTGGCCCTATCTGTACTGCCTGCAAATCCCACGGGGCCAGGCAGGACTTCCAGTGGCGAGGGGAGAACACTCTGTAAACCCCAGGCTGGGCTCTGGAAGCAGGCCAAATGAGAGTTTAATCTTTGTTTGGTCTACTTTGATATCTCACTGTGCTGCCAGACATTAACCCTGTGCAAGCCGGGGCCGTTGCAAGAGGGGATGCACATTGGCCCAGCTGAACAAAGTGGGACCACAAAGAGGAAGAGAATGTGCTCAACAATGAAACCTGAAAGGGGGAATGTTTGCTTCCCTTCCAGCCTGGTTTACAGCAGTCTCTCTGCCACATCAGAAGACACCCTCCTCTTCAACTGCATCCTACTGCAAGGCTGCTCATGCTGGAGGCTTCACTTTTTTTTCTCTGAAGCTGCAGGCCACAGATGAAAAACTGAGATAGAGGGGTTCCAGGGCTGAGTCAGGATATTATTTTTGCTGTTTCTTTAGAAATAGCCGGCCCAGCTTCGTTTTGGAAAAGAACTTTAAAAAGCAGTACCACTTGGTTCCCCTCCTGCCACAATCTCTATTTATTGACATTGACATTTTTAAAGGGCACTTGGGAGTGAGCCTATGTGGTTTCTGGGGACAGCCCCCAAAAAATCAGAGGATGTAGCTGATGTTTGTGTCTTTTTTAGTATTCAGCTCCTAAATTTATTCTTACAGAGAAATGCCAAAACTGACTTGAACAAGGCAAATTCAGTGGGCAAAGAGTGTCATTTCCTAAATCTGCAGCAGACATGTTTTACAAAAACAACTAAACTGTACATTATGAACAGCAAGATCATTTGATAGATGGTTTTCCAGGCATTTACAGGTGACTGCATAGGTGAAATACGAGTTTAGTTGGTTGTCCATGTAACTGTATGTACCATCTTCCTCACTGACATTAATGCAGTAAAACCTTTTCTTTTGGGGTGTGTGTGCCAACATCTGGAACACAGATTGTAACAGATCTCTAGATGCAATGTTTTCCCTAGAAAAACTGTGGTTTTTGGACATGAAAGAACACGCTGTTTTCACACATCTTTGCAGTCACATCTGGAAGAGGTGCTCCTCCTGATGCTTCAAGACAGAAAGGAGAAGAGCTGATGGGGTATCAGCCGAGGGAATGATTGCTTCCTCCTCTAATATGGGAAGCTGAACTTCTTTTGAATTATTTAGCATTCAGTCAGGAGATAAAAATACACTGGCTGCATGAACCAGTGACCTCCTCTATGATCACAATAGCTGTAGTAGACGGCGGAGCGGGAAGAGCCTACAACTGCACATCTTCTCCATGTTCTCATGCAGAAAGCTTTAATCATTAATGGAGATCCAAGACAAGGCTGGAGTCACCCTGTTGAGGGTGGGCCCAGAGGGAAGGCTCTCCTACACTTTAAATCACAGCACCTACCCCGATGTCTCAGAGCCTCAGGTACCTGTGCAGCAGCACTGAGACTGACCTTGCCGAGACCCCAGTCAGACACCTTTTCCCACACAGCTTGGAACAATCTGTCATGCAATCCCCATTTAAAAGCTGTTCCTTTCACGTGCTAACACACATCCATTGAACACACAAGCTGTGCTTCGGGAACAAGGAGCAGGAAAGCGCCACTCCAAGAGGCAGTGCTGGGATAAAATGTTCCACAGGAGGACCGACATCATCTCCATTACACATCTTTTTCGGTAGCGTCAGAATGAGATGTTTGTTTAAATGCACAGGAGCAGCATGGCTTCAGCAGTTAAACTGCTGTTTTGTGTGCTCTGGGAAGGGGGGACATCAACAGATTGCAAAATGGGAAAGTCTCTCTGGACACTGCAAACAAACAACATGTTACGTAATTAGGCCTTTTGGGAACCAGAGGAAGGTCTCCAGAAGATCAGGGCCCTCCCAGCACTTTCTAATTTTACTGGGCCTTAGTAGCAAGCCAGCCCTCTAATAATAGAGGCTTGTGCATGCTTTTCTTTCATCTTCATTTCTCCCTGTACTGCCCTACCTTTGTTATTACTGCCCCAGAAAAACACATCTTACTCACTTTTATCAAGCTGATTCATTCAGACTTGAATGGCAGAACTAAAGAGGCACTAAAGACCTTTAGAAAGGGCAGCAAAGACATCTCTTGGCCATCAGAGCATGGGAAAACCTGAAATTTTAGAACTTTATTGAATCCAGTGTGCTAGGGAATTGCGCCATTCTACATAACCGTGGCTTAGCTGAAGTACAGGTCTGTCAGGCAATGACAGAGCAAAAGGTCTTTAGCTCCACAATCCACATATTGTGCTACTATATCTTCTTTATTGGAGCAAATTCTTCCAAGGGAGGATGCCTGTAAGCAGCTGCTCAGCGTCAGGGATGCTCTGCTTCTGTGCTTGTCCTAAACTTGTGCCCAGGCAAAACATGGACCTGCAGGAAATCTCCTGCCAGTCACATTGTACCACCCAACACCGGAACATGGTCTGTAGCAGCTAAGTTTTAGATTAATACCTACTGCCTTTCAGGCACACGAATAGGTTGGAATAGTACCATCGGTTTCATTCTGTGCACATCCTCTCCCACCTGAATTGAGAAAGCCCCTTGGTCAACATCTGTCCCTGCAGTCACCACCCCCTTACACCCACCCCAGGCCCTCATCTGTGCCGGGCTGGGGACACTTCCGAGGTACCATCACTCACAGCGATGCCTGGGGGAGACAGTTTAAAGACAAAAGAGATACAATGGCATCTGCACAGAAAAAGCACGCTCAGGTTTCCAAGAAATCTGCTTTCCCCTGTTTCTTGCTTGCTGGGCACATTCTGGCAGCTGGTAAGAAGAGGAAGGAGGAGGTTTGCAGCCCTGGTGAGCCGACAGCAGCACAGATCCCACAGGATGTGGTCAGCTCGCTTCCAGCACACCCCTTGGTTACTGGGCTGTTGGCAAAACTCAGCGGCGGACAGCTGAGAGGAGGGAAGGCCACCACCAGAGGCAGCAGGCACAGCAGTGCCAGGGACAACACCTCGCCTCATCACAGCCCGAGCAGCAAGAGGCAGCACAGACACGGGTCTTGGATGAAGGACAGCACAGAGATCCTGGCCACAGTGATGGATCCAAGGCAAGGGGTGATCCAAGCCCCTCTGAGCGCTGTTGCAGAGCCTGTCTGTGGCTGTGTTTGGCCTGCCATGTAAACATGTCACATCCCATAGGAGCTGGGAACAAACGTCAAAGTCTAACTGCCACCAGCCCAGTTTTGCTAGTGCTGAGTGACCTGGATAAAAAGCAAAGAGCCTTTGGGAGATACCCTTAGAGCCTGCTTCGTTGCACCTCTGCAGGCAACTCCCTGCTTCTCCCAAAATGATAAAAAAAAAATCAAATAACTGCATTCCTCTCTACTACATTTATTATTCAGGAGTCAGGAACCATGTGCTCTTGAGCCTTGTGTGAGCAACATGCATGTTGTGGCCTCCAGATTGCCACAGCTGTGGAGTTTTTGCGCAGTTTTTCCTGGGAAGTCAAAATCCCAACTGGTATAAATCCTGCCTGAGAACTACATATCACCTTTTTTTTCCCCCCCGCATCTACTTCAAGAAGTTTTATGAAGAAGTTTCATTCTCCCTGTGCACACGCAGCAGATACAGGTGACAGACAGAACACAAGGACCACAGTGGGCACTCGCCATGGTTTGCCTCAGCTCCTAGGAGACCAGTAGTACAGTATATAACACCCAAGCCAAAATTTAGCGCTCCCTTGACACAGCAGTGCCCCTTATCAGTTTCTTCCTTCAGTTCTATGCAGTGTTTTTGTGCTACAGAACTTAGTCCCTGTTGGCTGCAAACACAGAATTCACTGTAGGAAGAGCCTCAGGCTGGAACAACACAGCTCCCAACCTTTACTCCTCCCAGAGCACCAGCTGGGCAAGGAAATGTCTTCATGACCTACCCAAGGATAGATGTTTTCTACCATGATTTACTGAGCAAATTTATGGTCTCCATGTAATGTAATAAGGCTACAGCACTAATAATTTCTCCACCATCCAAACAGCAACACTCAGGAGTAGCCTCCAACAGCTTTCAGCCTCCTTTTTTACTTGCAAGCAGCCGAATGTGGCTGCAGTTACATCCTAACCATGAGGCTTCCCTGCACGACAACACTTTTTCAAGACGGGTCTTGGACAGTGACCCAGGCCTGCAGCCTTTAGAACAGGAGGAGGTGAAGCAACCTTCACCAAAGCCCTGAGCAGAGCATCAGTAGGACAGGCTGTGGCCCAGTACCGGATGATCTGAGCCTCAACAGGAAAGAGGAAGCAGGTACCACAATTCACACATTCGGTTTAGGCCCTTTGCAGGACGCACTCTTGTGCCTGTGTGGTCACAGGCACTTCGGTTTTGTTCTCGGCTCCACTGCAGAGCTGGGGCTGCAGAGATCTGCTCAGTGCATGGCTCCCAGATCAGTTCCACCTCCCTGCTACTGGAAGGCTGGAGTGCCCCGACCAGGCATCACTCTCCAGCCTGCTGGCAAGGCAGGGATGCGGCATTTCAGGCTCTCCAAAGCACCTAAGGGCATTCATGGCTTGTTGCAGTGCACTGGCACCCAAACACCTCCAGTGCGGCTCCGGCAGCTAACTGCATTTCATTTCAGGAGAAACAGAGACTGTAAGAAACGAATAAAACCTTGACTTACACTATCTCATCATTCTGGAACTCCAGCTCCCCACAGGTGTCTTCAAAGTCCTCTCCTCCACCTTTGGCCGTGCCTTCAATGGTTTTGTAGGGCACAATAACATTTCCTCGTGCTCCAGAGGTTCGCAACACTTTCACTTCCATGGTTCCTACGCTTTCACTGATGTGTGTTACTGGCTCCTCGAAGGTGAAGATGCCAGCGTGGTCATCGTCAAAAATGGTGACGGTGGCAGTAGATGGTGATCCCAAGCAGGCAAGTGTTGAGACACGACTGGCCTCAAGAACACCCTCATCTGAGGCCTCGGTGCTCACACGGACGTTGCTGAGATGGACCAGGAAGTTCTCATCCTCCTCAAATATGTCGTCGTCAATTATGCCAACACGGATTTCCTTCTGGGTCTCTCCAGGCTTGAAGACCACTGTCCCTTCAGTGAACTCGTAGTCAGAGCCAGCATTGGCTGTCCCGTCCTCTGTCCGGAAGTCGACGTACACCGTGTTGGTCAGGTCTCCTCCCCGGCGGACGATGGTCAGGGCCACGGTGCCACAGTTCTCCAAGCACTGGTAGGTGCCCTGCTCAAAGTAGAGCTTGCTGACGGGATCGTTTTCAGTCACCTCGCTGTTGACCTCGTGCATGCTGACGGCTTTGCGGGCCTGGTCTGCAGCGTGTCTCTTCAGGATGTTGCCAGCGCCGGTCATGAGCCGAGTGGCCTGGATGCGGTAAAATGCCCTGCTCTTCTGCTGCTGGCTCAGGACCTGGTAGTTGGCCAACTCTATGAGCTGTTCAACTTCCTTGTCTGGGTGCTTTTGTTTCAGCTCCTTCAGGATCCGAGCCATTTCCCTCCTGGCTTCCTCGTCATCCTGGTCTTTCTCGTCCACCTCCAACACCAGTGTCCCATCCAGAAAGTTCTCCACGTGAGAATTAGCAACCTTTCCATCCATCTCGATGTCAGCCTTGGAGGAGGGTCGGTCACCCTCATGCTCGATGATCATCCCTCTCTGCTTGCCAGCTCGGTATTTCTTGTAGACGTACTTGTAAAATAAAAGCCTCCTGTCAGCTATCCAGGCAAACACCACACAGATGGGGAAGAAGAAGAAGGTGAGCAAGCCTTCCCAAACCTCCACAATCCCAGGAGAAGACACAGATAAAATAATGTAAAGCCAAGTGTAGGCAAAGATGCTCCAGGCCGCTGTGACAAAAAACACTCGCAAGTGCTTGATCTTCCTTATCTCTCCATCCGGCACCACGTACACACAGATTGCAATGATGACAAACATGTTAAAGGCAGCACTCCCCACGATCGTGCTCGGCCCCAAGTCCCCCGCCGTGAAGCCATGGCCGCACACCTCGATAACAGACAGGAGGATCTCCGGAGCAGACGAGCCCAAGGCCATCAGCGTGAGGTTGGAAACAGTCTCGTTCCAGATCCTCACAGTGGTTTTGCTGGTCTCGCCATTGGGCTTCTTGATGGTTATCTCCCGCTCTTGGGATGTAATGACTTCGATGGAGGACATGAAGCGGTCAGCTATGATGGATACTCCCAGGAACATGTACACCATTGCTACAAAATACACCGTTGCCCGGGCGATTTTGTCCCCAAACGAGGGGTCCTGGGGTTCCCATATTGGTAAAATCACACCCTTCTTGCAGATGTAGGAGCCAGCGCACTCCTCGGTGTCGTTCGCGGGCAGTTCACTGGGGCTCTCCGCGTGTGTGCCCCCTGCATGGAAGAGCAGCACCAGGACAAGGCTCAGGAGAGGGAAGCTCACTGGGAAGGCGCGTGCGTGAGTTACTCGCGACATGGCCACTTCCACCAGACAGGTCCCAAACATCCTCAACCTGAAGAGGCAAAAAGCAAAGATGCATTAAGTGAGGCAAACCAGAGATAACAGATCTTCCTCGCCGAAGATATGATCGAGTAATCCTGTTACTCAAAAAGATCCAGCTGATGAGCCTATTTTGTTATGATTAGTGATGTTTTCCATGTAGAAATCCTCTAGTTCAGTCATCTGAACCAGGACGGATTCAGATGGCACCAGTGAGCTAGCACCTACCCCCTTTAGCTACCATGATGCTTCTTTCTCTCTGTTGAAAACCTATTTGTTCAATTGCGTTTTCTTGTTCCTCTAATCTAATTAAAGCCCATCGTTCTGCTTCACAGCTGGCAGGAGTGTTTCCCATTTCAAAATTACAGTGCACTCACTCACTGGAATTCAGGGGAAGAGCAGGAGAGGACAGGGAAACCTGCTATCCCCTCATCATGTTTAAAAAATATTTTTATACTTGCCATTTAAAATCACTGTAAGCCACGTATTTCACAGCCTTTCCTTGCTCACAGTCCTCCCAAGCATCTACTCCACACCAGAAATCTGCACAAAGTGAGCTTGAGCCCTGGCAAAACCTTACTCCTAACAGTAACTTGGTCATAAGGTGCACCAGAAGGGCAGCCTGTAATTAATGATTTTGGAGCCATTCCTTCCACAGTGCATCACTTTGCACCTTCCCGAAACTGGAAGGAGCCCCATATGCATCGAAGCCTGGCTCTCTTGGCATACTTCTAGAGGAAACATGTCCCTGTGCTCTTTTCCCACTAGGTCAGCTTTGACGGCTTCCCCTTCAAGGGCCTTTCTCACTCCATTTACAACATCAGTCATCAGGCGTGACAGCCGAACTTGCCCTTGTCCTGCCTCAGGATTTTCCAGCAATGCGGAGGAGCTGTTAAAGAGGTTTGCAGTTAGTTAACAGTGCATAAACCGGCAGAACAGATGCCTTTAAGTACAAAGAGATGCTCAATGAAAAAAAAACCTGAGCATGCTCAGTGTTACGTTCTCATATTTACTAGCCAATAAAAGCCAGATCCTTAGTTATTAAAGCTGTATTTTCTCCTCAAGGAGAGCCTTTGCTATACCACGCTTCTCCAATCCAAGTTAATTTAATCAGATGGTACTTAACAATGTTTCTATGAAGAGAGGAAAATGAGCACGTTAATACCTCAACTTCACTAGGAAATACAAAAAGCTGAGCTGATTTTGCTCATAAAAGCCCCACACGCCTGAAAGAAAAAAAGCCAACGAAGTCAGCCAGGACAGGTTTTAACTCCTCGTTAGGGCAGGGGCATATCATGCAGGGACAGGGCTGTGTGCAAGGGAACAGCCGGCTGGATGAAGCGGTGGGTACCATCCCTCACCCATGTTATGGGGTCTGCTCCACAAAGAGATGTTGTAATGGTGGATCAAAGCCCTCTGCTCCGTTTGCTTTTATTTATGGATGCTGTAGTAAGATTACTGGTCTGGAAGAATAATACTAAGAACGTAGCAAGACAGTTTTATATAAATGATATTTTCTCACCAGGAACTGTCAGTCTGCCTCCAACCTCCCCACTCGTGGTATTGCAATTAAGAAAAGAAAACGATACATAGTGGAGGAAATGATCAAGTCAGAGAGCTGGGTGATAAGAACAGATAAATTGAGTAAGAAAATGCAAGTCTCTTCTAGGAAGACAGATTTAAAAGAAACTTGTTTGCATTGGGAATCCTGCTAATGCTACAAAAAAGCTCTTACTACCAGACTCATTGCCCCCCTGATCATAGCCCCTGGGTACCTTCTGCTTCCCCAAATGCATGCTGTAGCCACCGCTAACAAGCCCAAAGTGAAATAAATGCCAACAGTTTTTTAAAGAGGAGCACCTTGTTGCAGGCCGTTCAGTGGATGGCTAAGCTGAAACAGATGTGCATTCACGGTCATTGAAATTTAGCTGAAGCATGAATTAGTCACCCAACATCTGTACTCCTGTGTTTCACACTGCTCCAAACCAAGTCACGGAGACATTTGATAAAGGGGCTGTCAAAACACAGGCTGACTTGGTACCTACTCTGTTTATCCCAGATAGCTCCTAAGTGTAGTTTTGTTTCCTTTTTAAATATGTAGGCTTAAAAACGTTCATTTTGGGCATAAAATATTACTCAGTTGCACAGTTCTTCACCCTCTCCTTCTAAAGTGTAGTAGTTTCTTCAGATAACTCAAGAACACCCACCTGTCCTTGTTTAGTTAATTTTTCTCCCTGTGGCAAGTCATATCCCTGCACATGTACAATTATTCGGAGCAATCAGGCATTGTGAAATCCCCTTGGCAAGAAGAGAAAACAGATGGTTCTAGAAAAAATATTATGCTTTGGGTCACTGATTTAGGTCATGAAGAATAGGAGAGTCCCATCACACTTTGGACCAACTCTCCAGCCTTAAATGGATTTGGGTACTGGAAGTCTCATTCAGAAAAAAAGACATCCATGAAATCAAATTAACAAGTAATTTGAACTTTATTTGCCATGTTTTTCCCCTTTCAAACATTCTAATATAAGTTGGTATTTGTTCTGGTTTGTTTGTTTGTTTGTTTGTTTGTTTGAAATCAAGTCCCATACTACAGGGGGAAAAAAGGCCTAGAGGCTTGCATCTGAGCAATCCATATTTCTGGCATTCACAACCAGCACTCCATGTACAAACAGTATTTTTCCCTCAGATGTCAGGAGGTAAGCAATGTGGAACTCTTCTGGAGAGGGATAGGAAATGGCTGGAGCTTTGGAAGAGACACCCACCAGCCATGCCAATGTGTCTCCTTTGAGCAGCAGCAGCATCCCCCAACTCTGCTGTACTTTTTCCATCATTTTGTGGTGTAGTCACCAAGCAAGATTCACACACCATGACCAGCTTTCCTACTTAAACCAATTCACAGTGAGGCTCAGGAATTATGAAGGGCTAGAAAATGCTTGGCCACAATGGGCTAGTTACACACATGCAGCCAAGAGCCTGACACTCAAAATATCTCTGAGAAGCACCTGCTATTAAATCATCAGCATTTCTTTATTTGAACAATCCAAAATAAACAGCTTGGTCCCCAGAGACCCTTTTAGTCTGCATTTGCCTACAGTCTCGGCTCATGGTCAGCACACTGTGGCAGGAATAGCGTAGGAATATTCCCAGAAAAACCATTTCCAGCATGCTGTAAGGAGAAGCAAGGCTACCTGAAGAGCAGCCCTCCATCCACACCGAACTTTGTTAGCTTTTCATTAAGGTGTCTCAACTGCATTTCCCATCCTGGCCATCAGCAGTAAAAGCGTGTGCAGCAGCTGATGCACAGTGCCAGGCCAGCAGCTCCAGCAAACCCTGCCTGCCACGGTGCTCGTGGCCTTGGTGGCACTGCCCCAATGCCTCTGGGGCCAGAGGGATCACAGCAGCATGGGGCAGGGGCGCAGGCTGCTCTCAAGCTCGGTGGTGGCCATACACATGTGGTGAAAAATCCCAAAGTGCTGCCCTGGGCCAGCACGGCCCTGCCCATGAGCACCACCTGATGCCCAGGGACAGCACCCTGAGCCCTTTTTACCACGCAGGAGGGGAACTGTCCTGGTGCTGCTGGAGAGCTCTAAGGGAGAGCTAAAACTGACCAGGAGAGGCTGAGCCCAGCCCGGGTTCTCCTGAAGTGCCACCGAGCCCCTTTCCCTTTTCAGACAAGCTCCACAGGGGTGCCAGCAGGTGTTTTTGGACAGTCAGGGAGGAAACCCTGTGAGAAGCTGCATAACAAGCTCAGTTTAGATGGAGTTCTCAGCCAAGGGTTGTCAGTCCAGCCTTTATTCCACCCCTTGGTGTTGTGAAACACCCGGAGCGCAGTTGTTGCCCACAGCAGGGCTGGGAGGGTTGCAGAGATATTTGCCTCCCTGCTGGACATGGGAGCTCTGGGTTTTACAAATTGGTAAGGGAGAGCTCCTGCTGCCAGCTCATGCTCCTGCCCCCCAGCTCAGGAGCTGCCAGATGGGGAGGAAACAGCCTTTTAGACTCTGCTCTGATCTTTCCCTGGCAGCATCGATCCTTCAGGCTGACTGGTTGCTGCATGCAAAGCGAGCCTGAGAGCTGCTCTGCATTTAAACAAAGCACAGCTTTTTCTTTGCAGCAGCCCCATCTCCATCGGGGCACTTCAGCCTAGAAATATCCACTGCAAGACCCTCCCTCTGTTATTTTCCTAAAGCTTTGTATCACACACAGGTCTATGACCATTTCCAACACACTAGAAGCACCATCATTTTTGAGAGCACTGAAAAAACACTGCTGGTCCAGACACTCTAAGTACAGAAGGACTGGGCAAGGAAGGAAATGGCCTGGGCTCACGAGGAATGAGTGGCCACACAAAGAAAAGACTGGGAGGCTTTCCATGTGTAATTTTTTTCCAGCATCCAATGGAAAACCTGTACAGAGCAGCTGTAACACAGCAGTGTTCACACCATCACAGCCACCACGGGGGCTACCCAACAGTGCCCACCCCACAGCGACGCCAGCTTCACAATGAACATCATCGCTGCGAATTTACTGCCAGCTGGGATGGGAGGAGGTGCCCCCACAACGGTGTCACCACCGTGCAGGAGCCTGGAGCAGCACCCTCTCCCCACAGGGTGCCCGGTCTCTTGCCAGGGATCAGTAGAAAGTTCCCTCTTCAGGCGAGAGCGGCTGCTTTCCGACACGATGCAGGAACACAACCAGGAGCGTGTTGCAACACCGCGGGGATTCCCAAAGAGTGTTTTCCCGTCCTACGGTCAGAGCTAGACAAGAGAGGACCTTTTCCTAGTGAGGGTGCGCTAGGAAGAGACAGGAAAGGCAGGTCTAGCCACCCTTTGCTGGTGTCACAGGCTGGAGAAAGACAGAGGGGCCAAAAACTGGCAAAGAAGCAGCTAGTGGTCACTGCGAGGCACAGCCAGCCTGAAAGCCAGAGAAACAGAGGCTCAAAGCAACTCAGCTGCTCCCTGCCCTGCCAGTGTCCCTGGGGAAAAGACAGCAAGCCCCAAAAAGGCAGACTCTCTCCTACCCCACCGTCGAACCTGACATCTCCAAGTTACAGCAGCCCTTCCCCAGTTTCTCTTGCAGGAGAAGAAGAATCCACGGCAAGCAATGAGCAGCCTCCCCGGGAGAAAGCACTGCATTCCTTACCTCCACGCATGGGACTTACAGCCGTGGCCCCGTATCTGGAGGAACAGTAAACTCCTCCTCTGCTGCTGACCCTGCCCGGCTGTGCCCAAGCCTGTACACCTGTGCCTCACTGAAATCAGCAGCCTGCTTTGCAGCAGGCAGCTTGGGCAAAGCCTGTACTGGGAAAAGACATGGCTGTAGGGAAAAAAAAGCCCAGACAAATTGTCTGGTCTCTGACCATCACAGGTCCAGCTTCTTGCAGCCAAGGCACACAAAACGGATGCCAACAGCCCTGCAGGGAGGTACAGGGTGCTTGGAGATCTGTCTGGACAGCCACAGGCTCCGCTGGCTTCACTTCTGATCTTGATGCTGACCCCGTGGCACAGCTTTGGTAAAACTGAGCTCCTGACAGCTGTGAGATTTACCTATCAGAGCAGGAAAAGGACCCTTCCAACACACTGGCTGTACATCCAAACCGTGGAGGAAAGCCGCTAACTCCAAAGGCTGTGTTGCCACTCAGGGCTGCATAGCGCGACGGCACTTTAAACACTGCTTGGAAAACCCTTGGCTCGCTTCCCTGCTCCGGCTCTGCCTGGCTCCTGCTCCCTTTCACCCAGCTCTGCCACTCCAAAACAGGCACAGCCTGTTGGCATCCCCTACCCATGACCCTGTAGATCTCCACATCAGGAAAATGATTTCCAGGCCATCAGCATCCTGATTGCATCAGTACAAAAAAACATCAAAACCTTTCCAAATATAGTCAGAGGCACAAGCCCTCCATGAAGCCGATCAAGTAAAACACACATCAGGCCACCCTGGTTTCTGTAAAGGACATTAAAAAGTAAGAATAATTATCAGTCTGTAACTGATTTTTCCAAGTATCCTATCTCTTCAATGAAACATCCAATCTCCTCCCACAAATTCCCCAGCAACTTTCCAAAATAAACAGATAAACAGAGAAAATAAAACATCCCTGATGTAAAATTTCAACCACATTGGATGAATTTGGGGGCAGCTTGCAGAGAATGAGCTTGGAACTGTTTGTCAGGGAGATTACAGTCTTGCTTTTCACGCATGGAGACCAAGTGTCAAGTTGTCCCTTTCTCCCACGACTCAAGATCTCAGCAAGGAATATGCCAGGAAATAAGAAGCAAGGGGGAAATGCTACATTTCTCTGGGATTGGGCGTTTCTTTTTAATTTTTTGTTTGTTTTCTTTTTAAACAACTCTCTTCCTACTTGCTGCTGTCTTCAGACCATTTCTTTATGCCTAACACCTGCCTTTGGTCTCTTCTTTATCAAGCAGCATCAGGCTCTTTCCTGTGATTCCTCTTGGGTTGCTGATGCCTTCCTCTCTGCCTGTGCATCTCCCTTGCTGATTTAAGCACAGTCTGCCCGTTCTCCACGAGCCAGCCCTGAGGCTGCCTGGCTGGCAGACTCCCTGTGCGCTCTCAGGGCACCCCTGCATCTCCCTGTGCTCCACGTCTCTGTGTAAAATGGGAAGAGCATCTCCTCTGAGTGCTGGGAGAGTAAAACACTGCTAATAAGCCTGAGGCTCTTGGGCAGCCTGGGGAGGAAGTATCTGCCCAGCGGTGCCCCAAAGGGGCCAGAAGGGAGGAATTAACAGGCTTATTGCTTTCCTCTGTGCCTGTGTCCGCTCTTCCCTCTGGGACTATTTTTGCACTGGGTTTGTAGCTGCCTGTGGGCCTTCTGTGCAGCAGGATGCTCCCCTGGGCCCTGCAGGAACAGAAAGCTCCAAGGGAGAAGAGATAAATCCCCAGCCCCAGCTCCCTGCGACCATCCAGGGATGAAAAGGTGGAGACGTCCGTGGGGATGGGTGTGGGGAAAGACTGATGCAAACGCAGGTTGCTGACCTGGGCAGTTCAGGCACAGTACTAAACAGGAGCTGGACAGGTTGGGCTGAGCTGGGGGCTCACCCTGGCGTGCTCCATCCATCAGCTCCGTGACTGCTCCTGGCTGGGGAAGGGTGGTAGCACCTCCCAGCAGAGCCACGTCCAGAGGCACAGCTCTGGCACGGCTGACTCTAGAGGGAGCTGGATGCTAGTGCCGTGCATTTGGCCAGTTTTTAGACCCCCAGACCTCAGGCAAGGGATTCTAAGCCCAGGTGGGTGCCAGGCCTTCTTTACCTATCTCAAACACGAGGTTAACCACCACTTCCTTCTCCTCAGACTCCCCCGCCTCCTCTGTCTCCTCAGGAGCTCTTTGCAGCACCAAATCTCACTTCTATTTGTAGCCAGGTTTCCTTAGGAAGCCAGGCACATGAAATCACAGTTTCCATGTCTGTCTGTCTGTTCACATCGCTCCCCGCTCTTTCCAGTTTCAGTTAAAATCACCAGAGGGATAGAGATAACAGCAAAAGCCAAGTTCCTCCAAGGCTCCTGAAAACAGCTGGAGAGATACCACGCACACCCTTGGCAAGGGACAGCCCGGTCAGGGAGCTCAGCCCATAGTGGACGCCAGAGTATCAAGAGCACAGCAGCCTGCAGCAGCCCCAGGTGCAGCAGGGATTTGCACTGCTGCGTGCATCGATGTCCAGGAGCTGGCAGCACATGCAGATCCCAGCACTCTGAGCTCGGACAGAGCTCCAGGTTGTTCCCTGTCCCAGTCTCAAGGAGAGCCACTGTCACTTGTGTTGTCTGTGACCAACCTGTTGGTTGGTCGTCCAGAGATGCACTGGGCTTTATGACAGGATCTAAGTTTCATTAGGATGCTGGAGAACAGGGGCTTTTCCCCAGTGAGCCATCAGGACTGTATCCCCTCAAAGCCACAGCAGAAACTCAAATTCTGTCCTAGATGCAACGCCAGAAAACTGCAACCCTGAAAGCCCTGAGCACATCAGCACAGTATAAAAGGCAGAGAAGTGGCTGTTTCTCTACAGTTAATTTTAAGGTGCTGTAGAGACTCCCAAGAGCAAGGACGTAAACCAAAGTTTGTGCCATGTCATGTACAGCAGTGCCAGGAGAGAAGACGAGGTGCAGCCTGGGCAGCTACAGGACAGTGAATATTTCAGTTTCAGAAGTCATTCACAGCCCGCAGATTACAAAAACCCGTGTGAAAGTGGGGGAGAGAGAAGCAAGGAAAGTTTCCTCAGGTTAGAAATGTGCTGCTCCGTGTTGGCACTCAGGGGTGCTGGACATAGAGAGTACGTCCAACCTCCTCAGGTGTCTTGGATGCAAACCCTGGTAGAGAGGAAGCTTTGACCAGCATGGCTCCCCAGCACTGACTTAGGAGTTGTTCATGCCAACAGAGCTGGTGGGGGCATAAGAGGAGTCAGACAGCTTTCCCGGGAGTTGGTGGTGGGGGCTCATGGCTTGTCTGGCAGGTGATGGTCCTAGAAATGCTACATTATGTCCCTGTTTGGACTAAATGTCTGTGCTGGACAAGGGGCAAAGCTGCTACTGAAGAACCAATCAGAAGGAAAAGGGGAGAAAGAAACAGCTAATAGATGCTCCCAAGGGATCACAGATGCCTTTCTCTGATGATAGCCATGTCCCCAGCCAAAGCCGTACAGCACAGCTCTTTTTTTCCTGGATGCCACCATCACATCAATATGCAAGTGTCCCAGCTTCCCTTTTCTAAATGACAGCGCACCTCTTCTCTTTGTGATGGTGACAAAAAGCACATGAATTCCTAGGCAGGTGCCAGGGAAGCATACAGAGAACCCCAGCCTCTCTCAGCCTTCATTTCCATTGCCTGACTTGCGGATTTCCAACGTCTGGGACTGGAGGAACGAACAGGTTCCTGCAAAGCGCAAGCGAACAGGAGCCCTGAAAGCACACACTCGCACCCACACGCCTGTGACCTTGTGATTTTACTACAGCTTTCATTTTCAGACTCCAGTCCTCTCCAGTGCTTGCTGCATTTCTGCAACATTTTGGCACTTTGCTCTCGCCTTGGAGACAGAGCAGAGTGTGGAGTTGTTTTGCACGGCTCGGCGGGGAGGGAAGCAACAAGGCTGTGAATAAAGAATTAAACTCAAGATGACGGAAGAGCCCCAGCCATGCTTCCACCTAGACAAAGCCTACGTGATGAGCGCTGCTTAATGCCAGCCCTTAATAACGCACGCTGCTCGAGACGAAAATGGGAATTTCGGCGTGCCTGCAGGTGCCTCCGACCACTCACCTCGGGAAGCGTTTCCAGGCAGGAAAAGCAGCCCTGCCGGGAGGCACGCACAGCCCCGCCAGGCGGAGGCACCGCACCCCGCCGCGCACGGGGGGATGTGCCCGAGAGCCCCCCGGGGAAGGAGATTTGCCCCAGCCCCCTGCCCGACCCCACCTGCCCGGCAATGCCCGGCTCTCGGGCTAGGGGGGAAGCGACCCTCGCCGCAGCCGCGCCTGCCGTCGCGACATGTCGCGATTGGCCGGCGGGGGAGGGCGGCGAGCCCCTTCGCCAGCCTAGAAGCGCCGTGGCCGGGTTGTAGAAAGCATTCCCGGGTGCGCGTGTGAGTGTGAGCATCCCACCCCCGCCTCGCCATCGGCTCCCGCACGACTCCGGGTCCCCCATGCCGCCTCCCCCCGCAGTCTCCCCCGGCACTCGGATCGCGGTGTAGGAAGCA